>JANAVB010026822.1:0-145751 GCA_029216955.1 Iris pallida | reverse complement strand
GGAAGTTACTCTTTATATTCTCATCCATGTCGATGATATCATTATTATCGAAAATAATAAAGATAGACATTCCCGAACTAAAACAATCTCTTAAAAAAAACCTTTTCAATTAAAGACCTTGGTCCGTTACAATATTTTCTTGGAATTGAGATTTTTCGTTCACGTAAAGGAAATTTTCTCGATCAAAGAAAATATATTCTTGATATTTTAAAGGATGTCGACATGGTTAGTGCCAGTGTAACCGATTCACCAATGAGTACCAGTTACGTCTTCGACCCACTGATGACGATCCCCTTCCCGATCCAACATCCTATCGTCGTCTCATTGGTCGTCTTTTTTATCTCACAGTTACACGACCTGACATTCAATATGTCATTAGCATTGTTAAGTCAATTTATGCAGGCTCCACACACCACTCACTTGGACGCCGCTACTCATATCCTCCGTTACTTAAAAGGATCAATCGGTAATGAGATCTTTTATCATCTGCAAGCTCAATTCAGTTTAGTGGATTCTCTGACTCAGATTGGGTTGGTTGCCAACTACCAGTCGTTCTATAACATGATATTTCACAATGTTGGATTCTAGTACAATATCCTAAAAATCTAAGAAACAACCTACCATCTTTCATTCTTCTGCATAAGCCGAGTATCACACTCTTGCTGCTCTTTCATGTGAATTACAACTAAAATATATTCTCTCTGATCTTGGTGTCTCTCATCCGCAACCAATGTCACTTTTGTGATAATAAGGCTGTGATTCACATTGCAAATAATCCAGTTTTTCATGAGCGGACTAAACATATTGAGCTAGATTGTCATTTTGTCCGCAAAAAAATTCAGTCCAAATTAATTTCTCCTTGCCATCTCTACTCCTAGTAATCAACTTGTCGATCCTTTCACCAAACCCGTTGGAGCCGACACTTTTTAGCGCACTACGAGCAAGAGCAAGTTGGGTGTGGTCAATATCTCTACCACATGGCCAACTTGAGGGGGAGTATTAGAGATATGCTAACTTAGTCAAGAACTTTATCCTTATCCAAACAAGATCCAATGTAGTTGTTATCTTATATTTATTCAGTGACTTAATATTTCTCAAGACAATTGATTGATTTGTAATGTAGATGTTAATTGTCTTGATATTGTACTGAAATAGAACTGTACCAGAAGCTTAATGTACCATAGTGGGGACATAACCTCACCAAGGATAGGATACGTAGCTGACCTGTGGCATGTGGGAGCGGGGCGTGACAGTTTATCACCATTATCTAAGCTATAGAATGTACAGTATCTAAGCAGCATTATGCTTAATCTATAATACTGCCTAGATAATGATGGATATTTACACAAGGGAATTAGTTGTTTGTGCCATAATTCTTTATGACTTTCACATGTTAATAGCTCTTATATGACCAACAATAAAATTGGTCAGCCAAATCTTAATCTGCTGCAGAGAATATAATGTTCCACACAAAAACATAAACAAAGGGAGGTTTATGCATCTAAAACAGTCTCTAAGGTTAGTTCCAAATCAAGTATACAAAATGCTAAAGTGTAAAACTCATATAATAAATCTGCAAATGGCATCAATATCTTCAAAAATAAAAGGTAGTGATGACAAAATTATTAAAAAAATGAGCAGTAAGAGGATAAGTCATAATAGTCAGAAACATGTGAAGGCTTTAAAGAAATATAAAACAGTGTCACCTTATGAAATCTGCAATGGCCGAAATTTAAAGTTTTCTGAGATGTACCATCCAAACAAATGATATTATGCTATTAAATAGAAACAATACCTTTAAACCTGAACATCAAGTAGAAGATGTGTACTCAATTTTTTAATCTCTTTTCACAGGGTATACCTAAGATGCATCTTGTGTATGAAATGGCGCAAAGTAATTAGACACTATGGTGCATTGCACCAGCATCCACCAGCTGCCCAGCTTAACAAAAGCTGCCTTTAGCCCAACGTGGACCCACCCACTTGTAGACCATCTAGGAAGGAGTAATATCGTAGAGGAAAATGAGTGTCTATCCTAGGTACAAATTCTAATGTAGTTCAATTTATGACGAAATGTCTGTCCATGATGGATCCTTTCTTCCTCCACAAACGAGGATAGGGTCAATCCACTTGAAGGTCGTTTATCAATTGGTAGGAGAACGAGGTCGCCTGTGAGGTTGGTTCTGTCCAATTATCCCTTTTCCGATTGGACATGTATTTCTAGTAATATAAATTAATAAATGATAAAGTAGTTAATGGTGGGCTACCATTATCCTTTTTCGTGTATATTTTTTAAGGAATTTGTCAATTTCATTAATAGATAGTTGTTAACCATGAGAGATAGGGATACACTTACAAATCACATTCTTCTAATTCAAGTCAAAGCAACCCAGTTGGTAGCCCTTAGATCTATGAATGGCATATGCTTGTCCGATTATTCATGCAAGGTAACAGAAATTTCTGAATTTATTAGCTTACTTAAAAGGTTTCGCCCATTAAATGTGCATGAGCTAGACAGTGAAATGATAATAGAAGGAATTTCCTTTTACTCTCTTGAGTGTTACTCATAGAAGTACCAAGAAGGTCTTTTTAGAAGTAGCTAAGGGAGCAAAGAATATAATAAAGCAGTAATTTAAAAATTATAATTGACCTATCTATTATAGGAATGGCTTTCACACGATGCATGAGTGGGTTCGTTATATGTCATGATTGCCTATACCTTTGCAAATTACTTCTAGGGGCGTTTGGTATGTGGAATACTATAAATCCAAGAATTCTATTTTTCCGGGAATCAAATTTCCTAGAATTAAATTTACAGGAAAATTATATTCCCATGTTTTGTGAATATATAAATATTTCCAGAAGTATATAGTTCATGTAAAAACAACATTTTTTGTTGATGATTAAATATATTTAATAGTTGTTACTCATTGTTTGACTTTTTATAGCGTAGTTAGTTAAGGTGATATGTTAGTATTCAAGAGAACATGGATCAAATTTTATTGGCATTACAATTTTCTTATTTATAAATTAAATTTTACGACTCGATCTGTATTGAACCAACCCAAACTCACCATGACGTAAAACAAATCTAACCCCCCAAAAAAATTTAAAAAAGAAGGAAAAAATAAAATTAACGATAAAAAGAAGAAGAAAAATTAAAAATAACCAAAAAATACAAAAATACAAAAAAATTAAAAACAAATGAAGAAAAGGAAATAAATGAAAAATATATTTTAAATAAAATTTTAAAAATAAAAAGCAATAAAAATGAGAAAAAAATTCAAAAACAGAAAAGATGAAAAAAGAATTATTTTTAAAAGAAAGAAATAAAAGAAACGAAAAATATGGAAAAAAACGAAAAGTTTTTTTTAAAAAATGAAAAAGAGTTTCAAAACAAATGAAAAAAAGGGAATAAATGATTTTTTTAAATAGAATGGAAAAAACAAAGAAAATGGATAACAAAAGAAGATTTTTTTTTTTAATAATGGCTTGAACCAAGACTCGACCAGGCGACCCGAACTCAAGCTAGACCATATTTATTCCCATGGAAAATTAATATACCCACCTTTTCGGGAGGAATAGGTTTCCATGGGTATATTGTTTTCTCGGACATTCAAAACTTTCCTGAATTAAGTTTATAGCCCAAACCAAGCATGGCAATAGGTTCTCCATCCTTAATTTACCCGGGAATAAAAAAAAATTCTAAGTACCAAACGCATCCCTAGAGTTCTAGTGATTGCTCTAAACAAATATTGGTCAAAAGTCAACTAATCTACTTTATTAAACTTTTAGAAAAATATAATGATAATTAGTCTAGAGAAAGAGAAGGCGGATCATGTAATTAGTAAGAAATTTGCATGTGAATATGGTGCTCCCTACTGTATGGTGAAAGGGAAGAGCATTTCCTTTGCCTGGAAACTCTACTTGTTCAGATACAAGCTGGCTATATTGGGAATAGATGAACAACTAATAGACAGGTGAGATCTATAGTTAAACTTAAACTTATACTTACATTTATACAGATATTGTTGGTGCTTTCTTTACATGGAGAGAGCTTGCTCTCAACATGCCTTGTAAAATTTTAATCCCACATCGGAAATGCACCATGAGTTATCTCAACATATATACTTGGTTGTGTTGTTGAGAGATGCACATGGGGTGGTGACCCTAAGGAGGGAAACATGTGGGTGATTTTACTAGGAGGTAAGAATAAGGCTCCAAGGATTAAGCATTAATGCTTTTGTCATTCTCTTGGATTAATTCCATTTGGAGCTAAGCCCCAAAGGGGCTTAGCGACTCGGACTCGGACTCGGGCTCATGAGGCGTAATGTGGCGTTTTGTTGGCGCACTTTGCACTTAGCACGTCAGCGGCCACGCGACCATGCGGCCCATGCGGCTCATGCGGCCACGGCTCATGCGGCCAGGCTGCTGCTGCTGCCGCATGGAGGGTTCCACTGACTGTGCAGACTACAAGTCAGTTATGGAAAGACTGATTCAATGCGATTAATTCAGATCCACTTTTGTTGGGATTTGAATTAATTTCGTTGCTATCTTTGTGGGATTTGAATTAATCTCGTTGCTATCTTTTGGGATTTGATTCAATCTTTCCATAACTGAAGAGGCGGCTAGGGTTTCCACCCTCTCTCTATATATACTCTTTTCTGGCCTCCTTTGTGGGAACTACGAAAATTATAAGTCAGAAAAGGAGAGAGAGAGAGGAGTTGCTGCCGCCATTGCAAGTCCATCCGAGGAGTCAGAACAGAGGTGACTTCGAGCGTTCCATAAGTTTTCAACTTGCTGGTTCCTGGAAGCAATTCGTGTGGGGCGAATCTTGCTTTGAGCAACGGTGTTTTGACACCCCAGCATTTTTCTTCTCATCTTTCTCTAGATTTTGTAACTCGTTCTGTCCCAATTGCAACACGTTTGCAAGGAAGAACGAGAGATCTTCTCTTCTCTATTTTCCTCCTTCATATTGTAATCTGGCTATTTGGTCATTTGTATCATCGTAGATCTCGATTGCATCAGTTTTACCATCTTTGATCAAGCCCCGGGACTAACAATCTCAAAGCAAGATCCGTGTAGATGGAAAACATTAATGCTTCGCTCGTCCAATCGGACTACTGCAAGTTGAAAAAGTTCGATGGAGAGCATTATCAAGTCTGGAAGAGAAAGGTTTATCTGACACTTCAACTAAAGGACGTTGATCATGTTCTGTTGGAGGAAGAACCTTCTGTTCCAGACACTGGATCTACTGCTGCAATCAATGCGGCTACCAAACTCCAGGCCAAATGAAGAAGGGAAAATAGCATCTGCAGGCTTCTCATCCTGAATGCTATGGAGGATTCCCTGGCAGAATCCTACTCGAAGAAGGAATTTGCCAGAGACATATGGGAGTCTGTGAAAAAACTGTATGAAGAAGACAGGAACAGGAGCAAGATGTTTGTGGTTGAAAAATATCACAAATTGCTCTTTGAGGACGAGAAGTCCATGTTGCCACAGGTGAAGGAATTTCTGAAGCTGCGTCAGAAACTGGAAGACGAAGAGATGCCCCTTCCCGACAAATTTGTTGTTGGAGGGATCGTCTCAAAACTTCCTGCTGGATGGAGTACCTTCTATGCAAGGATGCTCAGAAAGAAGTTAGACATTAGCTTGGGAGATCTACTTCAAGAGATCCATGTTGAGGACGAGATGCGTTCCCAACAGAAGGTGGACACTCTGTCCAAACAGTTGGCTAAAGCCATTCTAGTGCAGACGAGAGATCCCAAGGGGAAGCAGGCGGCTTCTCATCCCAAGAAGAAGAACTTCACTAATCTAAAAGTAAAGGGTCCTTCATTCAAACAACAGAAGTCCAAGTCCCACGTGACTTGTTTCAATTGTGGCAAGAAAGGCCACTACAAGAGTGAATGCAGATCTAAGCCTAAACAATCAGAGAAAGGTGAGCCTAATAAGGTTTCATTGGTTTCTAACATTGTTGCTATGATCGGACAGGTCACAACTGTGGGGGTTGACTCTGACTGGTGGATAGACACTGGTGCGACTTGTCATGTCTGTTCTGGCAAGGAATGGTTTGTCACGTACCAGCCGATATCTAAGAAGGTTGTCATGGCGAACCAGGCCCAAGCTGAAGTTCTGGGGATCGGGACCGTGGAACTGAAACTCACTTCTGAGAACACTCTGACGCTTCAAGGTGTGAAGCATGTTCCGGTGATTGCCAAGAACTTGATCTCTGGGAAGGAATGGTTTGTCACGTACCAGCCGATATCTGAGAAGGTTGTCATGGCGAACCAGGCCCAAGCTGAAGTTCTGGGGATCGGGACCGTGGAACTGAAACTCACTTCTGAGAACACTCTGACGCTTCGAGGTGTGAAGCATGTTCCGGTGATTGCCAAGAACTTGATCTCTGGGAGCCTGCTCTGCAACGCAGGCTTTAGGATGGACATCAATGCTGGTCAGATGGTGATGTCCAAGAAGGGAACATACTTCGGGAAGGCTTATCAAACCGAAGGAATGTTTAAAATTCAGCTTGTCAATCAGTTTGATGACATTAATGCAGTTGCATTTTCTGATTATTCTCTTGAGTTGTGGCATAATAGACTAGGACATGTTCATTGTAAAAGAATTAACAAAATGTCTAGTCTAGGACTTATCTCCAAATGTGGGGGTAAGGTGGAGAAGTGTGAAGTATGTGCTCAGACGAAGATCACAAGGAAACCATTTCATCGGGTCAATCGAAGCACAGATCTTCTGGAGTTAGTACACTCCGATATCTGTGACTTCAAACATTTCTCCACGAAGGCCGGGATGAAGTATTTCATAACCTTCATCGACGACTTCTTAAAATACGCGTTCGTCTACTTGCTCAAGACTAAAGACGAAGCTTTCGAGAAGTTCAGAGAGTTCAGGACCAAGGCTGAACGGCAGACTGGACAACAACTCAAGAGGTTGAGAAGTGATCGAGGTGGGGAGTACAGGTCTCATGACTTCGCATCGTTCTGCAAAGAACATGGAATCATATGCGAGATTACTGCTCCATATTCTCCTCAATCCAACGGAGTAGCAGAGAGGAAGAACCGAACATTAACAGAAATGATGAACTCAATGCTACTTACTACATGTCTTCCAAAATGCTACTGGGGAGAAGCTGCATTAACGGTCACTTTCATTCTGAATAGAGTGCCATATGCAACTTCGGACGTAACTCCTCATGAACTCTGGTTCAAAGTCAGACCAAACTTGAATGTCATTCGAGTGTGGGGATGTCTGGCGTATGTGAAGCTCCCAGATCTGAAGATTCAGAAGCTGGGGACAAGGACTACGAAGGCGATCTTCTTGGGGTATGCCGAGAAGAGTGATGCTCGGAGATTTATTGATATTGAGTCAAATCATATCATCGAATCTCGCGATGTTGAATACTTTGAAGACAAGTTTGCAAAAGACAAAAACATTGTTCTTTCGGACATTCCGGAAAATAATGTAGGTGCAAATGAGACTGAAATCTCATATGGGCCAGTAGTCCAAGAAGAAGCTGTTGTTGATGAAACAACTCCTGTACCAGAACTCACAGAGCCGTCAGCTAAGCGAGCGAGGAGACCGAAAGACTTCGGAGATGACTTTGTCACCTATCATGTGGAAGCAGATCCGTTTACCTATGATGAGGCGATGAAGACCAGAGATGCTATCTTCTGGAAGGAGGCAGTGAATGACGAGTTTGACTCTATCACCTCCAATAACACATGGGTGTTGGTAGATCTACCTGAAGGAGAAAAGCCCATCGGATGTAAATGGATCTTAAGAAGAAGATGAAGGCAGATGGAACTATTGACAAGTTCAAGGCCAGGCAGGTAGCCAAGAGATTTTCTCAGAAACAGGGGATAGACTACTTTGACACGTACACTCCAGTAACTCGGATGACCACCATCAGGATGTTAATCGCTCTAGCAGCTATACATAAGTTGGTGATACATCAGATGGATGTAAAGACAGCATTCCTGAATGGGGAGCTGACCGAATAGATTTACATGCAACAGCCAGATGGATTTGTCGTCAAAGGTCTTGAAGACAAAGTCTGCAAGTTGGTGAAATCATTGTATGGTTTGAAGCAAGCTCCCAAGATGTGGCATGAGAAGTTTGACAAAGTTATTAGGTCAAACGGCTACAGAGTCAGCGAGACAGACAAATGTGTTTACACAAAGTTCGCTGATGGAAGAGGAGTCATCGTTTGTCTGTACGTGGACGACATGCTAATCCTAGGGACGGATATAGGCTGTGTCACGGAGACAAAGAAGTTCCTCTCAACCAAGTTCAGTATGAAGGACTTGGGGGATGCAGATGTCATCTTGGGCATAAAGATCATCCGGACAGACACTGGAGTAGCGCTGTCACAATCTCACTACATTGAGAAGATGCTCACACGCTATGGGTATAAGGATCTTCCAGGGATCGATACGCCATACAGGTGTGATCAGAAGCTGAAGCCAAACTCGAGGAAAAGCGTCAGGCAGCTGGAGTATTCTAGCATTATCGGAAGTTTAATGTACGCAACCACTGCCACAAGGCCTGACATAGCTTTCGTCGTGGGAATGCTGAGTCGGTTCACAACAAATCCAGGGGTTGAGCACTGGAAAGCTGTGAAGCGGATGATGAGATATCTCAAGAAAACTCAGACATATGCACTGCACTACAACGGATATCCGACAGTAGTGGAAGGCTTCAGTGATGCTAGCTGGTGTTCAGAGGTGGAAAGCGAGAGATCCACAGGTGGATATGTCTTTTCCTTGGGTGGAGCTGCTATATCCTGGAAGTCGAAGAAGCAGACTATACTCTCTCGTTCTTCCATGGAATCTGAATTCTATGCACTTGAAATTGCAGCAGATGAAGCAGAATGGCTTCGGGAGCTCATGTATGATCTTCCAGTGGTTGGAGCTCAGATACCGGCGATACCGATATACTGTGACAACCAGGCGACTGCGGCGGTGGCATCAAATGACCTCTTCAACGGGAAGAAGAGGACTATGCGGTTGAAGCACAGGACAGTACACGATCTTATCAAAAGAGGTGTAATTGCAGTGATTGATGTTCGGAGTCAGGAGAACCTGGCAGATCCGTTCACAAAGGGCCTCAAGCGCCAGTTGGTCGATGACACAGCTTGTAAAATGGGCTTAAAGACATTCTGATAGTGTGTCTTTGTAATCCTACCATAAAATTTTATGCTATTAGTTCAAAGAGAAATCTACTAGACATCTAACTTTTGGTTCAAAGGAGGATCACTGACTGGGAAACTATCAGGTAACAGTGGGTACTTGTTCTCTGGAACATGGAAGGGATACGGACCCATAACCACTGTTGTCTACTATGTATTTTCTGCGGAAAAAATAGATCCTGTGGAAGGTTGACTTAAACGCCTTAATGAGTTCTCAGGCAGAGTGAATGTCTGGTGTGCTTTACAGGAAGCACGGTAGAGCAGCACTACAAGGAGTGAAACTCCATGCTACAGTGGGGTGACTCCACCATGAGGTTCCCAGGTCTGGGGTAATGCCTCGGCTTTGCAAGCCAAGTCATAGCGGCGTAGCACCGCAAATAGACAGGTAGCCTAATGCTGTATGACGTAATTAAAGAGTTGTAGCAGCACTACAAAGGGGAGGATGGCCCCATGTTACAGTGGCACGACACCACGATGAGGTACCCAGTTAGGGGTAAAGCCTCGGCCTTAGGGGTGTAAACGGGCCGGACGGACACGGACAGTCCACTGTCCGTGTTCAGTACGAAAATGAAAATTAGTTCGGACGGACGGACACGGACAGTCCACTGTTCGAGTTCGGACCGGACGGACACGGACAACCACTGTTCGTTAATTCAATCGGACGGTCCGCGGACAAATGAAATATATTACCAAAAGCTATTATTTTATCAATATACCTTGATAGTTGGTACAAAAAATCAAGTTGAAAGAAAATACAATTGAAGGTTATAGAATACAACAAACAATAGTAAAAGGTTAACAAAAATCGAGACCGAACAACAAAAAATTGATGCAAAACCAAAATAATATGACATAATTGATGCAAAACCAAAATGAGTCTCCACTATCGAACGGTTCGCGGACAAATTCGGACCGGATATGGATATGACCGTGTCCGGGTCCGATTTTTAAACGGACTAAAAAAATGTCCAAGTTCTGTTCGTTAATCAATCGGACGGTCCGCGGTCGAACCATTTATCGAGCCGGACACGTACGGACAACGGACTACTTTGTCCATTTTACACCCCTACTCGGCCTTGCAAGCCATGTCATTGCGGCGTAACACCGCAAGGAAGTCTTAGGCTTCATGCTGAGTAGATTGGCACTACAAAGAGGCTGAGACCTCATGCTACAGTAGTATGACACTACGATGAGGTTCCCAGGTAGGGGTAATGCCTCGGCTTCAGGCCATGTCATAGCGGCGTAGCACCGCAAGGAAGCGCAAGGCTTCATGCCATGTCTCTTTAATAAAGAACTCAACTATAGTGTATGGAAAGAGATATCAGGCCGTCTCTTGAGGGTAAACTTGTAGACGCCCAAAATTATACACTGAAACCAGGCTGGCACAGGGCCTTTAATGTGCAGCCAGAAGCACACGTAACTACACTTTGTGAGTGAAAAGAATTACAATTGTGGTGCAAAATTCAAGGCGTAGTCCATTCTTGTATCACATTGTTATTTAACCCATGCGAGAAGATTCAAGTCGTCAGCGACATCTATCCTAATGCAAAATAGACAGTTACTGTGGGGAACGCTCATCCCTGGACACATATATATGTTGTGATATGTGGGGGATTGTTGGTGCTTTCTTTACATGGAGAGAGCTTGCTCTCAACATGCCTTGTAAAATTTTAGTCCCATATCGGAAATGCACCATGAGTTATCTCAACATATATACTTGGTTGTGTTGTTGAGAGATGCACATGAGGTGGTGACCCTAAGGAGGGAACCATGTGGGTGATTTTACTATAAGGTAAGAATAAGGCTCCAAGAATTAAGCATTAATGCTTTTGTCATTCTCTTGGATTAATTCCATTTGGAGCTAAGCCCCAAAGGGGCTTAGCGACTCGGACTCGGACTCGGACTCATGAGACGTAATGTGGCGTTTTGTTGGCGTACTTTGCACTTAGCACGTCAGCAGTCATGCGGCTCATATGCGGCCATGCGGTCTTATGCGGCATGCGGCCTCATGCGGTCCATGCGGCTCATGCGGCCACGCGACCATGCGGCCATGCGGCTCATGCGGCCATGCGGTCCATGCGGTCCATGCGGTCCATGCGGCTCATGCGGTCCATGCGGCTCATGCGGCCATGAGGCCATGCGGCTCATGCGGCCAGGCTGCTGCTGCTGCTGCCGCATGGAGGGCTCCGCTGACTGTGCAGACTACAAGTCAGTTATGGAAAGACTGATTCAATGCGATTAATTCAGATCCATTTTTTGTGGGATTTGAATTAATTTCGTTGCTATCTTTGTGGGATTTGAATTAATCTCGTTGCTATCTTTTTGGGATTTGATTCAATCTTTCCATAACTGAAGAGGCGGCTAGGGTTTCCACCCTCTCTCTATATATACTCTCTTCTGGCCTCCTTTGTGGAAACTACAAAAATTATAAGTCAGAAAAGGAGAGAGAGAGAGGGAGTTGCTGCCGCCATTGCAAGTCCATCCGAGGAGTCAGAACAGAGGTGACTTCGAGCGTTCCACAAGTTCTTCAACTTGCTGGTTCCTGGAAGCAATTCGTGTGGGACGAATCTTGCTTTGAGCAACGGTGTTTTGACACCCCAGCATTTTTCTTCTTCTCATCTTTCTCTAGATTTTGTAACTCGTTCTGTCCCAATTGCAACACGTTTGCAAGAAATAACGAGAGATCTTCTCTTCTCTATTTTCCTCCTTCATATTGTAATCTGGCTATTTGGTCCTTTGTATCATCGTAGATCTCGATTGCATCAGTTTTACCATCTTTGATCAAGCCCCGGGACTAACAGATATATATAAGAAAATATGAAATGCAAGTAATTTGTGATCATTTATGACGTCATAGCTGCATGACAACTGTTACGATATGAATAACAAGCATATTTGACAAACACAATTTATTATGATGGGAGGATATGTGGGTCTATATATCTATATACAAGCAAATATGAATAAGGAACATAGTTCACAATGCATCAATTTTCTTTTCTTTTTTTGGTATTTCAACTTTAGTTCACTGTAACATCCTAGCAGAACATTATGCATACCAATCGACCTTGACATTGCAAGAACACCAAATACACGATAGCCATTCCACTGGATGACCTTGCCCCCAGCTGCTTCAATTCGTTGATACTCATCATCTCTGTTTGGCTGGAACACACAAAGAGGCAGGTTTATTTTATCAGAATTCCTTTTCTTCCGAAACTAGAAAAATCAGAAACCATAAGAAAACAAAAATGCCTTACTTTATGATCCACCGATAAAGGGACACACTGTTTGCCACGATAAAGAACTGCTCTTGAATCCCCACAATTTGCAACAATGATGTGCGACGAAGAAATTAGAGCAACCACAGCAGTAGACCCAACAGTCTCCGGAGCGATGGGTTCCGATGCGATATCGGACCCACTGCTAACCTTCCCTCCTCCCACCTCATCATCAACTTTTAGAAAGCAACTGGTAAAAATCCTCTCCCACTGCTTCTGAGGATCCTCTCCACCAGCACCTACGACGCCATTATGCAGACTTTCAATCTCGTCCACCAAAGCTAAATGCATACGACTCCGACAGTAGTTAGCTACCTGAAGCACAAAAGAATCAAAAACCATAGTGAATGCTCTCTAGATTAAGCTAATTCAAGAAACCTTGAACAAGAGTTACGATTCGAACAGTGGTATCCGTTACCTGGGCACCACCATGGCCATCATAAACCCCAAAGAAATGGGCAGGCACGCTACCCGTGCTGCTCGGATTTACTCCATCCACCACCCGATCTCCGATTAGCATCCGGATCGGAATCTCATGAAACCAAGGCACTACGACCACGGCGTCTTCCATTTCCGGCCTCTTCCCACAAATGGAAATCGTGCCCCAAAGGGGCACGTAGTCCCTAAACGCAACACACGGTGCTCTGCTCCCCGGAATTGCTTCATCGAGAAAGGAGAGCACCTTCGGATCCTCACTCATCGAGTCCGATCCCACCTCCACCGCGACGCCGCCAACAACAGAAATGTCCTTCATTTCGTCGTCGACCAGGCTCGTCGAACCGACCACCACCTCAGGCGGAAACAAGACAATGCCGTCACCATCGCAGACCACCGAGTCCACAGAAACCACGGATGACGCATCGTCGTCGTCGCTACCGGGAACCGACCTAACCTCGAGATCCTCCCCACCACCTTCAGCCACAGCGTCCGCCATCAGCTTATACTACCTAGCTCTAACGGGTTGTCACAGAAATAGGCTTCTATACTAGTACTCAATATAGCAGCAGCAACAGCAAGTTCCTCCATCAACTGCCCCTATAAAAATGTTATAGAAACTACACTGATAGCGGCAACAGTAGTAATGGCAGCTCCCCGAGGCTTGCTTATGAACTAAACTACATCCCCTCCTCCCCATTGCTCAAAGCTGGTTGCTTTTTTTCCTCCTCTTCATTCCTCGGTCATGGTTCTCATGGAACAAGAACTCAATCAAAGATTGTAACTTTCCTTCCTTCCTCCAAGCCAGTAACCAAATTCCAAAGAAAAGGAGGAGAAGGCGGTGATGTAGAGCTAATGTGGGTGCATAAAGGAGCAAGCTTTAGGTGATGGGTTGCTTAAAGATGACAACTTTATGGGAGAGAGCACAGGAAATAGGAGAGAGGAGGAAGAACCTAGGCTAGGGAAAGGGAAAGAGGAAAGTTGGTTGATGAAATATCACAGGAGAACTGTGAGAGGAAGATGGGACTTGGAACTTTTTCCAATCTGGGTTCCCTAGATCTCAAGCAACAATTAAGCCCATGCCCACTGCCTATACTAGTACTAGTAGTAGTGGTATTCTTCAACTCTCCCACTCTCTCTCTCTCCTCTCTCTCTCTCTCTCTCTCTCTCTCTCTCTCTTTCTTATGTCAAGAAGCTCAAGCTTGAAGCTCAGAGAGGAAACGACTATGTCATTTGTACATATGGAATAGTAAGTCCAAAGCAAAGAAAGCTCTCTTCTTTCTTCTTTCTTCTTTCTTCTTTCTTCTCCTCCTCCTTCACAAAGGAAAATATGGAGAGAGGAACTGAAAGCTACAAGAAGAGGAGGGAGGAGGAAGAAGAGTCGTTTGAGACTTGCCACTACTGAGAAAAAGCAAATCTTGAGCTATACGCTCCTCTCTCTCTCTCTCACTCTCTCTCTCTCTCTCTCTCTCTCACATTATTGAGAAAGAAACTTGAAAATAAAGACAGGTGTCTAAGACGGTTTTTGCAATACAATCCCCCCTTCTCTGCCTTAATTTTACACGAGTTCCGAAATTTTGTTATTTACTTGACCAATTTCCCCAAGCAGAACTCAATGGAAAAAAAACGCACGAAATATTGATATTTTTTTATGTCAATATATCACGTGGGTGGTATAGCAACGAAAGCAGATCTACTGTCTCCAAAATAGTATTTTAATAATATTCTCTACTATGTATGCATGTACGATAGTACCAATTTAATGTAAAAAAATGTACGAGATACTGAGGTCTGTTTGGTTATCCACTGTAAATCGTTGTTTTGAGTTTAAACTCAAAAATTTTCAAAACTTACGTTTGGCAGTCCAACTCCAAAAGCTACTTTCAAAAAAAATTTTGGGAGATGAGCACTCCAAACTGTGTTTTCAGAAAACAAAAAAAAAACCACTTTTTCCAACATCTCTTTTCCCAAACCTGGCGCATCCACACTCCCTCTCTCTCTCTCTCTCTCTCCTCCCATCATCTCATTTTCTTTTTCTTTTTTCTCTTTCCCAAGCCTCTTCTGCAGCAAGGAAAAACCTCGAGGGCGGAGGCGAGGGCGGAGGCTTGGAGCTCTGACGGGGAGCATGGGGAAGACCTCGTCGTGGTCGTCCTCGAGCCGGGGAGGGGCGGAGGCTTCGTGCTCCGACGGCGAGGGCGGGAAAGACCTCGCCGTGGTCGTCCTCAAGTACGGAGAAGAGCTCGTTGTGGTTGTCCTCGAGCCGGGGAGGGCAGAGGCTTCGAGATCCGACGACGAGCACGGGGAAGAGCTCGCCGGGGGACGAGCTCGACGGGGACGAGATCGACGGGGACGAGCTCGAAGTCGACGGCCTTCACGAAGTCGACGGGGGACGAGCTCGACCCGTACGAAAACCAAACTCGACTCGTGGTCGGTGGATCTGAGCCCTCGCCGTGGTCGGTGCGGTGACCTCACCGTGGTCGGAGGATCTGAGTCCTTCGTCTCGTAGAGCCAAGACACGGAGTGGGAGGGGGTGGACACAAACTGTGGCAAGGACACAACATAAAAAATAATTTCAGAAAAAAATTTACCAAACAAAATTTTAACTTTTTTTTTAGAAATTTTTTTTCAGATAAAAGTAACCAAACGCAAACTCAGAAACTTATATCCAGAAAACCATTTTATAACATCATCTCAGAACAAAATTTCAAAAAAGCTATCCAAACGGACCATGATATTTTTATGGTCAATATCTCATGTGGATGTTATTGTACTTTTTTTTTAACCATATTTGTATTGACATTATAGGTCATCACAAGATATTTACATTACGATATCCCAGTTCGGTGGATAAAAGAATTTTAGTCGAAATATAATTGACAAATTTAAGTTGGACTGGAAACAAACAATTGTAGTGCGAATATAGTAGTCTATTACGTGTTTATAGTACTGAAATGTGGTAATAAGTGTGTTGCAATGCGGTAATGAAGCATTTGTATTCTCATATGGAAACATTGTGTGTATGACAAAACTATAGTTAGCACTATGAGTATTTGTGAAAGTATTCTGGTTAGCTACACTTAGCAACAATACTAATGGACTAGTTTTGAAAGAAAATTGTAAAATCAAAATTCGTGACTGTTGACCTTGAATGCAGGTACTCAAAGTATGTTTAACGGGAGGCGAACAATAGTTAAGACATAGAATGCCACGATTAGAGTTAAAAAAAAAAAGCTGAAAAGAAGGAAGAAGTATCATGTTGTCGTATTGGAATGATTATAAAATGAGTAATTAATTCATGTGAAAGAGTTGAAAGTTGAAAAATTAGTTCATGTAATGCGTGAAGCCAGAAAGCATTAAGTTTCAAAATGAGATGAGAAAAGCTTTGGAGGGAGTTTAGAATAAATTTAAAAACATCTAACAATTTTATTAAGTCTCTTGGAAATATATGCTAGTATAGTGTCCAACTACAACGATTTTGAAGTCTTGGTCATTTAGATTTGGTGAGACTGTCATCTTGTTTTGATGAGATGTTTTGTGTCATCGCAAAAGAAGAGCACACGGATTTGAAAATGAATTTAAATTTCTTATACATGGATCCTTAGTTTATTATATTTTGCATGTATCATTTTACTCATATAAGTGCATAATTTTACTCGGATGAGTTCCATATTTATTTCATACATGCCTGCTACAATTTCTCAACGAAACCAACATGACAACACATGCGTGTATGCTTCATCGATCCAACAACAAATTAACATCTTTGTATTCAATATTCATGTTGCAGAGTCAATGATATTTAAGTAATGTCATGTGTTTGCTTTCTCTACTGTATATACTAGCATATGTGCACATGCCTTGCACGTATTTTAATATTTCTTAATTAGTTTAGGAAGACTCTTTAGGAAGACCAAAGGGTAGTCTTCCTAATTACTAAGTTGTCCTTATTAAAATTAATGAACTATTTTTAATTAGTATAAGTATGTAAGGGTATTTTCGGAATTCAAAAGTTTCACCATCTAAGTTTTCCTAGTAGAATAGATTTTTAGTTTAGGGACTCGTCCTAAGTTTTTTTTTTTTCCTCTACGAGACCACTCATATCTATGTCCCCACAAATTCTTATAAGTTCGTCCCTAGTAAATCTATTCTACTATATAATATAAAAAAAATTTGGTGAAACTTTTAAATTCTTAAAATATTCTCGAGTATTTTATAAAAACATACATGTCATCTATGTTTGAAGTAAAAGCAATAAAATTTGAATGCTACGAAATTTCTTTTTTTCCATACAACTCTGAAAAAAAACTTTGATACAGAAGGGGTATCAAAACTTGATACCCCCTATGTATGACAGGTGGGCCCCCTCTCTCTTTGTAAACGTGTACACATATATATATATATAAACTTTAAGGAGGGCCCACCTGTCATACATAGGGGTATCAAAACTTTTATACCCTCTTCTGTATCAAAGTTTTATCATGTTCCAACGGTAATAAATTTTTCTGTCCTTACCATTTTTTTTCAAAGGTTATTATTCTCAATAGAAAATTAAAAAAAGAACAAAATTCGTACTTCGAATCTCTTGGCATTGTAAAAAGAAAAGCACACACACATGAATAGTCACCTGCAAAAGACAGAAAAATGACAGCTGACCTTATGATAATCTAATTAAAATATATACAAAATACGTACATGTAGATCAGTAATATAAAAATGATTATTGTGCCCTTCCTTTATTCCACATTATCCTTCGTGTTTCTCAAGTGGTGCAGTTTGTAGGAATCTAGCTCACGAAGTCGTAAGGAAAAAAGAATAACAACAAAGTTTTCATGCGACTTGATTTGAGATTGACAAAATATAATAAGATCGTGCGGCCAATGTGTCAAGTAGACGAAGATTTCTCATGAGAATAATTGAAGTAATATTTTTTTATTGAAATGTGGAATGTTATTACAATTAAGCCTTAGCTCTCTAAATATAAAATTAAAATAATAGTATAATTATTTGACTACCAAACAAAAGAAAATTGTAATTAAAGAAAAATAGAAAAAAAAAAAAACTTGCATATCAAGACCCACAAATCTTAATTAAAAAAGTTAGCATGCAAGATGAAACAAATTTACACAATTTTTTTATAAAACTAAATTTTTGTACAATAATACTATAAGAACACGCTTTTCTTGACACATTTCTGATATGATAGTATATTGTATAAATGGTGGATGCTTCTTATTTATACTACTATATCTATCTATACTACTATATAATGAGAAAATTAGGCTTAACTGTAGAAGTTTTTATTCTAAAAATACTTTCATCTATATTTACTAATTAATTTGTTTCCATTATATTTAATATGAATAGTTATGTAATTATGTCTAAAAAAATTAAGAAAGTTGTTTGTTTTTTCAAGTATTATAAAATATGTGCAAGACATGTATATATATACTAGTATTATATAACAAAGAGGAAGTTTCTTACATTTTTTAATAATAAGAATGAGTAAGAGGAAAGTAATGAGACATAGGCAAAACTGGCAAATTATATATATTTTCTTCTCATTTTTATTATGGAATTTTTATTTTTATGACTATATTTTAACAACGTAACTAATAAATCGAGTTTTTTTTAAAATTTATTTACTATTTATTTATTTTTTAACTTGGAGAATTCTAAACAAAGAACAATCCTTAGGAATACCACCATTAAAAAAAATAAGAGAAATTTAGAGTCGAATCCCACATTATTTAACCATATTTAAGGAACACCCCACTGCTTTACCATATTATATAATACCCTCAACTTTCGTCAAAAAGTAACGGTCAACTATGTTGACTATTAATTTTTGACCGAAATACCCTAACAAATCACCATTATTACTAGTTCTCTCTAGTCAGCTTGGGAAAAGTGAAGGGGTATTTCGGCCAAAAATTAACAGTCAACAAAGTTGACCGTTAGTTTTTGACGGAAGTGGATGTATTATACATTATGATAAAACTGCAGGGTGTACCTTGAATATGGTTAAATAATATGGAGTACAACTCAAAATTTTTCAAAAAATAAAGGAATCTATATGGGACTCAGACGCAAAAAAAAAAAAAAAAAAAAAAAAAAAAAAAAAAAGCTGCATTAAAGCCCCCCCGAGTTCCGCAAAATGGCAGGACGACACGTCCCTCCCCACGAACCGACCGTGGGCCCCACATGACGATGCTCCGAACTGTCCGATGCATAAAAGGTGGGACCCACGAGTCCTTTTTGTAAATTCCGTCCAATAATAGCGCAGTTGAAGTATACACGCGGCGTTACGTGTGCCTTCCCTATCAAGCACATGTCGCTAGCTTCCCCAACTCCCCATCCAGAAAAATGACACCCACGTCCGCTCCCGCTTACGAGGTGTGGGACCCACATGCCGGCCTCTCCGACACGTGTCCCCTCGATTCCGACGCATAGATTTCCGCGTTGACTCGAGTTAGATCACTCATGCCCAATAATTAAAGTGGGTTGGTACTCTCTCTCTCAATAATACGGATTAGCGATTAGTAATTCTGCTTCACTCGTCACTGTGTTGACCTTCGGTGGTGGATTCATGAACCGTGTCATGTTTGTTACAAGTGAATCACTTATCGATGTCATGTTATATATACAGATCACTTGTCCAAGTATTGTCTACAGGTTGCCATGCTCATTTTAGTAGATATACGACACAAACGACAAACATTAAAAACATCATCTTATCAATGGAAACAGCAATGTCATGTCAGAAACTTCATCATCGAAACAAACTTACTTCAAGGTTTACAATTACAAGGACAAACTATCATAAACACACTGTTATGCTTCCAAAATCACATGTGCTTTAGTTGCGACTTAACTGGGATTAACTTTCTCAGTTGAACTTACCACCTGCACAGTCGAATATCCCTGCATCACTACCACAAGAAATGCAACAAAATTTGCAACTATAATATAGGAGAGGTTTGAGCAAGCACCACCTTGACCTGTTCCAACTTTTCTTCCATCAACTGCATTCTCAACTGATTTTACATTGATTCTTCTTTCTCCCCTCTAGAGTAAGACATTTCCTTTCTTGAATGCTAGTACGCATTTTTACACAATTGTCATTTGTGATACAAACAAAATGGTTTCCATAGGCAAACATAACTTGGCGACTACCTTATGTCTCAGAAAATGGTGGATCAAACAACTCTGGGCTGCCTACCATATGTTCCAGGTCTTGCATATAATAATGGCCCCCTGTAGTAAACCAAACCATATACACAACAGCTAGAGATGTATACACACAACAAACATAACTTGGCGACTTTCGTTTTCCTTTTTTTCAGAAAGTGGCCAGGGGAGCTCCCGCAGCAACAAAATACGAAGCCAGATCAATACTCCGGTCATTGTACATGCTCAAGAAGGGATGCATCTGGATCCAAATAGTATTAGGAAAACAGCATTTAATGTATTATGTTAGAAGCCAACAAATATTGGTGCAAGTTTGGAGCTTACTAGAAGCACTTGGGCTGATCTTCTATCATTTGGATTCTTTTGTACACTGAAATCAATGTGAAAAAAAAAAATCTTGGTCGATATAACATGTTGCAGTCGTAATGCAATAAGGAATACAAAAATGATGTTTAAGATCAAAAAAAAAAAAAAAAAAACCATTGAACTATAGCAATGAACAACGTGAAGGTGGTGGCAGATGTTAAAGAAGAGAAGAACGCAAAAACAAGAGGAAGAGACATAGGGAGGACCATTTTCAATGCAATCATTCGCTGCTATTGCTCCCATCTTCCAGTCTGGCACCTGAGTCACTAATACGAGAGGAGGATGGCAAGAGGAGAAAGGTGAACTGGAGTCCTAACTCAAAATGAATCCCTTCTTACTCTTGTCATCTCTCCCCTTCGTGTTGCCAGTGTCAAACAGCTTGGAAGGCAAAGGCAATGACAACAAATAACACAAACCGCAACATTTGCAGTAGACTGTCGAAAATCCAGTAGTTTGTTGGTCTAGGCTGTTAAGCACCTAGGCCTCTACTCTGACAAACGGGATATCGCCTATTGGCTAAAACCTGGCCAGCCACCAAACAAGTCCCTGAACTCGACAGCCTTTAGAAACATCTAAATAAAATAGAATTCGACAAAACACCATGCACATAAAATACATTTGCAGCAGAAGGTAAGAATTCAGATTTGATAAAACACATGCAGCAAGCAGCATCACATATATATTTTAAAAAGAAATGCATCACTCACATCTGTCTCAAAAAACATATTCAGCAATGTTCTGAAACATATCATGAACAGTGATTAAAGAGTGGTTTGTAGCACGGTATCATTACCAGATTCAGTCCATCAAAGTATCAGTATCAGCAGTTTTGGTGGTCTCAACTTGGAGTATAAAACTATTGAGTTATACCACTCCATGAATAGGAAATCCTTCAAGATATCGAGAAAGAGGTTAGACCGTGTTAAGTGTTATATTAGAGTTATTAGTTATTGGGCTTTAGTCCCACATTGCTTAGAGTAATAGGAGAGGAGGCTAGCCTCTCCTATATATATGTAGTCTCTCTTCATTAAAGTTATCATCTATTTTTTATTCCATTCTACATGGTATCAGAGCCATAGAAGGAAGAAAAAAAAAATTCGAAACAAAATTTCCTCCGTTCCCCCAATCAACAGGTCCAGCTCGCCTGATCTATCCCGAAGAAAAATTTTTGTTGTTTCCTCCTCAAACACAACCACCCCCCGTACGGGTGCCCTCCCTTACCGAACCAGTCTCCCAGGATGATGGTCCACATACACCGATTCAGCCATTAATGACATCAACCACAGAATCTTCCTCCTCTGGTTCCACCAGCAGCTTCGGCTCCAGTGAGCTGCCTCCATCTGTCCCTCCAGCAGCTCCACCAATTCCGCCAGCAGCTCCGGCGATTCCGCCTCCAGAACGTCCTCGTCGTGCATGTCGAGATCATCCCTTGTATGTTAACAACTACAAAGGACTTACCAGTCATACTCAGTCCCTGGTAACTACTATTGATGGAATTCAGATCCCCAAGACCGCTGAGGAGGGTCTCCGACATCCTGGTTGGCGTGCTGCTATGCACGAGGAGATGAAGGCTCTCCAGGAGAATCATACCTGGGACTTAGTCGATCTACCTCATGGTAAACAGGCAGTCGGCTGCAAATGGGTGTTCACGATTAAAGTGAAACCGGATGGCACTCTTGACCGATTGAAAGCTCGTCTGATGGCCAAAGATTACTATCAAACCTATGGTGAGGATTACTTCGAAACTTTTTCTCCTGTGGCCAAAATGACATCCGTTCGTGTCCTCATGGCCTTGGCCATTCGCTATGACTGGCCTTTACTTCAACTCGATATAAAGAATGCTTTCCTCCACGGGGATCTTGATGAAGAAGTATATGTGATGCAACCTCCCGAGTTCGTTGCAAGGGAGGGTAAGGTGTGTCATCTAAGGAAGGCCCTCTATGGTCTGAAACAATCACCTCGTGCATGGTTTGGTAGATTTACACAGGTGGTTACTCAATTTGGAATGTGTCAGTCGAAGGACCATTCAATCTTCTATCGACACACATCTGCTGGAAGAATACTTCTTGGTGTCTACGTTGATGATATTGTAATCACGGAAGATGACAGTCAGGGTATTGCAAGTCTCAAGAAGTTTCTTAGAGAACAATTTCAAACCAAGGATATGGGATCCTTGAACTATTTCTTGGGCATTGAAGTCACACGGGGTAAGCGGGACATTGTAATATCTCAAAGAAAATATGTACTGGATATACTAAATGATGCAGGCATGATGCAAGCAAAGGAAGCAAACTCACCTATGGATCCAGGGACAAAATTACTTCCAGACGAAGGGGTCCTGATGACCAATCCAGATCAATATCGTCGAGTGGTTGAAAAACTCAACTACTTGGCAGTCATGACGCGTCCGGATATTTCTTTTGCAGTAAGCGTCGCAAGTAGATTCATGACTTCTCCAAGAGTTCCACACTGGCAGGCAGTTCTCAGAATTTTGTGTTATCTAGTAAAGAATCCAGGAAAAGGAATTCGAATGGAGAATAATGGACACACTCGCATTGAGTGTTTTACTGATGCTGACTGGGGGACAAGTTTGACAGATAGACGGTCTACATCTGGCTACTCAGTATTTGTTGGCAGAAATCTAGTATCATGGAAAAACAAGAAACAAAGTGTGATAGCACGCTCAAGCTCGGAAGCAGAATATCGAGCTATTGCTCATGGCACGTCAGAGATATTATATATGAAGCATCTCCTACAAGAACTGGGAGAATACGCAGGATCTCAAGTGGCAGACCTATGGTGTGATAACCAATCTGCTATTCACATTGCCACCAATCCAGTATTTCATGAACGGACGAAGCATATTGAAATTGACATTCATTTTGTTCGTGACGAATATACAAAAGGAGTGATAAAGTTTCAACATGTGCGGACCGGCGACCAGGTAGCTGATATCTTCACAAAGCCTCTTCTAGGTCTCCGGGTTCAATTTTTATGTAACAAGCTGGACATGATTGACATCTATGTTCCAGCTTGAGGGAGGGTGTTAAGTGTTATATTAGAGTTATTAGTTATTGGGCTTTAGTCCCACATTGCTTAGAGTAATAGGAGAGGAGACTAGCCTCTCCTATATATATGTAGTCTCTCTTCAATAAAGTTATCATCTATTTTTTATTCCATTCTACAGACCGTAGAAAGAAGGTTCAACACAAGATAAGGCACTATCTATCTTTATTGTCTGCTACGCTCTCATCGTTTGATGCACCAGTAATAACCTAACAAAGAATAAGAAATGAAAAAGGGAAAACGTTGGAAGCGGAGGCCAAAAACGGATCCGCTAAGCCCATCTGAAGTCAACCTCAGCGATGAAATAGTGACGTCTACTCTAGACATGCTCAAAATCTCTTTTCCTGAGATGAACATGGATAGAAAAGAATATGATCGGACGATGCTACATGTACAAAATGTACCTTTTGTGGTTTTGAATCCTGAACACGCCTACCTACCGTCGCTCAGTTAGGGTTCGAATGCTGCTACAGCTAAATGGAGACTTGAGAGAACTTGGATTGAGGTGCGCAAAAGGATATGGCTTTTGCTTATGTTGAAAATGACGATCCTTAATAGAGCTGAATGAAAGATGAGGATTCATGCTCTTATATATATATATATATATATATATATATATATATATATATATAGAGAGAGAGAGAGAGAGGCATTGTCCCATCTATTCGAGTTCAAGCAAGGATAGGAGCAAAATATTTTTCCATTATATGGTGGGAGTCGGGGCAATGGGCCACATGGGAGACAACGGTGCAGGGACTCCAGGCCGGGTAGTCTGCGCCTTCGGGGTGTGCTTGAACCTACGGACAGTGTTTGAGCCTACGGGCTGGGTTGGGTCTACGGGCCGGGTAGTCTGCCTGAGGAGTATCCATTCACGGCTCAGTTTGGAAAGGCGATTCGTCGGATCACTATCGATACTAGCCAGACTGCGGACTCCTGGAGTTGGGTTGATCCTGGTTCGGTTGGAGGGTCAGGGATATTCAGTTTTAAAAGCTGCTATAATCTGGTTCGGACTCCACATGACAGGATTGCGGAGTATGACTATCTGGACGAAGGAGATCGCCCGCAAAATGCAGCTTTGTTCATACAGACTCCTTCTAGGCAGGTTGATGACGCGGGACAGACTTATTAGGTTTGGGATACAGATTCCAGACCCGAAGTGTGTACTCTGTACGTGGGACGCGGAATCTATGGGCCACCTATTCTTTGAGTGTTCATGGACTTGGCACATCTGGAAGGAGCAATGCATGCGATCGATGGGTGGAGTTGGCAGTGCCAGAGATATCCGGAGGATCCTCAGCTGGATCAGAGACCGCCGAGGCATGGACCCTGGTTGGGCCAAGATGGCTAGAGTTAGACTTGCAGCATCCGTTTGACATGTCTGGAGGGAGCGCAACAGGCGTATCTTTGAAAGATTGGCTACTCCGCCAGTAGAAATTCTACATAATATAGAATTCGATGTATCTGTAATGGCCCCTTAACTGGGAGAAGAGATGTGAGAATAGTGTATTGTAATACCTTTACTGTGATTTGCGTGGAATAAAATTTACCCATATTCCAATATATATATATATATATATATATATATATATATATATAGGACCTCTGCCGGGATCCTTGGATAGATCGGCAATCTCTATTAGATATCAGAGGAGCCCCGTCGAATCAGGAGGACAGCCGGGGGCTGACTTGTCGACGTATTATCCGCGATGGAGAGTGGAGACCTGAGTCCTATCGTTATACTGCGGAGCTGGGTGAGAGTATCAGTTCTGTAGTCATTGATCCTGATTTGCCTGCTGATCGATGGATTTGGGAGCCGCCAGGAGATTCTTCGGGGACTGGAATGTTCCAGTTTCGGAGCTGCTACAACCTCATTCGGCGCACTTATCCTCAGAGTACTGACTATGAGTTCGTATGGTGAAAGGGACTCGCTCGGAAGATGCAACTTTGTGTTTACAAGCTTCTTCTGGGCCGCCTATTGACGAGGGATCGACTTAGTGCTTTCGGGGTGCCGGTTCCAGACCCTAAATATGTGCTATGCAGTGTGGAGAATGAATCTATAGGACACATTTTCTTTGAGTGTGCCCTGTCATGACAGATCTGGTCTGAACAAAGTCGGGTGCTAGGTGGTTGTGACTCCGGAAAGGGGATTGGGGACATCATCACTGTGCTCCGGAATAGCAGAGGAAGAGGGCAGGACTGGTTCGGGACAGCCAGAGTTCGACTGGCAGCCGCTGTTTGGCATGTATGGAGGGAACGGAACCGTCGCATCTTCGAGAGGCTAGTCACCCCTCCGGTAGACATCCTCCATAACATAGAGTTTGACGTTAATGCTATGGGGAACTGAAGAGTGAGAGTCCCACTCTGATTGTATGTTGTAAGATTATTACGTTGCTTTTGGAATAAAATTTACCCTTTTTCCAAAAAATATAAATATATATATATATATATATATATATATATATATATATATATATATGAAATGAAATTTATTACGAAAATAAAAAATTTAGAAGACGTATTAGGACTCGAGAAGCCCAACACTTTATACACATCACCCACACTGAAGACCCAAAACCAATACAGCCACTCAAGGTAACCTGCTAGACTGATCCTTGGTAGACCTTGCACTGAACCTCAACTTGGGGCTGGTACACTGCTTCTTTCTCCTATTTCTCGTTCTCCCTGGTCATCTGAAGATCATCCCTTTGTGCCTTAGTAAGATTCCTCTCCAACTCACTTACCTCATCTGCTGAAGTCTCGATGCAGCAACTCATTGGGTTCCAACCTTTGGAGGTGGGTTACACTTCAACCCTTGAAGGAAGTTCCTCCCCCACAGAAACATCTACTATACTCAAAGTTTGGCTTGCTCCATAGTCGGAATAGGTCTCACAGATGGCCCTTGACGGAGCAAGAAACTCTCCCTTAGTTAGGGCTAGCAGCCAAAGAACATGCTAGTTCTGCCAAAGCTTTGTCATCCCCTTCCAGCTTCCTACCCGCATTAGGCAAGTGGGTAGGATAAGTGGCCTCAGAGATAGTGTCAACTCTGGTCTCGACTCAGCCTAGGTTATTCTCACGATGAGGTAAGCATGGTTGAGTGAACAGTCCAAGTGTCGAGCCCTTAGACAAGGGACAAAATAAGAATCTACCCTCTCCCGAAGCACTTCCATAAGCTCCTCCCTTAACCCTTTAATTGATGGGACCGGGCACACCTCAATATACCTAATGCACCGGCAAGCAGATCACAGGGCCGACCTAGTCTAGGGTGGCCAAGACGACCCCAGGGCTCCATGGAATATGAGGGCCCAAAAAATTTAATTTATACATATATTTATTAATAATCTTTTATCTAAAATGAAACTAATATGTAACATGATCCTCTTTTGATACAAAATAAATGTGTAGTGGTTATTTTGTTAAACTTGCACCCTAGAGGTCCTATGTTCAATTCTTGGTGGTAACATTTTTTTAATTTACTTTTATTTCAGTTTTTAATTTATTTTATATTATATATGTGTCACGTCCCAGAACCAGAATACTGGAGAGCGGGGGCAGACATAGCCAGCTACGTATAGTGAAATGGGATCCACTCCACTATACGGTCACGGCTGTCTAGATATATGAGGGTTTATCTACAAGCCATCAGTCTCTTAAGGTCAATAACAAACCTAGTGTCTCAATCACAAGCAAGTAAACAGAGTTACAAGATGTAAGATCACCAAATATACAATAGTAAGACGTCCCAAACATTACGTATTCAGCTGATCATGAAGCTAGTCGTTACAAAATGTGAAGACTAGCAAGAGTTTTAGTCATACATGATCAACCCTAGGTTGCCAATCATGTTACAGCCCGTAGGCAGACAGTAAGTAAAATGTACACGAGCTAACACTTGCTCGGCGGCTAAACGCCTCAAAAGAATTAATTTACAAGAGAGTGGGAGAGCAAAAATAAACCCACTCGTTGCCCTGGTTACGCCTGGTGTTCACCATCGGGCTGGAAAGTCGGTGGATCCCTTGGTACTGCTCTGGTATCTGGCCATACAAAACCAGCTGGGTCAGATCCCAGAAAGAGCAAGTGCCACAAATGAGGCTTCACTTAAGAACTAAAACCAGCAATCAGCACAAGAGTAATAATATATAAAAGACAGTAATTAAAGAAAACAGGACAGGTGATATACGAAGAGATAACCATTGGGACTATTCAGATAACCAGGTTACAACCCGTAAACCAAACAAGGACCGGAGTTGTAACCCTTCGTCTGAACCGAACTTGATTTCTCCCACCATTTATCGGCAAGATAAAATAAGAAAACAGGTCATATGACAATCTTGTACAAAATCAAGACAAGAATAGACTGGTAAACATCACCCAACATTCCACGGCCAAGCAATAAGTACGGCTTGATACTTTAACTAACTAGGGTTATCACAGGCCTAATTACTAGCAAGATGCAGTGAGATTGTTCCACAGCCACAAGCCCTGCAGACCATCCAGGCTATCCAGACGCAATTTAGAGTTGAATTCAAGTGGGTACATCGTCCAGAAAACGCATGTACCCTTAGGTGACTTAGAGGGTGCAACACATGACAGTGTGCTGGAAATGTGCCCTATTCGACGGCAGGCTACAGATCCCAAGTGGGACGCCCAGATAACGGAATTGCCTGTAGCTGGAAAATCTCTTCATGACTACTGGATTTATTCTAGTTGTTAGCCTTAGTCGATTTCAGTGGGTGCCCCTGGTCGTGGTACTCAGGGGTCCCCGTCCTAGACATGATGCAAGACAAGACGGGTTCATTTGCACAAGCACAATCGTCCACGGTGTCCAGGTCATTCAATATTGTCATGTCGTGTTAGCCGTCGCAACAGCATTTCGAGAAATATCATGTCACGTTTATCATGTCAAGAGTGCGCCACGGCGGACCACTATCAAGAATTATCATGCCAAGTTATCATGTCAAATTTGTCAGGTCAAGTTATCATGTCGGGAGTGCACCACGGCGGGTCACTATCAAGTCATGTCATTTATCAAGGAGGAGAAAAACTTGCACAATTTAAATAATAATATATTAATAATATATATATTCCTGAAGCCAAGGGGAAACTCTACAACTTTCATGTTGGGAGTGGAAAGAAATTCGGACCACAATTCACGCAAATAAGACATTTAAACAATCAAAGTGGAACCCATGCGGTCCAAAAGTGGGAGAACAAACATACGGTCAAAGAGAGTGGGAGGCCACCCATGCGGCCAGGAAACAATAAATAGGCCTTGAAATCAAATAAGACAAAAGATAGTGGAACCCTCATTAAATGCAAACTCCCACTTCAGCAAGCAAGTCAACTAAAGGAAGCTACGTGGGACCCCCCACAATTAATGCAATAAAAAAAGATTCACGTGAGCTACCTAATTAATGGTTCACGTGGCCAAAATATTAGATAGTGGGGGAAGGGAGCCTATGCAGCTCACCTTAGATTCCATACAAAATTGAAACATGCAAATAATATTTAAATAATATTTAATGGCCCAAGGCCATGCGGCTCTGCATTAAACAATATCAATGCTAATGGCAATTGATTAAAGCTATGGCTAAATACTAAATACTAAGAAAAGCAAATATATAAAAGGTAAGGGCCTTTATGCAAATTATTAATTAATGCATGGAATGCATTAATGCATGCATCAGAGAATTCCTATGCGGCTAGTATTAAGAATGCATTCTTGATTTCATTAAGAATTGAATTAAAAAAAAAATGCATTAGTATTAAAGTAATGCATCAAAGAAGGTGTACCAACATTAAAGAAAGCTTGTACCAGAATGTATGCGGCTGCCTATAGGAAATATGCTCGAGAGTGCATTAAATGCACTAATGCATTAGTTAGAGGAAGGCATATGCGGCTCAGGTGGGTTAAAGGTTTCAATTCCTAATGCTTGACTAATAGAGGACTATGCGGCTCTGTAACAAAAAGGCATTAGAGAAATTGCATTCAAGTAATGCTTGTCCCATGCGGCTAGTTGAAAAAATGCTAGGAATTGCATTCAATGCATTCTGACACAAGCATTTATTTAATATGCTAACAAAGTGCATTCAATGCCATTTCTGAAGCAAAGCATTATCTAATGCTTTTAAGAATGCATTATGGAAACAAGCATTGCATTAAATGCTTCAGGAATACATGCGGCTGGGCAAGGCATTTAGTTAATGCTTAAAAAAATGAATGCGGCTGGGGCTAATTTAAATGGAGGGGAAAAAGGCATATGCGGCCAGCTTTCAAATTATCCTGCAGCTAAAATATTTGTAAATTCATGCGGCTCTCTAGTACAATTAATGCAGGCAATTGCAAGCTGTACGTGGCAATTATTGTTAGGCCTTACCCAATTAATATGCTGACTAATAAATGCTATCATGTCAGGAAGCAAACAATGTTGACATGTCCATGCGGCTAAGCATGAATCATGCGGCCAAAATGCAAGCTAGTAATAATTGTTGCCAACTGAGAAGAAGTTCATGGAAAATACCATGGCTTCTCCACGCCGCCCAATTTCCCACAGGAGTCCAAATTTGGACTTCCATAGGTCAAAATGGGGTAGAACGAAATTCTCTACAACATGGGACCATCAACTAGCAAAAATATACAAGTGTGATGGATCAAAAGTCCTGGAAACCAAAAATACCACAAGGCTAGATCTACAAAATTTTAACCATGGAAATGAAAAATGCCAAGTACTAAAGTGGTTTAGAAACACATGAGAAAGAAAATGGAACAATAAAAAATGGGGTTCCTCCATGAAGCAAGATGCACTTGCCTAAGCTCTCCACTCTCTCTCTGGTGGTTGAAGAAGTAAAGATGGAGAAGAAATGAGTAATGAGTAATAATGGAAGAGAGAGAGTGGGATTGATATTTATGGTGGGAGTGGTGGTAGGTGGGGGTGGTTCTCCACATAAAACCAAACCAACCCACTAAACCGAACCAAACCAAGCCAATGCAATCCCATGATGAACCATGCAAATGCAACTTGCAAAAATAATAAAAAAAAATCCAAGGCTAACTTAATTATGACAAACCAAGAATACGAACCCGAAATACGTACACGTATTTCCAATACGTAATACGAGATATGGGCATTACAATATGGGCCCATTTATATGGGTCCCATTTTAAAAGTTTGCCTAGGGACCCCATGAACTCAGGGCCGACCCTGGCAGAACACGTTGACAGCGTCCATTCTAAGGAGGCATGTTGCTCGAACCTTCGACCATCAAGGATGCAGATAGGGACAAAGGATGGGAACGCCATGCATGCAGTAATCTCATTCAGGATACAGACGAAAGTGAAACGCTTGTGGTGAGCCATGGCGGCGACCATGCGAATCGGAACACCAATAACACTGACAATCTTCCGGATAGAAGACTCGTTCCACAGCTGGAGTTGCAGCTTCAGGAGATGCACCCAGACGAGGATAGATGCCAGAAGATCTCTTTCCAAGAAAATGGTCGGGGACCATTTCTTGAGAATGACGAACCGCTAATCGAACATCCAAGGCCTCCATGGAGCACCGTTTGTAGATCTGATTCCAAGACAAATCGCACGAAAAATACCATTTTTTCGGAAAAAAGACTTCGACACCTCCAACTGCAATAACATGATACAAAGGCCTTTGACCTACAATATACAACACCAGAGTAGTCTTCCATTCCATCGCAGAAATTTCGATGTCCTCAACATCGATGTCAGTTGTCCGGACTCCGTCTACAACCTGGGGCTCAGAAAATGAAATCTCATATCTACAACCGCCAAGCAGGCTTGGCGCTGGAGAAGACTTGAGGGGCATGATTTATAGGAGACGGGCAACCTCCATGGCCTTCTCCTTGTGTCCCGACAACACATGAGACATATACATCCAACCGCGGGATGGGTTAGCATGTGAGCCCACCCCCCCGGATCGCTTTCCCGACGCGCAGGAGAGTTGGCGGCCATCAGGCCCATCCATCTCCTAGGGGCTGGCCAGCATAATCGTGGGACCTAGCCGTGTTCTTGGTAGGAGCCTGGCACGTTTGATCCTACTGTAATACATGGACCCATCCGCAAGCGCTACTGCAAGCGTCCGGAGGGTGGGTGGGGGGTGGGGGGGGGCAACTCGGGCAAGAGCCGGAGAAGCAGAGGGGCCATCATGATTCGTCGGTGAGGAGACATGGGCCCTAGGTTGGTGGAGCCGCCAACAAGAGCTAACAGGTCTCCAAGGGTTAATGGTCCCCGGGTCAACCATTCTCTCCTACATGTATATGGCAAGTTTTTCCTATATACAATGAAGGCATGGCAAGTATCAAATATCCTACATAATGGGCATTGGAATCCATCTGCTGCTAGAATTACTACCCCTCTTCAGAGGACGGAAGTTTACTGGGTTTGGGACTCTTTCTAACATTGGAGTCTTTACTTTCAAGTCTGCCGATGCATTATCTAAAGGAGCTACTACAATAGTGGAGTGGCATGATGTGTTGTGGTATCCTGGATACTGTATCTAAAAGGTCTTATTAAACTTGTAGGATTATCAAGGATAGACTCCTCACAAAGGATAAGATGCTATCCTTTGGTACTATCATTGACTGTTCTGTGTAAGAAGGAAGAAGAGCCTTCTTGGCACTTGATTTTTGGATGCGAGTATACTGCTGAAATTTGGGGGCAAGTCGTGTGATCTTTAGGGCTGATATCTTCTAATAACATCATGGATACTATCTCTGTTATTCAGAATAAGAGTAAGAAAGGTTCCAAGGAGTATATTGTGGAAGACAAGCTCTCAATGCTACAATCTGGCATTTATGGCAAGAGAGGAACAATAGAGTGTTTGATAATTGTGGTGTTAGGAGCCAATGGCTTCTACAGAGCATTAAGAGGGATGTGCAACTGCTTCTCAAGAACTGTAAGAAAAAGATTGATGTCAGTAGGATGCTGCAAATGGATGCTTTTTGAGGTTTAAAACCCTAATTGGGAGGCCACGGAAATGAGAGGGATGCAATTTCTTACTTGTTTTTACACTTATACATTAATAAAATTTAACTTACCTTTTCAAAATAGAAATATATAAAGACACACTGGATAAAGTAGGCACATCGAAATGGAACAAATATGGATTATAAATTAATGTTGACATTTATTTGCATTTGTTGCCGTAGGAAATGTTTGAATTTTATATATTTGGGCTCACCAATTTCTTCCGTGACAATGGACGACGGCTTCAAATTACTCCTGTAGTTAATAATAAGATACACACACTTTGAAAAGGAGGTCATTTATTTTTAAGAGGTGGCGGGGACCATATAACTTCTAGAGAGTCCTCCTTTTGCCACGTGGGGGAGGACGAGGGAGGACGAGGGCTGAAAGAGGAGGAAGGAGAGCGGTGGGAGGTCGAGGGGCTGGCATTGACAAAGATGAGTGAAAGCACCCTAGAGGAGAGAGAAAAGGGGGGGGGGGGTTGAATTTTAACGAAAATTAAGCACAATTAAATATGCTAATAGGCAATTTAATATAAGTGCTAGAAAGGAGAGAATCAAACACATTGATATCCTCCGTGAGGCACTCCAATCTCGAAACTCTCTCCGCCTTTAATCCACTATTATGAAAATAATTACAAACTTTGATACGAAGGACTCGACAACTTCATACACACGAGTTTTGATTCGAAGGACTCGCTGACTTCAACACATGTTTTAATTCGTAGGCTTGCAGACTTCAACCTCTTTCAAGAAAGATGTTGATCTTCTTACAACAATTAAAGATCTCAATTTTTACTCTATAACAAGTATGTGATGCCTAGTGAAAGCTCTTCAATGTAGAAAGGTTATGAGTAAGGAATTTTCAAGTTTAGGCTCCAAGAAATAAATATGAAAGAAGGGAAACAATCCATTATATAGCACAACAAGTGGCTGCTCAAAAAGAGTCATTATTGTACAATATATTGTTGTAACGGCTATAAATATAGCCATTACAACAATTAATGCAGAGAGAAAAAATTGGCAGCAATATACTAACAGTACACTGACAATGTACTGTTATAACAACTTTTGACAACCAGAAACATTTTGACTTGAATTATAGGTGTAATAGTATACTGGTAGTACACTGACGTGTACTGCTAAGGATAAATGAGCCAGAATAAGGATGACGGTATACTAGAAGTATAGAGGCTGTATACTGTCAGTGTACTCTTGAAGACATATTTGGCCGAACCAGTCTAGGTTTTTGATATGGAAAAGTTTGAACTCGTTTGGAATTTAGCTTTCAATTTCGAAGATATCCTAAAGCTGAGATTCAGTTTTCAATTATGTCATTACCTACTTGAGTTACAATCTTACTAAGGTATCTCAAAATAAAGAGAAGATACAATTGACTTAAGAGTATTGAAGCTTGATCATATATTGAAGTATCCTAATAGTGTCTTAATCAACTTGACTCTTCGTGAGGGTGGCTCAACTCTTCATATGAGATGCTTGTGTGTTCATAAATGTCGTCTTTGACAATATTTTGGCTTTTTGTCATTGCTCTCGTATTTTTATGATTTCCATCTTCACATGAACTTTGATACCACTTGAATATCTTGTGTCGTTGGCCCTACACGTTTTCTTCATAGTATTGGCACATGACCATGACTAATCTTTCTCTGACTCATCCAAATTGCTTATATACAGAATAGAGTTAGACATACACAATATACATAATAGCAAGCAAGTATCATATCCGACATTGATCGAGATATCGTGAATTGTAAGTGTGGATGATAAGAGTATATGTACTAATAAAGATACAATATGCATGTCCACACTAACAAAGATAACATGAGTACAAGTGTGGAAGAATTGTGATGTACGTGTAAGGAAATGATCATACTACAATATTTATACTTGTAATGGACACTAACATATATCATCAATAGAATAATATGCATAATACCATATCTATATTGTATCCGATAGTGATGAATACCATGAATAGGGTAATATGTATAGAACTATTTATTTCTATATCCAACTTAATAGATGTCATGAATACAAGTGGATACATAAAGTTGTCTAAAATAAGATTTATAATTAGTGAAAAAGTTAAAGAGATTAGCCATAATCAAAACACGTAAATAATCATTGGGCTAACAAAAGAGTGGCATCGGTATAGGAGGTACAACTTTTGTCAGTTTTGTTAATGCCTCAGTAGTTGCGGGTTAGGGGGCGAGAAAAAAGGAGAAATACGAGGATAGTATGGTCTTTTTTTCACATTTAATTCATAGGTTAGGTTCATTTTGGTTGACGATGAAGGAAGGGGGCTCATAAATACATTTTCTGGTAATTTGGGGGACATATAAGCAATTAATGAGATTTAGTGAACTTACAAAAATATATAATATATTTAAGGGAAATATATGCAAAAAAACCTTGTATGATGAGTTATTACTTCCAAATTTGTATTCTTGAGTTAGTATAAATAAGAAGAAACTCCCTATGGAGATTATGGTGGTTATTCTCCAAATTTTATTCCTCTGCATCATAGGGTTATTACCATCCCTTCTTTCCCTCCATCTCCTATGGCTACTGTTCATTCAAAGTAAGTTGAGTGTTCTATGATTCAGAAGTAGTGGGAGTAAATTCAAATTGACCTCAATTGTTTCTTTTCATGCATGACAGGTTCTAATATGAAAACAAGTAGCTACAGCTGAAATATAAAAACAAGTAATCTAATATGATAATCATGATTGATGATAAACAAGCATGTGTCAATACACACACGGCACACACACACACGCAGTTTGAGGGTCGCAAAAAGGTCATCAAGGAGATCTAATATGATAATCATGATTGGTGATAGATACTGCAGAAATGTTCAAGTTTGAATATGTTGAGATGCCAACAAAAGTGAAACAATGGAACGTATTGTGTAGATAGAGATTCACTCATAAAACATTTTGCAATATAAAACATGACAGGTCTGGTTTACAACTCTTTCAAGTTTTTTTTTAGCTAACTTGAGATCTTTATATATTGGTTACAAGATATTCGCCACTTGCGCCCATGTGGAAGGTCTGATGCCTCTGACTCTGAGTTACATTTTCAGTCGCATACATCCGTCATTCTCAAACAAACTGGAAGTTCCTGGTAATATTAGTTTTTTGGGAATCCCTGTAACTCAAATGCACCACACCTTCTCTCACCTTCTCTTTGGGCATTTTGACTTGTTTGAGTCTTATAAAATTAAAAATAGCATCTTTCTTGTCCTCAGACTCGGCCTACAGCCAAAGAATAAAACTGTATTTCTTCTTATGTAACAGGATGATGACACCATTCTTCCTTGCTAGCTCTCCTAATCATGGGATAGCTTTTATTGGTATTGAGAATTAAATCCCTCTTTTGTCAAGTCTAGATTCACGGCTTGATCAGTTCAACCTAGTGAGCCCCGAATCTTAACAAACCAGTCTCGTGCCAAATTCGTAGTGGACACAGATATGGACACCCATCTGACATATCAGTTTAACCTACAATATTATCATTGTGAAAAAATATAATACCCAGGGATCGACCCACCTTGAGCCCGCCCCTCCTCTCCAGATTTTCAGTTTCCTACTATATAGATATAGGCATCTTGTATACTTATAATAAATACTAAACAAAGTACTAGTCCAAGTGGTATGTAAATATGGTTTAAACCAGTGTTCTAAAATGCATTAAACAATGGTGCCTGGGCACTATGCGACTACCAACCGCCAAAATTTTCAGTATATTGTGTGTTCTAGGCGGTAGGTGGCATTATGCAAGGAAAAGCGACATTATGCGGACAAAAAAGAAGATAAGTGCCACCTGGATTTTGGTCTAATTATTTTTGTTTGTCAATTTTTTGTTCAAAATTTTTTTTGCCTGATTTTTTTCATTTTCTTGATCAGTTTTTGACATGGCCCAAAAATATTTATAATGACCTTTTATTAATCTTTTATTTTTCATATTATATTATTTTTGGTGAATATATTATAATTATATTTGTTCAATACTTGTTATTGTAATCTTTCATCTATTTGGGTGTTTGTTAAAGTTCTTTACAATGTAATCCTTGTTTTATATATACATATAAATATGTAGCTTTGCATTACTTTCAATGAACTAGAAAATCCTAAGCTTTTCTTTAATGGTAACTTTTTTTGCATAAACCCGCATAGTCGACTGGGGCTAGGCATCCTCCTCTTGCCGCATAACAGCCGCCTAGTGCTTTCTATAACATTGGTTTTAACAAGTAGGTCTCAAGTTCAATCCTCAATATCCCCTTACTAATAATTTAAGGTATTTTTGTCTCCCCCTTTAAAAAAATATTTTTGATTTGAGGTATTCCAAACAAAAAAAACTTGATCTGCCCCTGATAATACCTGATCTTTCTATGAATTAAAGTATTAAGAAAATTGATATTGAGAGGTGTTGTATATGTTCTGTTACAAACTATCAGAATACCATACAACTATAGATAGAAAACTAAATCATGAAATTTGCACCCTCTATTTAAATTGGAATTATTCGAGTCCATTACTTTAGGGACTTATAGTACTTATGGTTATCCTTATGAATGCCTCGACGCAAGATATTAAAGACTTTTTCAGCAGCAAAATCATAAAGTATTATAATTTACCGATAAGTATGATGCGGGAAAGGGTCCAAGTAGTGCAGCAGAGGCGTGGGGATGTGGTTGTCGATATTAGAACCATCGATACAATGCCGATGAGGATAAGTGACGTCATTAAAATAAACGTGGTTGGTTACCCGAGTTCACGAGTCCAAATTCAGGGGATGCTTGAATCCAAAAGCCCTTGGAGTCCCCACCAACATACAAAAGAGACCTATTTGAGAGCAAACTTTTTGTTCTATTGAAGATGAAGCTCAAAATGACTACTTGGAGGTTATATAAGGCCAAGATCAAAGGAAAACTCCTACCCCTAAACGCAAGTCAAAGGGCCTAACTATCCCTTAAAAACAAGCCAACCAAGTCTGGCTTATTATGCTAAATAAACAACCAAAACAACAATTAGAAGAAAAAGCATGCCAAAGAGGGCCCAGTTGCCAGTCTGACTAGGCTGAGCTGGTTGGATCAACAAGCCGAATGGAATTGTCTTGGACCTTGCATCAGACTCCCCCCCTTGAATGGATCTCGCGTGGTTCTTCAAAAATTGAACTCTGCATCCCTACCACAAGTATTTTTGTAGATTGTAACATTTATCATTTTGCTCTCAATCTTAAGATAAATGGGCAAAGCATCTGTTGGATCTTTATCTTCAGTCCTCCTGCAAGCTCGTCAGGAGTCCAACAAAGAAGGGATTATCACAATGACCGTCAAGTCATTGACTGCCGTGCCAAAGGATTATGGTCAACATACGAATCACAATAACTACACTCTAAGCTCCAGAAGGATAGACGGGATAAGATGAAGGCGTGCACATGGATACGTAAAGTAGACGATACGACAAAGATCCATGAAATGTACTGCTCACAACAATAAGCCGATCATCAATGAATATACCACACACTCCCAACTCGATCATCGGGAAAAGCACTCAAATGGCCGAAAATGGGTGAAAAGGTTCACTCTCTACTACAAAGTGGAGTAATCCAAAACGTGGTTGATCCAATGTTGAAGGTAGTCAAGCCCTCGAAAATGGAATTGGCGATAACTCGGACGCATGGTGCAATAGGAGAAATGTCCCTAAGGAATTCCGGATCAGTCATATCATATGGAGGCTGAGAGGGCAGTCGGGGCCAATGGGTAGGCGCGCTCAAGTCCTCAAGACATAAATCAAGGCGAGTATGGACACTGAAAACATAAACAAAAGATACCCACCTCATATCAACGCAAATACTCCAATGAACTGGAAGATCACAAAAAGGGACGAACAGTCATCTGGAAGGCAAAACAAAAGGTGGCAATGCTGACACGACTGAGTGCAAATCTTCCAAAGGTGACATGCATCGTCATCTGAGGGACATCGGGAAAGACGAAGTAAAAGGCTCAAACTAGGTAATCCTCTGAAGTGTAGAATCCTCAACTTGGTTCTACTAGTAGTTTCAGCACCATAACTTTGACGTATTCATTATCGTCTGGACACTCAACAATCATCATAGCCTTCTTATTAGCCTTCTTCTTATTGGCCTCATCATTTTGCTCGACTATATTTGTCGATGATCGCTCAGCACACCTATAACAAAGATTACCACTTGGTTGCACATAAGTGCTCTAGATCTTGTGGGATGGCGTTGTCTCGCGACAATGGAACAGGATTGATTCTTGTTGGGCTCCTCCGACAGTTTAGTCGATCGAAGTTGTTTCGTTAATCTAATATGTCTTTTGGGCCAACTACACCTCTTTGCATTTATGAATATGTGGAATATCGAACGCTCGGTGCCCGGTTATTTAATATGGTTGCTCCTTGTCCTTCTCGTCAAGGTTCACTGCTTGGAATAAAGATTGACCTTATCGTAGAGATCATCCTAACCACATCAGAATGGACCCACTTTGCGGCTTGGTTTCCCATGACCTAATGCGAGCAAATAAGCTATAGAACTCGGTGGTGTAGTGGACCGATTATCTTGGACTTATTTTTGGAATTGGCAGAAAAGAATTTACTCATAATCAGCGGCAAGAATCGAGTGTGGATTATGTTTTGCATCTTTTCCATGAATCAACGACTCTCAGTCTTTGTGATGCACGAAAGATTTGCAAATATTCCACCATGCCAATGCACCATCCATGAGTAGGTACTCGACCAACTTGCCTTGATTGTACAGTGGACTCAATCTCCCAAATCCAACCGAGGGTTTCCTCAACTCGCATTAGGCCATCGAAGGATGAAATGTCCATCTTACCGTTTTGTCATCGGATGTGAACCCCTCTTAGAATGTGTGTCGCATGCTACTCGTGGCGTAATCGGATCTCTATGACCTTTTCTCCCTGGTAGGTTAGTATTTTATTGATCTGGTAGAGATACCTTTCGATGGTAGCGGGGGTTACATATCTCCATTCTGATGCCCCAACAAAGTGAGCATTTATCAGAGTTGAACTTCGATCACCTCAAGTCTACACCACAAGCCTATATCTTTCGCTACACAAACATCGTACTTGGTACGGCAAAAGGAAGTACCGTTGTCGATGGCCATATTGTTGATGTTGTACTGTATTGTAATATTTATGTGGCTAAGGTTGTGATGAGGTTGTCTTGATATTGCTATGTCGTCGTTGTTGTTGCTGCCGGAAAAGAGATGGCATCGGCTAGCCGATCAGTTTTTTTCGACAGTCTGGAACTGAAATGTCAGATATGGAAAGAGACTTGTTGGGGGCGGTGTTAGTGTAGCCACTTTTTGGGATGATCTGATACCACCTGATATGGTCACATAAGTGTTGTGGAGGATGCGGGTGTCGATGTTCGAGTTTTGTTGATACAACGCAGGTAAGGATAAGTGTTGTCACTGAAATGAATGACGTAGGTTGCTCGTGTCCACGACCAAGGTCCCGAATCTACAAAGTGCTTGAATCCACGAACCCTTGAAGTCTACAAAGATTTTACAGAGAGAATTTTTTGAGAGGATTTTTTTTATATATTGAAGATGAAGCTCAAAATTACTACATAAAGGTTACATACAGCCAAGATAAGAGGAAATCCTAGCCCTAAAAAATAAATAAGGTCCTAACTACCCCTAACTAAGAGCCAAACAAGACTGACTTTATTCTGCTACATAAACAGCCAAAAACAAGGGGAAAAAGCAATCAAAAGTGAGCCTAGCGACAATCTGGATTGGGCCGGCTGGATCGGTTAGTCGATTGGGCCTTTCTTGGCCACCCTGCATCAAAATCCATCTAAACTCCGACTATTAAGATATGATACAAATCCTAACTGTTTGACTAGACAATATAAATTGAATGTCAGAAATCTATTGAATAAAAAAATTGAAGTTGAATTCTAAAACCGATAAATATGTTTTTAGGTTTAAATCAAGAAACATTTTTACCATGCTGAAATGAATGAGCAAAACTCCTCAGAGAAAGCATCAGGAGAGGCTCGTGGTGCTGGGTGATCTACAACTGCTTCCAGAAGTTCAAAGAAGCTACCAGCAGATGGATAAGGGAACTGGCCTGTTGCACACTCTAGCATAACTAAACCCAAGCTCCAAATATCACTAATATAACCATGCTTGTTGCCATTGATACGTTCTGGCTGTCAGGAAGAAGAATACTTAATACGGTCACTTAGTAATATATGCTGCAAAAATGCTACCTTCTAGGATACCTAGTTAATCTTGGAAGAAATCCAAGCAAAAAAGAAGTTTCAGGTAAAATAAAAGGAAAGCAGTAGTCGTTCCTGATATAAGTACTTACAGACATATAGTTGTATGTGCCAGTAAAAGTATCTCGTTGACTATAAGAACTAGCCAGAATGACACTCACACCAAAATCAGATATCTTGACTTCCCCTCTGTGATTAATCAGTATGTTTGATGGTTTTAGGTCCCGGTGAATAATGTGTTTCTCATGGTGAAGATAAATTAAACCCTCGAGCACCTGGACAAAAAGTGGACCTTCTTTTAATTGGAATGAAGAAGTAAATGGATCAAGTACCACTATTAAAGTCCATGCACCAGAAGATGCAGGACCTCTTCTGCCTTTTGACACTGGCCTGTTTACAGATTGCAGCAAGATATGGTTCTGGAATTGTTTGGACTTTCCCTAGGAAATCACCAAGAGAGCCACCATCCATGTATTCCAAAACTATTGATATGGCGCCATTGTCATAGAAAGACTGGTAGCATACAACAACATATGGACTATGTGATGCTAGGTTAATCCTCAGCTCCTCAGCAATCTGTTTCCGTACATTCTCTTGAATATTCATTTGTATAACCTACAAGTGCACCATTTAACTCCTTTAAGGGAAGATATACAAAGATGTGTAAGAAAAACAACAAAACACTAACAGGTCAATACATAACCCTTTTAATCCCCACAGAACTGCCTAAATGCCCAGATGCTCTACAGGTCTAAGCAAGTTCCCCAGGACGGTTAACAACAAAAGTTGTTCTCAATTACTTTAACATACTGCGATTAAATATAACAAGCAAAAGTTTTAAGAAACCTTCTTTAGAAACAATAAATAAATGAAGAACACATAAATACCTTGTAAGTTCTTATCCAATCAGTCTTTTTGTCAGATTATAAAGTAATTGCTAGTTCTTAATTCATTATACTATGTCTCGTATGACGGAATCCAACTACTCGAAACTAATGATTACCTGCATATCTTGAAATGAGCATGCTGCATCTTCTGAACTAGCTATAATAGAAAGAGAAATATTGCTCTAAAAGAATGGGTTCTCAAAAGTTGGTGCTTGTTACTGGTAAGTGTGTGTAATTGTGTACAGTACCAGTCAACATCGAACAAATTATGGTTGATACACCAGCTGATAAACTACTAGAAGATGACTTCTTACTAAGAATTAACATAAAGAGAGAGAGAGTAAAATCTTGGCTACTCCATTTGTGTCCATATAAGCTAAAGAGACAAAAAAAAAACATTTTTAAAAATAACACATGTTGCTGAAGCAATACCTTGAGGGCAAAAAATTGGCCAGTCCATTTGTGCCGAATCAGCTGCACTATACCACCACTACCCTTTCCAATCACTTTAATCGTGTCCATATCAGCTAAAGTCAAATGATTGTCTAATGGCTTAATAAGAGGTGGCTGTTAAACCAAAGACAAGAAGCAAAATTAGCAAGTTCTCATAACAGGATGGATCGTGCAAGATTCCATAAGATAGCAACAAAATGCAACATAGGCACAGCTATTATGATCTGGAAAACACTCGTAAAACAAAAGGTTCGGTTATATGTATAGATTAATAATAATATAAAAATTGTCCAGACTCTGTTTTCACATGCACATACATTTACATAGAATGTAATACAAAGACTATGATGCAACCAAGGGTACCATGCAGTCTATCTTGATGCATCAAGCAGCCAGTATTTGTGAATTCCACTATGTTGCAATGACAAGGGAAAATGGTATATCGGTATCCGCATCTTGTCCATGCCTGTATCCATGTCCGTACTCATGTAGTATAGATAACTACTATTGTACCTATTTGAAAATCTCCGTATTTCGTATCCTAGATTGTATCGTGTCCTTTATCCATGTCCGTAAACTCCAATAACACATCAGTTTTAAACAACAAGACTATAGACATCACCAACATGTTTTAAAACCATTTATTGGAAATGTGTCATACTTTCAGAATCTTTTATGCACAAGTTTACTTATTCAAGAAGTAATAATCAAATTCAAGAATGAGGATAATAGACAAAAGATATCGCTTAAATCTAGACATAATGTTCATCGTCGAAGCCTTCTTCCATCAAAATGTGGTCGGATATGGAGCATAAGAAAGCTCCATGCAATATTTGACTAAATTTTATGATCAATTGTCAGCCTGAAGTTAACCTTCTATGTTGGTATCAAATTCCTAGCCAATGTAGCTATGGGCATGAGAGGGTTATGCCATAAAATCTAGAACGCCAGTTGACAGATATGTAGACCTATAGCTTAAGCCCATGCAACCAAGGATCACCCTCCAAGTTCTCCTAGACTATAATAATTCTAGACGAAGAGGTAAGATGATACATTAGGGAATTGTATTCATCTCTATGACACATTCCACCAAAAATGAAAGGAGAATCTCAAATTCTCGCTTACGTTTATTGTAGTAAAAATATATGGGAACAAACTATTATTTTCCTGAGCTTGTCATTCAAGGGTGACCCATAATTAGTATGATTTGTGACACTGCACAATAATGTCGATCGTTGAAAACCAACGACCCGAGATAACAAGGACTAGAAGCCCAATTCTCAAGCATGAGAATCAATAAAAGATAAACTCAATATCAATCTGAAATAAATACCAATGAACGTGTTTATTGTTTTCTAAATAGTCATATTTATACTAAATAAGATACTTGAACCCTAAGAAACTAATCATAATTAAACTAGGAAAAAAATAAATAAATAAAGAACAAATAAATCCTAATAAAAAAAAGGTTTGCAAAATCTTCGTATTCAGTCCAAAATAGGACATCGTAATCAAAAAAAAGATTTGGTGGGTTGTTTTTTGCTTCTCTTCTGGTTTTGACCTTCTGTATGTCGATCGCGTCAGTTCTCTACTTGTAGAGACCTCGACCACGAGTTCTTCGTGTTGTCACATGGACAAAGTGTCCCCTCGTCGGCATGATAAGTATACATGTCCATGATGTTGAATGTTGAAAAGATTCCAACGAATATGATAAGTCGATGACATAGGGGTTGTCGTTAATCATTTGCAAACCCTTGAAAGGCTCAAACTTCCTCGACTGAAGCTTGACATAATGTCCAATTGGTACCCTCTCCTTTCGAAGGTACACCGTGACGTCATCATCAATGTTAAAACATGCACTTATGGTACTTGTCTACCATTGACTTATACCTTGCGCTAGCCTTCTGCAGTCATTCCTAAACCTTTTCATGAATTTCTTGGATTTGGTTCGCAAATTCTTTGTTGATGTACTCTTTTCCATTCCTTTTGGTAAAGCATGTAAATAAAGAACATGATTAGGCGATTTTGAATAAACAATATCAAATATAGACTTTCTTGTTCATGAATGAACCGTGATGTTGTATGCGAATTATGCTTGTGTTAAGGCAAAGTCTCATTGTTTCGGCTTCTCGTTACATGTACTCCTTATTGTGTTGCCCGACATCCTATTGATCACTTCGGTTTGGTCGTCCGTCTGCAAATGAGCAGCACTACTAAACTACAACGTTCACCCGAACATGCTCCAAAGACCCCGCTATAACGTACTCAAGAATTTCGTATTCCGGTCGGACGTTATACTTTTCGGCACTCCACGAAGACGTATTACTTCAGAAAAGAACAACTTTCCTACATGTGTCGCATTCGTCGTTCTCTTGTAATGTATAAAGCAAGGTTCACAATATCGGTATCGACCCCTTACTATGAGTATCGGGATTGACGTTATCGACAATGGCAGTTTCAGATTGGAGTATCAATTTTTTTAGTATTGGAAACCAAATAATTATTAGTAAGTTAGAAAAAATGTTTTATACATTTAGGCATAATTTCAAGTATTTCTTGTCTTTTCTTAGTAGTTTTGAAATTGAATGAAATAATAGTCACCCTTGTTGATTTACCTGCGACGAATAGTTTTTTTTTCATTTACATGCTCTTACAATCTTACATATTTTTAGACCCTTGTTTATTGGTCTTTTTTCATTCAATTTTCTCTGTCGATTTGACTAGAAAGAGACCCTCAACGTCGGTATTGATCAATATCGGTAACGGCCAATATCAGATTGAGGCATGCCAAACTTTATCGATATCGGTCGTATCTTATCGATCTCATCCGATATTGCAAACTATGGTATAAAGTAAGCCATCTTTGAGAATCGGTCCGCTATCATGAATACCGAGTCGAAGTCCCGTTGAGCCCTCGATAGCCCTAACATGAAATCCATGGTTAAGTCTTCCCAAATACTTTTTGGAACAAGTAGTAGAGTGTATAATCTCGTTTGTGTGCCTTTCCTTTAGTGGTTTGACACACAACACCTTTTGTACAATCTTTTTCACATCTCGTCTCAATTGTAGTCAATGATATCATGTGGAAACAGCCGCTATAGTTTTGTCATGTCCCAAGGTGTCGCTAAACTATCACCATGGAGCTCCTGAATCAACTTCTCCCTCAAAGAAGTACGAGGAACGCAAAGTTGATCCCTCTTTATCAAGAACCCGTCATGGATGTGAAAGTCATCGACGACTTGCTTTTGACGAAACCTCTCCCATATCTCAACAAAGTCGTATCTTCCGAATAAAGCCCCTTGATATACTCCAACATGATCACCTCTTGACTGATCACCTCTTAACATAGCATAGCCAACAATGAGGGCCTCCTACTAGGCACATCGGCCTACCCAGTTGGAAGTTCCAACCTTATGCACAAGCTTGTACATAAAACTTTTGTAGAAAATTACACCACATTGCATGTATGTCTATGTCGCTGATGATGAGCTTCTGTCTACTCAAATAATTAAGAGATTCATGGTTAGAATATAATACAAATTCCTCACCAACCAAGTAATACTCAAAATGCTTGAGCCCTCACATCGCCACATAGAATTTATTATCATAGGTGTACTACTCTTTCAAGTGTCGCTAAGCTGTCGCTTAGAACACCACATGTTGCATCTCTTGTGATAGTATCATGCCAATGCCATTGGCGTCCTACTCAACCTCGAAGGGCTTGTCAAAATTAGGAAGAGCTAAAACTGGCGTCGTGCAAGGCTTCTTCTTGATCACCACAAAACTCGTTGTTGCTTCTTCTTTCCAATTAAAATTCTCCTTCTTCATGCACTACGTAATAGATGTCATAATAGTACTAAAATCTCAGATGAACCGTCGATAAAATGTCGTCAATCCATAAATGCTACGTATCACTCCTACAATCTTTGGTGTCGGTCACTACCGAATTGCAAGAACCTTTTCGTCATCGACATAGATGCCACTTGCACCCACAATGAACCCGAGAAGAGCAACTTCCACGTCATAAAGTAGCAAGAAGGTACTTTGTGTGTTGGACAATTCGAGTGGGGGATCGTGTACTCGAACAAATCCATCTAGCGTCTTGAACGTCGTCTTCCAACCATCCCCTGATCGGATGCGAATTTGATGGTAACCATTTCGAAGGTCAATCTTAAAGATCTTGGCCCCACACAACTGGTCAAGCATATCAGCCAATCGCAATTTCGAAAATTTGTAGTCAATGGTGATTTTGTTGATCGCACGGATGTCTACCTACATCCTCCAACTTTTTTAGTGTCAAAAGTGTTGGAACTGCACATAGGCTTATGCTCTCTAATATGATCTTTCTATAGCAAATCACCCACCTTCTTCTGAAGAACTTCGTTTTTTTGCGAGCTCATATGGTAATGTGATATATTTGGTAAACTCGTCCCTACCACAAGATCCATGCAATGTTGAACGACCCGCATAGTTGATAGTCCTCCGGGAAACTCATCCGAAAGAATATTATGAAACTCGTTGAGGACCGGTCGCACCTCTGCTAGAATCGATCCTCCCTTCATCGACTCTGAGACCTCTATGATCTATTTTACTACCAACACATGTACCTCACGAGCATCTTTGAATTCTTCTTCCTTATAGAGATTGTCAAAGAAATGAACGTCTTTCCTCCTTTTGTAAAAGTTTGAATCAAATATTCTTCTTTAGTAGCGTAAGCATGTACCTCGCTCCATCCTTTATCACCCGAAAAGTGTTGAGACGTCCGTCACACTTGGCCCCAACATCAAAATGCCATGGCCTCCCAAGTAACATGTGACAAACGTCAAGCCCATCCATTTTGTTGCAATAGACCTCGTCTTTGTATACATCGATGGAGAAAGGTACTCGATACCTCTCGGTCACCTAACGCACGACACCTTCTGAAACCACCCTATAGAGTATAGGTCTAGGTGTGCCTCCAACGTTAAGCCTGCGGGTACTACCATATGTAGGCTAATGATGTTCTACTAACTATCGTTGTCAACCACCACTCAAAGCCGTTTATCGTTAATAGTACATTGAGTTCGGAAGAGCTATCTTCCGTTGTGAAGAATCGTCGAATCTTTGTGCTAACATGATCTTCCACACCACACCAAGAGCCACTTCCACCTTGAAATCATCAGGCAGCATTGTCAGCTTCTTCATTGGATAGCGCACAATCAACATAAGCCGCATGCTTCCTCCGTGGGCAATCACTCGAACGGTGACCCAACTGATTACACTTGAAAGACTTTTCCATAACCGGTTTGGCGTATGGGTTAGCGGGTTGGGTAGTTGCCTTTATGGGTTTCTTTCTCGCCGTATTGATATATCCTCCTCTAGTACTTCGTTCATGGCCTTGCTCCTGGGCGGCTTCACCGCCTTTGATTGCTACTTTGATATGTCGTTTGAGTGTCACTTTTCATGCAACAATTGTTCGGCCTACAAAGCTCGGTTATTGGCCTTCGTCCGGTTAGGGATGTATGGAGCCTCGATACTCTTGAATCATCAATTTAAGCCCATCCATGTAAGTGTGATACTTGTTGTCCATTGGTTTAGTCAAGATGATTCATGTCAACAAGACGCATAAACTCCCTAGTATACTCGTCGATGCTCAATTAGCCCTGTCCACACCTCTCTTACTAATGAAAAAGGTGTTGCTCGTAGTCATCGGGTAGGAAGCGTACATTCAGCTTCTTTTGCATCTTCACCAAGAGGTGATGTGCACCTAATTCCTTCTCTTCTAGGCTCATCCTGCAGCCTGTCCTACCAAGTTGACGCTCCTGACTTCAGTCATCAGGCCACGAACTTTACCTTGTCTGTCAAGATCCCCTTGTAATCAAAGAACCGATTCACCTTCGACAATCAATCCATGAATTCCTCAATATCGAGATTTCCATAAACGATCGGAATATCAACCTTCATTTTGTTCTCGAAAGCATTAGTCTTTCACCCCCCCCCCCCCAAAGCTTATTGGTTTGACTTCCTACTATAATTCTCGTCATTAAAGTCATCTCCTCTCTCGTACAAACCTTCTCCACAATAGCCACGTTGATAAGCGTAACAATCGTCGAACCAATCTCCGAAGCCATGAAAATCGCTTCTCATATATTCATCATATCGACCGTATCCACCGACATCGCACTGTCAGTCAGGTAGCATGTCACCGCCATGATTGCTTACACGACCCCGCCTAGCGAAATCATCGAACTCTAGTCAAACTAGATAAACCTAAACGAGCCTTCCAAGGATCATTCGTGACGTCATTTTCTAGTTCACGCGCCGGTTGCCTCAACAGTTCCTGATTGCCTACCATCTTCTCAACTCGTTGGACGGGTAGGGGTCAGATCCCGTAGATAGACTTCCATGCGACAGATCGCCACAAAGAGACCTTCAACCCCCTGCTCTTTAAAGGTAGAGAATCATAGAGAAGGAAAAAAAGAACATAGGCTCCACTGGTGAGCCTTGGAGCGGACAAGTCGGATACATCTATGCTAAGGTGTTTTTGGATTTTGCAGCCAATCTAACGTAATCAGAGACAAGTGCCTCAACTCCTGCAATGTTCTTCAATCTATTGATATTCTTAGCAAAAAGTTAGATGACACAAAAAAATTTCTTCCGTTTTTGATCTAGCCATAAATTTACACCCTATATATTGGTGTCAAATTCCTAGTTGTGAGCATAAGAAGGGTAATGTCACAAAACCTAAGCAACCAATTGGTAGGTACGGCATTGGTAGGTACAGCAGGTGGTAGACCAACATTTTGGATATGCAAATTAAGCTCGTCCATGTTGGGAATAAGACATCAAAAATAGTAAATGTGTTTCTTCCTATGTCACTTTTTTAAAGAGTCATTCCCAATACTAAAAATATACTATAAAGTCTAGAGTCTAGACGAAGGGGTAAAATGATACAATTTGCTATAAGGTGGTACGTAGATCATAACATACTAATCTTATAGCTAATAAACTAATGAAAATACAAGTAATAATTAATTACACTAACTAAACTACAAGAATGACATAAACAAATCATTTACTAATTAGCAAGTTAAAAACTAGTAACTATAAAATATAAGTAAATGTTAGTAAACAATCAATAATAGGTAACTGTTGGATACTATGAAATGATAGTGATAAAAAATTACAAGTTTATCTTTGCAATTCTACACAATCACTTCCTTAATAATTAGCACATAAAAAGAGAACAGAGAAAAATAGGATGCAATGGAAGAAAAAAATTATCATTTATATGCAAATTTATAGAAAAAAGGGTAAATTACAGGAAAATTCTAAGAGGAAGGCAAATGGTCTATAATTTGAATGAGCGTAGGCAGTATAAGGTTTTTGTTTCAATAAATTACTTTAATAAATTTTAATCAACAATATGTCCTCTCATTTTCCATGAGGTGTATATAAGATTGATGATAATGTTAAATGGAACAGTTTCTAGTGAATAGACATGCCCGTTAACAAGGAGATCTTTACACTTAAGCATGAGGATGACGACATCCCTAAGAGACTCAAGTAGAAGCCCCCACATTTGACAATAGACTATACCTTCAGGCTTTTCGTGATTGATCTGCTGACATGAACTAGCATTTATATTAGTAAATGCAGATAGTCAGAGGATTAATTTGCTAATATATTGTAAGGGTAGAGGATTAATTTGCTAAGATGAAGTTGTAGGGATGGTGATGCAGGACAAGAACTACAGGGAAACCTAGATGGGACAATGCAGATGATCACAACCAAGCAAGCAAGCAGATGCCAGAACCCTAGACAAGATACTAGATGATGCAACTATTGTGAAGTGTGACAAATAATGTATATCGGCAAAACTACGATGATGATATTGCATGCAATGAAATGTGCCCAAATATAGCCAATTTAATCAATGATAATTGCAAGTCTAATAGTAAATAACCCGAGTATTCAAATTTTGCAATTGAATCAAGAATAAACAATAAGGATTTAATCAAGAATAAGCAATGATAATTGCAAGTCTAGTTTATACCTAGGCCTGCCAATGGTAACCTATAACCAACCATAATTGAAGCTTAATATTCGGGTTTGGATGCAAAAAGTTAAACCTGATTGAATTTCGGGTTCGGGTACAACTTATGTATTCGGATTTAATTAAATCCTAAAAGTTATACATATACACAAGTTATAGTGCTGGCTGTGTGGCTAGCTGGTAAACAATAAGGTAATTGTGGTATGGGAGGTTCTAGCCTTCTAAGTTGGATTTATAGCGGCACCATTTGTTCAAATTTATTTTTTACAAAGCAATGAAGCAGTCTAATTTGGGTTCGGATGCGAATATAGAATCCCGGTTAGAAACCGGGTCGGGTTTGGGTACATAATTGGCAACCAAATATGTTTCAAGACGGTTCGGATTTTACATAAATCCGACCGGAAACCGACACGTTAACAGCCCTAGTTATACCCTATGTTGCATGGATAAGAAAATGTTGGTGTCCATATATGTATTGTGTTTGTACCCATATCCTTGTCCTTATTCATGCAACATAGGTGACTACTATTGTACATATTTGTAAATGTTAATATCTGTATGAGTATCATGTCTGTATCCAAATTCTATTCCTGCAACATAGGTAATAGGTTATACCCAAGGATCGTGAAATAGATCTTGGCACGGGTTTGGATTTTACATAAATCCGACCCGAAACCAAATCGTTGACAGTCGGATAAGAAAATGTTGGTGTTCATATCGATATTGTGTTTGTACCCGTATCCCTGTCCTTATTCATGCAACATATGTAACTACTATTGTACAAATCTGTAAATATACATATTTCGTATCCGTATCGTGTCCTTATCCAAATTTATGTATGTATTCGTGCAACATAAGTTATACCCAAGGATCGCGAAATAGATCAACAATATAAAAAGACCCCCATATCTTAAATTAGAAGATGGTGTCTCCGCTCAGATTTGGAAGATGGTCCCTACGCTTCGAAGCTTTTGTTCGAAGACCCAAGGTTCAACCATTATCCGGCACATGATACTTGATCTTATTTTAGATGAGAATGATTGGTTTTAGGTTTGATAGCGGATAGATTTTGGGTTTAGGGTTTCTTTAATTTGTTAAAAAAAAAAAGGTGTGATTGTTCACTGACTTGTGCCTGATTTGGTGGCTGGTTTGCATACAATAGAAATAAGGAGATGGAGTGGACTGCCTCGGCTTGCATGGGGGTGCTTGTCATGTGGTCTGCAAGGCAACAGGAGAGCAGCAGGGACTGTCGGATTGTTGTATGACAGCAGAGGACAACCAGGATGTTGCAGGACTGCAGGAGGTTGTTGAGTTTTGTTGGCAACCCTGTCGGATTGATTGTAGAGCAAACAAGAGGAGGCTTAGGTTTTGGTGGGTATGGTTGGGTGGCAGCAAAACAAAAGAGTGGCTGTTATGGTGGCAGTCGACAGCAAGAGAAGGAGATGGTAGATGCAATAATTGGAAATATGCCAGGGATAAACTTAGGGTTCTACTTCACAACTAGGATTGTGTTCGCATCACATGAGGGGCATCACACTCATCTGACAAGTAATCAATCCTAAAACTCAATTCTTCGTTGACTCTTCAATAATAAACGTCTTGTTGCATGCTTATTTATAGCCTGTTAGACTTGCCATCAAGGAAACAAGTTCCCAAATCAAAGATACTCCAAATAAAGTAAAACTTGCAACTCTAATCCTAAACACCATGGGTCCATGACTCATTTAAATAAACTCCATAGAAGAATGTGTATTTTTCATTTTCTAAATAGTTCTAGTGACGTCATCAGTGATGTCACATAGGCAGCAGAGGTGGAAATTACCCAATTGACAGGGGGAGGTGATGACAATACATAACAATATCGGGCTCTTCATGTCTGGTAATTGAAATGAGTAGAATAAAAATCCCTTAACGAGGAAAAAACACATTCTTTTTTAAGCTCGGACTTCAAAAGCTAGTAAACCAAACGAGTCGATTTTCATCCGGTAGGCTAAGATATATTGGACCAGAGTTGAAAGACAGTTGAAGCATTCTGGGACAGCCCCATTATGTCATCGGCTCAGAAGAAAGGAAGTTGAAGGAAAAATATCTCCTATGGACCAGCTCTCCATACTCCGAAAGGGGAGTTTGTCAAGTACAAAGTATATAAGTAAATTTAACAAACTCGTGGCCAAATGTGATTTGCAGAAGGAGCATAATATTACCTTCTCCGCGATCGTCTTGAATTACAAACTAACATTCTGTGTCGCTCACAGTTTGAAGTTTATCAGGCCGCCTATTAGTTGGTTCTAGAGTTGGAGCAGTACCTCAAGTTTTCAAACAATAGGAAACTTCACAAGCTGATAAGCAAAATAAAAGCAGTTTAAACTGATGGTAAAACCTACTCGTATTGCAAATGCCTGGTATCTTGTGGGGAACTCCCACTGGAGAGAAAAATTTACGAGCATCAGTCATCACCAATAGATGCTTAACTGCTACTTGGGCAATAAGATTTGAGGACCATGACTAGGTGTTGTACAACAGATACATATCCCTGATGAGGACGACAGCGACGTTGGACCCTCTTTGCATGTTATGAAATATGTGCTATTCACCTCTGCAGACAAGGATTGAAAAGGAACCAACAATATTCATACCTCCAAAATGTATGAAATCCATGCAATATTATCATTGATGGATATAATTCTGTAAAGATTCTTTCTAAGGCTGCTATTAGAAGCTGAATTAAAGCTTGGACCTCACCTAAACCAACACAATTTCGCTTTGGTACAAGACGTTTCTTTTCGGTAAAGACGTCTTCTTCTTCTTTTTTCTGTTACTCGGAGAAACTTGGTCCATATCAAGCTCTCTACTTACGAAAACCGTCTAGCGCCTGTAGCTCATGTGGAAAGCAGCACGGATACCAGATGGGGCCGGCCGGGTTCGAGCCCCCCAACCGTAAGGACGTGTACGTGTGTGGGGGTTGTAATAAAAAAAAAAAAACCTTACGAAACCCACTTATTTTGTTATGCCCTTATGGGTCACATTTGTTGGTAGAGAGACCCTCGGTTGTACGTCTGAAATGTTACCAATTAGAACCAGATCGAAACCTACGACCCGTTTCCACGTCTCCTGCGGTGCCTTCATCGTCTTTCGCAACCCTCTGGAAGTCCAGACATCTCCAGCAGATCGTTTCGCCTCTTTCCGAGACATCATCTACTTGCAACGTTCCGGTAAACTCGGAACCATAATATTGAACTTAAAACTGTTAATTCCGAACATCCATTAGGTTATTTTGTTGCTTGGTTTATAATCACTATCAATTTAGGATCATCCCAACATCATATATGCTAATAAAAATAGTAGTTCATGGTAGAAAGTCGACGTTATCAATAGATATGCACATGAATATGTCCTCGGCTCTTCTATTGACGAAGAAGAGGTGTCCGTTCGCATACCTCGCCATCCTGGCCGTGCTGGACGATCCGGAGGCCGTCCTTGTTGACGAGAAGATCGCCGGCCTTGAACGTGCCGCTCTGCGTCCTGCAATCGCGAGAAGAGAGAGGGGGAGAGATCAAATCTTGAAAGAATCAAAATCGTAAGTTTGTGATTTGTGGGGGGTACAGGAAGTGCTCGATAGAGGCGTCGTGGGTGAGGGGGACGACCAGCAGAGGGTTCGTCCCCGCCCTCCTCATCGCCGGCCGCCTCGACAGAGTCTTCATGGCCGATGATGATGATGATGATGATGATGAAGACGATGAGCCATTCAGGATTTTTCTCTTTTCTTTTCTTTTCCTGGGTGGGTGGGTGGAAGAATAGCGTGAGGTGGAGATGTAGACAGTAGACGTCAACTGGAATAATCTCGACTGGAGAGGATTCCAATTTCCAGCTGCTGCCGGCATATTTTAATTCGCTTCGTGTCCGTCCCACTCGCAGGAGACTAGCAAGTGCGTCTGAATGGGCCGGGCCGGTACGAAATTTGGATGGACGGGAACTCTCGGGTTCATGCACTGTAGTAAATCGAGTTGGACTGGACTAGGGCCGAAAATTTCAATCCAGTCCGATACGTGGCCCCAGCACGGTGTGTTTCGGGTCGAATCATATGGGACCTAGACCGGGCCAGACATGAGCCAAATAAAATAAAATTATCAAATATAAAAAAAATCACTGTAACTTAGAGAAATCTATCTTCTACTATATCTAGATGATTAATTAGTTTTAATCAAATAAATAACAATTTAACGTGTAAAACAGTTTTTTACTACATCTCGGTGATTAATGGCAAATAAAAAAAATTATATCTAGGTAAGTAATTAGCCAACATTCAACTAAGGGTCGGACTGGGCCTCAGGTCGGGCCTGGGACACGCAAATCGGATACAAAACACGTGGACACGGTTAACTATGAGTCGTAGCTTGGACATGCAAATCAGATACGGTTCGAACACATTGAAATGGGTAACTAGGACACATAACCATAAGTAGGCGTAAAAAATTCTAAAATTTGAATGTTTGACGTGTATCCTTGGGTATTGGTTAAGTTCGACATCTGTATCAGTATCAATTTGTCGATTAACACTGGAATCGATAAAAGGGACCTAATTAGCTTAAGGGCTATTTGGTTGGGAGGACTTTGGGGTTGATTTGCTCAAATTTCGAATTTTGGGAGTCGGATTTGCAAATCCACCGTTTGGTTCGCAAATAAAGAAAAGTGGATTCTGCATTAGAATTTGTGTACAGTTAGTTCATGTCCTCTATTTTTTTCTCCACTCCCACATGCTCTTAAATGCATAGCTTGTGGAGGAAAGAACCCAGCCCTCTCCCCGCTCCCTTCTCCCACATCACCTCTTACATGCGGCGTCGGATGCGATATCTCCTCGTCCTCGTTGGACTTTGGTTGCATCTTAACGTCCCCAAGGATGCTGGGGAGTCTGCTCCTCCCTATGTCCCCAAGGATGTCGGCGTCGAGGCCCTCCTTGCGGTCGAAACGTCAACGAGACCCTCCTTCTCGTGGTCTGAGCCGTCAAGAAAGTTTTTTCTGGAAATTGGCATCGAATTCGGATTCGTCTGGCCGCCGACAAGGTCGAAAAGCCCTATGGTTTCTCCAAATCTAATTTATTTTTTCCAAATCCAAATTATGGATAATGAACCAAACAAGGATTTTTTTTCAAATCCAAATTTTGGATTTGATCCAATTTCCAGAATTTGAAAACCAAATCCAAATATGGATCCAAATTCCCCAACCAAACAGCCCTTAGGATAAACTAAGAAGTAGGGGTGCAACTCGGGCGAGTTTGGTTGGGCATGAGCTCAACCCGAGCCCAACTCGATGAATCATAAGCCTAACTCGAGCCCGAGCCCAACCTGTCATGCCTCGGTCCTGTAGGACCGATCGTCCTCGCTAAGACGTGATACCGCGTGAGCCTAGGTTTCACTCACGCAAGGCGGGTTCCATAACAGTCGATTACAGGCTAAGCGACGGGGTCGTCGCACAGAAGTCCTGAAGCAGAAACATTGAATAAGCCAGTGGAAAGTTAGAAGCAAAACACAGTCCTTCAAAAGAGGCTCTTTATTGATATTGAAACAAAGATACCAATGAGGCATGAGGTCATATGATTACAATCACTCTGTCTAACTCTTCTCATAATACAAGTCACTATGCTCTTTCTCATCTCACAATACAAGTCACTATGTTCTCTCTCATCTCTTAATACATTTGACGAGCCAGTGGATGCTTCAGATAGGCGATGTCCATATATTATGACCAGTATAAGTCCAGACTCCATGCGACCACACGCCTTGAAACGCCAAGGAACTCCGTGCCTCGACGCATCCAAGCGAGCTCCGCACCAATGAGCTTCTACATGTCCCTGCACATGAAAACTATGTGGGTGTCAGTACTCAACTGTACTGGTGGAGTGAGCTCCTCGCCCACCCATACAAAACTAACGCGTTCATTTATTTTATGCAACATAAACCATTTATGTTGTCTTTCTATTATTGCCTTAGGATCAATTTTAGGACATACGTATTGCCTATTTGTGTCTCAAGACCATCAATGTGTCATCGCACCGATAACTTACTTATACTAGACCCTTCTCCTGCCAACAACGTCAACTTATTGACTCGTACTTGTCTTTTTGCCCATACTTTGAGACTCAATCTCACGGGTGTGACATCAACTCTATTCGTGCATCCACAATAAGGTCGTGCCTCGCAACTCAGTACCACTTAACCAACTTTGCCTTACGGTCCTTCCTGACTTAAACTCGAAATGACTTAATCCAACTTACTTATACTTTTGTGTCAATGACTCACCAACCGACGCCACACTTCGTGCCGTAGCACGGTGTCTTCGTTGCAACCAAATTTTAGGCTCAAATATTATGTTGCAGATCGTGCACACATTCAACTCGACTCATTGATACCGTGTACACAATTCTTGACTCAATCCAAAAGCATACACGCGGATCATCGTTATTATGCCGACTCACCTATATGAAAGGGTCACTAGTGCCACAAACTATACTTGGACTTATAGTTTTGCTATTCGGTGACCCTTTCAGCGCAAGTAGCGAGCCCCGCTGAAAGTTTTTGAATAACCTGAACGGTACTCCCAGCTCGGATATACCGTGTTTTCTCCTAGGCCGAAACGATCCTGTGGCCCCAGGTTGGTCGTTCCAAAGAAACTTTTCCTTGTCGATAAGTTGTCCAATGACCATGCAAGACTCGACTCGAACTACCGTCTTACACAGTCATTCTTCTTCTAATGTTACCATCTTTTCAGGACCATGTTAAAGACTTCTAGTATTTGAGACCGTCTCGACGACACATTGTCGTGAGTATTCTTCCATGTTGCCATATCATTTTACTCGCTCAAGAACGACTATTTAATAGCCCTTTTCCAAACTCAATTTGAATCAACCGTTGTTCGGGCCTTAAAACACTAAGTTCGTAACATCGTACCTTAAGCCAATTGTGCTCTGTGCGACTCTACCGTCCAAGTCATACTCCATATGACGAGCTTTGAGACCGTAGGACTGTAAGCCCCCTGAATTTCCCGAATTATTTTTCGAATTTTCTAATGAATTATTTTCAATAATTTATTTCTATATAATTAATTTTGATCTTTAAATGCTCTTTACCGTGACTTGGAATTCTAGAGCATCAGGGATGCCAGTCTCTGGAAACTTCTTTTTTGGAGTTTGTAGTAGACGAGATTATCTTCACAGTGATATTTCGTGTCCCACTCGAACTTGTTCTCTTGTACTCTTTTTGCTTCGCGCAAGTTCGGGTCAATTTAGACCAATTTATCGTCTGCCGTAATTCGTGATTTAATTTCCAACTTAATTTCCGGGTCCGACATCGGTCCAATCCAGACGACCCAATATATGTCCCTGGCCTGTTTTGAGTAAACTATGCAGGTGCCACTTGCGTGCCACAATTTCGATCTCCCTTGTGCTCCTATTTTATCCATGATTTAATTTGCTTAATTTATAAATTAATTAAATCTTGGCTTCGACTTTGTCCAACTTGGCCCAACGTCCGACCCAGTTTGGCGTGGACCCTACCATGACTCCCCATACATCCCCCTGATGTGTCTGTATTTTTCCCTATTTAAGAACACGTTTATTTTATATAAATATCTCTTTTGCTCTCTCTTTTATATATGTATATATATATATATATATATATATATATATATATATATATATATATATATATATATATATATATATATATAATATAATATAATATATATAAATATCCTCACAACACTCTCTCTCACTCCTATCAACCCACACATCCCTCACTCCCTTGCTGTGGCCGAACAACCCATCCCACTCTCTTTTAACTTTCTCTCTCTCATTAAATATCTATTCTCTCTCTTTCTATTTAACTTATTATAACACACACACACATACATACTCATCTCTCTCTCTCTCTTCTAACTCACACAAACACACAACCCATCACCACACCCCCTACCCGTACAGGAACAGCCCCCCCTTTTCTCTACATCATCATCATCTCTCTCTCTCTAAATATCTAAACATCTCTCACTCTATATATTTAATACACACATATATATATATATATATATATATATATATATATATATATATATATATATATATATATATTAACTCTCATACTCTCTCTCCTTCCCACATACACCAGCTCCCTCTTGGCCGACCCCTTGGTCGAGCACTCCTTCTTCCTCCTCCTCCCCTGGCCGGAGCTCGGCCGCCCATGGCCGAGCAGCAGCTGAGCACCACCACCTCCATCACCCCATCGCCAAAACTGCCACGTCCAACACCACCACACGCCACTCCTCCCGAGCGAGCCGCCGCCACCCGCGCCGCTCACTGCCGTGGCTGGCCGCGCCGCCGCGCCAGGCCAGCGCAGCCCCCGTCGGCACAGCTGGCCGGCCTCCGCCGTGCAAGGCAGCGCAGCCGCAGCAGCTGCGAGCAGTACCAGCAGCAGCAGCTGCAGTTGCCGGCCGGTGACCGCGCACCCCTGCGCGCCACCGCACGCCACCGTTGTGGTCGGCCCCCTTGGCCGGCCGCACTCCCTCCGGCGAACCCCCAGGCAGGCCCCATGGCCATTGCCTTCTTCCCCGATGAGCCAAATAGGCGATTCGTGCGTTTTGCACGGAATCCCGTCGACGCGCGCGCGGAGGAATTTCAGAATTTGCGTTTCGGGACAGCAACTTCACGTCGATTTTTTGGACAATCCGACCGTTGGATCGGTGATTTCTTCACTCCGTCTCAATCTCGGTATATACCCCTTCATCCCTCTCAAATTTCGCCCGTTAATTCCGTCGTTTGCTATGTGAAAACTGGCCACCAAGTTGACATTTTAATTAAACTGTTTTTGGACAGTTTTGCAACGCCAACTTCGCGGGTTCGTATCTTCGCCGTGTCAGCTCCGTTTTGCGCGCCACCAGTTCCGGTGCACAGCTGGTATAACCCTCTTCCTGCCCCCTTTATATTTCATTTCAGTTTGAGCTTGTTAGGTCGGTCGAATTCGACGCCAAAGTTGGCCGTTCGAATTCTTAGTGTTGCACTTGTAAAATTCTATTTTTGAACCCGGGACTCCGGATTCAATTTCTGACACCACCAGTAGACTCGTGGCGTCGTTCTGGCATGTTTTCATATAAAGTTTGCTTGATTTGGAGAATGTGGGCCCTGGCACATATTTCGGTGCAAAGCGGGTCCCACTTTCTGGGTCAACGGGTCATTTTGAGTTCGGCTCATCGGAATCCAACTCCGGATATACCGTTGAGTTCGTATCGTCATTCTGGACTCGTTGACATATAACTTGCTGAGTTTTGAGGACATTAGCTCCGACACGCTTTTCCGTGCAAATCGATTTCCAATGTCCTAGTCAACGGACCAATTTGAGATCGGGTCAACGGAATCCAATTCTGGATATACCGTTGGGTTCGTATCGTCATTCTGGATTCGTGGACATATAATTTGTTAGATTTTGTGCACTTTTATTTTGGCACATTTTTCGGTGCAAAGTGTGTCCAACGGTGGACATCATTTTGGCCCGAAATTTACCGTTTTGCCCCTGTATCCAAATTGGACTTTTGGACAGGCTATCCTAGCTGATTTGACCATTCTAGACACGTTGGTGATATTGATTTTATCATCCGACAACATCTGTAGGTTTTTACCCTATTATTATAATCCTTCTCCTTTTGTGGTATTTTGAGTTCCATCGATTCCGGTGATTTCACAATCTGTGAAACCCGTAATTTTAGTTTGCACTTTTATTTTAATTCTAATTTTTAATTTGCTAAATAAAATTTTGTTAGATTAATGTTAGCAATAAATTTTTTGAATAATGACAGAGGTTAATAATTAATTAAAATTGATAATGTTTATTCAAGTGTAAATTATTTTCCAAAATAATTAACTTGGATTTTTGTATGTTGGCCAGACCCGAACCTGATAATAAACCCAAGTTATATTCAAAAAATATTTTTTTTACAAAATTATTGAATTTTAAACTATACGTAATATTAGTTGGCCCAAAGCCAATTTATATTTTATAATGTTAAGTCCATGAACCATGACCCAATTGGCCCAAACTTAATATTAAAGTTTAGAGCCCAATTACAAGCCCTTATATTTTCTTAGTTTTTCTTAAAACCAATTTTTGGGTTGTAAGCCCAATAGAATGAGCCCAATATCCCATTGTAAGTTAACATTCATATATTAAGTTTCTTTAAGAGAGAATAGCAACATTCTCAAACTCTCTGGTGGGTTTTCATTTCGTATGTAACCGAAACTTTCGGTTTTCCTATAACCGATGTTCATTTGGCTCTTGGCTTTCCCACCGGTGACCGCCGGGTTTCCCGCTGCCAACGGCCGGCCGCCGGCCTTCCCCACTCCGGTAACCCTCATTTTTGCTACTCCTATTTAAACCCTCCTCCTTCTCCACTCTTCCCCACACCATCTTTTCTCCAAATCTCTGAGAAAACCCTTTTCCGGCGAGTTTCCCGGCGATCCCAAGTTTCCAGACCCGATCCGAGCTTCCCTCGGTCAGATCGGGCCGCCCCTTCTCGGCGCACCTCCCCGGGCCGCTCGACCCGATCCGCGCCCTTCCCGTGACCGCCGGCGAACCCGCACGGCCCCCGTCCCCGTTCACGCCGGCGATCCCGCGCCCGCGTCCCCGCCGCCGTCCCCTGGCCGGCGCCCACCCCCGGCTACCTGCTGCCCCGTTGGCGTTTCCCGGTGACGCTGTCTGTTTTCGGTTCTGACCCGTTTCTATTCCGAGCTCCAATTTCGGTTTCGGTACACTCTGACTCTATACTCTTTAATTGTCGATGATGAATTCTCTGGTCCGAATCCTGCGGGATCTCGGTTTTTCGACAACGTAATTTCTACGTTGCAATTTCAGTTTTTCCGAAGTTTCCGGAAACACTTGCTGTGGTTTTTCAGTTCTGAATCAGAACAATGTTCTGAGATTTCTTGGGTTTTCCGAGAAGTTTTGGAACAATTTGGGTTTCTAGCTCTGTGTTGGAGTTTGGTTAATGTTCTTGAGTTTTCTTAAGTTTCCTTAGGAATTTTTGGTGTGGGAATGTTCTGTTGGTTGATAGTTATGTTAATGGTTCTCTTTAGCTCTGTTGTGTGTTCTGTTGGAATTTTGGAAAGTTGGTTTTTGATATTTGAGTTCGGATTTTTTTTTTCAGTATTAGTTGGCTTGGGAATATATATATATTATGGTGGGTTTCGGGAGTTATTTTGCAGGTATCGGACGCGTTCCCAGTTTTTGGGTTATCCCGAAAACAGAGGGAATGCTGCCGAAATTTTCGGAAAATTTATTAAAGGATTTTTAAAATGATTTATCGGGTTAAATATTATTTTTATAATATTTTGGGCGATGACCTTAACGGTCACTGGGCCCTAGCGAAATGCAAACGCACCGGTTCGACCGGACGTTGAGGCAGAGTAGCTAAACGTGAAGAATGGACCAGAGTCTGAGTCTCACAATTTTCTATAATTTTAAATTAGGAATTTTAGATTTTTCTGTTATTTAATTTTGAGACTAACAATAATTTTTGTCTTATTTAAATTCATGTAAATCGGTTTGTAAGGGCATAAGCCCAATTACTTTTCGTACTGTAAAAAATGTAATAACTTAGGATTAATTTACTTTCTTTTCTGGATGATTGTAGAGCAACGTAAATAGTAGAATAAATAGCTATATTTATATAAATAATAGAAATTAGTGATTTTCTCACTAAATAAATAAATATTAATTTTATGTATAAAATACAAGTTCTAACAATTTAAAATGGTAAATGCAAGTTTTCCAAAAAGTTTTACATTAAAGTTTTCTTGAAAATCGTAATCAAATTGATAAATTGTTTTATAATTAGAATGAAAAGAATAAAATTTATTAGGAAAGGCAAATAGAGATTGTAACTAGTACGATTAGCTGGTTTGTAGCAATTTAATAAATAAGAGATGCTCCATTTGTAGGATTGCGAAGGCGTAACTAGCATTTTCGGAACCATCCATCGAAGTCCAGTTTAAATCAAGGCAAGTACGGTTGTGGTAAATTGCAGTTTAATTAATATTAGAATTTTGCATGTTAAATACACAACTGTTACACGTACTCTCTCCTAGAGTAATATTGAATCATTGCATCGGGATAATGGGGAGTAGCGTAGTTATCTATGATCAAAGCCAAATAGTTAATGAATGTGCGAGCTTACACCTCTTCACACGGGGTTAGGCCGGACCGTATCAATAGGATACAATTGAATCATCCTAAACCGGTCATAGATACTGCATACTCAAATCACAATTGTTTTATAGTTGAAAATCATTGTTTCAAAATTATTTAATATAGCAAGTTTCTATTCATTATGCAAATTGTTAATTTTTCATAATTGTACTTGCTCCTTTCCTGACTGGATACCCCACCCCCAATAGGTTCTATTGATGAATCCGAGCTTCTGATTAATACTTACTATGACCCGGAGCTGTACCCTGCTGTGCTCCCAGATGAGGTTCCTGGAGAAGATGATGATACTTCTGCTTGATGGAGTTTTAGTTTATCTTTTTATAAAATAAATGTTATGTTAAAGTTGTGGACAAGCTTTGTAATGAACAAGTTTTATTTTATCGTTTAAATAAATGTTGTGGCAATTATTAGTATCAATTGTTGTTGATTGTACCTGCATATGGATTACAGCTTACTGCCGCCGTCTCAACAACGGTGCAGGCTGGGCATGATCCGAGTCGACCCAAGAAATTGGGATCGGGTCGTGACACAATCACTGAAATTGAATGTGTTGACCTCGTAGATGTTTATAGAGACTAGCCTTGACCCTGTTTGACCATGGTTGACTGCTTTGACTGAACGTCGAAGTAGAGTCAACATTTGACCTAGTTTAACCTAGAGTTGACCATAGTTGACCAGTTGACCAAAAGTCAACTGTAAGTCAACCATTGACCCAATTTGACCTAGTTTGACTTGGTTTGACTTCATGTGACCTAGTTTGACCTAGTGTGACCTAGTTTGACTTAGTTGACTGAGTCTGACCTAGATTACGTAGCTATACTATAGAATCAAGCCTAACAATGTTGAACTCTAATTAGCTTATATATATCTTATCTTTAGGTCTGTGGTATCACTCTGAGCATCGACCCCATTTGTCAGCTCAGGACCGCAGGCGAGTACATTCACTGATAGTTTTCATTGTCTTGATATTTGCTATATCCGATTCAGTCGTAGTGTCTTACTTGATTCTCAGACACGATAGTTCACGGACTAGTATTGTCGGATTCCTGTCATGAGATGTCATTCCTAATTTATTGGGATACTGGTACTTGCTTGGTCTTGATTCTTGTACTTGTATTGACGTCGATTCCTGAAGAGGACTTGCTCCCCTCTTAGGGAATCCCGCGTCATGATGTGCTATGTCCGGATCCGTATACTATTCGGGGAATGGGGAATATTATAGATAGTGTGATCAATGCCCACCTTGAGTTACTACTTGTATCATAGCTATACCCTCACCTCACGATGGGTATAGCTTGACCTGTGCTACTACTTGCTCCATAGCTTACCATCCCGGCCGGGCCGAGTCCACGCACTTGTAGCCGGTCGGCTAAAAGCCTGATCTTGACCCATACCGATCACATTATGCTATAATATTCGCGGTACATTTTATATTTACTTTATCTTATCATATATCCTGTTCTGTTCTACATTCAGTACTTTCTCACCATGCTATGATATTCAGATTACTCACATGTTCTACATGCCATTATATTGTACCTTGATTGGAGACTAAGCTCTGTTCGGGAGAAGAGTTACAACCCCGGTCCTTGTTTGGTTTAAGGGTTGTAACTCAGCTTCCGAACGGTTCCCAAGTCTTCATATATCTTTGTCTTATAGTTCATTATACTGTCTCTTATAGAATTTGTCAATTCACATGGAACTACTGTTAGTGCTTGTACTTGCTCATTTTCCTGACAGGATACCGTTGATAATATTTTAGGAGTAGTTGTGCCATTAGTGGTCTTCATGATGTTGCTAGCTGAGGTGGATCTCACTATTCTTCTATGTGAGTTGCCTGGTGATTTCCTTCTTTATTTCCTGCCTTATAATTTCCTTCTAGTAGTTTCTAGTTATTCTTGTGCTTTAGTTATCCTTTTTGTCTTATCATCCCTAGCTGTTGTGATGTGACTAGAGTATCTTTGTAGTTATAGGCCTTCTAGACGTAGTGTATATTTATTGGGTACTAGACAGCGTTCTACCACCGATACTGCGGCGTAGGCTGGGCGTCGTCTACGTATTCGTACCCGTATATCCGGGTGCGGGTCGTGACAAGGACTGTGTGGCTACAACCAGCCATATAAATGTTGGGATCGTGCTTGCTATTACTTTGATAGCCCTTGACATGACTTTTGCCTAACTCCATCATGTGATACAACTTAACCCGTGGGACGAGCAAGGCTATGCCAAGCCCTTGTATCGTGGAAACGTGCTTTGAGACTTGTGAGACACTTTTGATATATCAAGCATTGGATGATGGGACCGTACATGCTTTACCAAGTATTTATACGTGTGATGTCTATGACTTATGCTAAGTTCATAGCTTCGTGGCGACATAGACCAGCTTTCCTTCTTCCAAGCCACGGGCCAAAGCACCGAGTGTCATTTTGAAAGCACATTGTGTAACTCTTCTAAGCCGACCGTGGGACCTTTCAGTATTCTAACTCATTTTGATCCAACTTGGGATTATTCCCTTAGTTATATGAATTCTCCTCTTTTATTATCAAGCCTACTTGTACAGTTGAAAACTTTTGTTTTATTAGTGTGAAGGCCAAGCTGAGGCAAGTTTATCGAAGCCACCCACCTGAGCGAGGAGTCGCCTCGACCGAGTGGGTCTTCGAGCAAGTCGTTGCATGGCTAAGTTCAAACGTCGTCGGCATTTCGATTCCTCCGATTGAACTGAGCGGGATGGGACATTACATAACCCGACCTTGGGATCAACATATGAAGTCCAAGATTGAGCCTGGAGGAACAGAAAAAGAATCAATATTCCTCGGGTTTGGTCGGGTCCATCGGGTTATCCTACACCTCGGACATCCTCTAATATGCAAATGATACTAATTAGAAGTAATTACAAAGGTTAAAGTGAGGGTTTACCTCTTGGGAGTTGGAATCCCAAGGAAAAGTACCAAAATTTACTTCTTTTTAGGTCAAAGCACGAGATCTATGCTCACACCACCACCAAGCTAGATCTACCTAGATCAAAATCACAAATAAGAGATAAACAAGGGTTAGACCAAGATTAGAGAGAGCTGGAGAAATAGAAGAGATTTGACTTACTTGAAGCTTGAAATCAAGAGAGAAAAAGAGGGTTTTTGTATATAGAGAGAAAAGAAGGAGAGAGAGTGTTTTCTTACAAATAAGAGCAATGGGGGGGTTTCCAAATATGGCCGGCCACATATAGAAGGGATGGGGACATTTGGCACATTACAAAAATGCCCTCTAAGTCAAAGAAAAGAAGGGTTTTGAGTTGGGGTCAAAATGGTAACTTGAAATTTCTAAATTCCAAGTTCTAAATCTAATTCTAAACTCTAATTCCACTAAAATCAAATAGGATTAGTCAAAATAAATATCTGGATTTGGTCATGACAAGTTGGTCGGGTCCAATTTGGTCCAAAACTGACCCGGGTCACTAACACAAGTCGAAATGAGACAAAACTCAAACCTGATCAAACAAAATCCCAAAATACAATATTAATAAATAAATATTCACACAAATATTAAAATATGAAAAATGACAAAATTATCCTCAATTTTGAAAACTGGAAGTGGCACATACTGTCCAAAGTAAACCCTTGTTAAGAAGGGAGCCTCACTCTGCGGGAGAATATGTTTAGCATTAACGTCTTTCACCTTCTGATTCGAAGCTAGTGTCAACATCTACGAACATGCCTCGAAAGAAAAGCAGAATGGAATGGAGCAGATAGTTGCTTATTTCACTGTGAAAAAATTCCTTGAGAATATAATGCCGAGGACTTCAGAGAAAAATACATACTACTTGATTGGATTGCTTACTAGCTAGTTTTCAATAATGAAAACCAAATAGCTTTTTTTTATATGGTGATCCATCGACACACAAAACCCTCATATTTTACTATTTATCAAAGGTGTTAAGAATCTATTTTGCTGGATCAAGGTCTAACAACTTTTCAGGCGCTCACGACTACTACGACCTATGGATTTTTGATGAATTCCACGAACCCGGAAGAGGAAGTACCTACCATCCTGCTATAGAAACACGAACCACTTTCATTATGTTAAAGCTTCTCGATGGACAAGAATGTAGATTGACTCCAAGTATTCCAAATTATTCTTTAAAAAGAGGCACATATATGTTATTTTGATAGCAAACCAACTTACTCAATCCATCAACAAGCTAGGGCCATTCAGAGAAAGGTTCATGCGTCTCATATTCGATTCCAAGCTACCAAAACTGAAGGAAAAAGGGTAACTACGACCATGTATGGGTGCATGGAAAGAAGGATCGAACAAATATTCGACGAAGGAACTAAGAATTGTACCAGATGTCTACATCAACTATAGTGAATACCAGCTCACTCTAATCCACGATATCCCAGGGACGTAGCACACATTTTGAATTTCGCTCTTTATCTCCAGGGATACACCACCAACAAGCGGATGTTAAGGAAAAATGACCTTACTCAAACAACAAAGGAGTGGGGTCCAGATATCCTTTATAAACAAGATACCATAGTGGATGAAGAACATATGCTCGGGTCAAAGCACATTGTTGAGGAAGTGGTATTCTCATAAAGTCGAAAAATAGGGATTATTGAGCCCATTGTAACCTTTCATGAAAATAAAGAAAAAATGATAAAGTAGGGGTTGAGCCCGTATACATACTTCATACAGAAGATAAAGACTTACGAAATATACTACATCCGCCCCCTAATACCATATTCGCGTTCGCGAGAAAGGGCGTTAGGAGGACCCTCACTGCTAAAAGAATAGTGAAGGTCAGACCCCTGAAGAAACTTAGCCGTATCAAAATATGATTCAAAGCACGCCCCCCCCCCAAAGAGGGCACCTGCTTTTGAAAGGATGGAAATGAAATAGTGAAACAAGCAAAATTTCGCACATATATATATTATATAAGAAACCATAACTATAATAACTACAAAAGAAAAAGAAACGAACATACGATAAGGAAAAAAAATTTAGACATGCTTTGAGTAGAAATTCCATCAAGCACCCATCAAGCACTCGTACCAAATGGAAGGTTATAACCATCCATCTCGTACTTTATGAATTGGATTCGAACAAATCAAGCTACTTTCCTTTAGGAGCAAGCTACTTACCTTTACCCTTTAGTATATCGTGAGCGGGACATCGTATACGTATTCGAGTTAGTCTGAAGTCCACTTGATACGTACTGGCTATTGCCACGTATCCTGACCCTACATATTTTGGGACCGGGACAAGACAAAAGGTGTTGGGTAGCCACCAATAGAAAGAGAAAAAAATAGAGATGTTGAAGAAGTTTTTTTTTTTTTTTTGATTTATCATATCTTCTTGGTTGCTGATTTTTTTTTTTGGGTTATCTTAGGGCCTGCTTGGCAATTGTAGGGGTAGCGGTTATGAGTTATTTTTAGAGTACCAGTTATGAGCGGTTATGAGGGATCCGATTTTGGGTGGTTTTTAAGTAGCAACTTTTAAACCAGTCCAAACCGTGCTTGGTATTTCACTAACGATCGATTGTGAATTTTTTTTACACGAATAAAATTAAATAGGGAAGGGTATTAGTAGTTATAATTATATATTTTTGGTAAAGATATAAATGGAATAAAATAATAAAACCCCTCAAAATATACCGATTTGAGATGTTTATAAAGCCACCCAAAAGTACATTACACCAGTATTAGAAGATTTTTGAGCCGACCTAAACCAGTGCCTCAAAAAAATTAACAAGCACGAATTTTCATAAATGGTCAATTTAAAAGTACCCAAAAACTAGTGAAAATACGTTTAACAAGCAGACCTTTAGGTTATGAAATTATAGCAATCTTATAAAGTATTGTAATTTTATTTAGTAATGATTTCAATTTTTCGATATTTTTTAACGTCGCTTAATTCTTACATACTTTTCTTGAATTTACAATGTATCATTTTTTTTATAAATTGACAATCATATTTGGCTTCTCGTTTGGGAAAATACTTTTCATTTTTATTCCCAACCATATCTGTTCAGAAACATTATGAGGGCTTGCTTCTTTTTGGGGCTGTTTGGTTGCAAGCATCTATGCTGTAACTGCCCCATTATGCTGCAACTGGAAGGAGCAGCGAGGAGTTTCGCCTTTTGGTTCGCAACAATTAGAGGAAGAAAGTGGAGAATCTCAGTTGCAGTTCAGTTTTTGTCCCCCTCCTTTTTACCCCTCTCCATTTGCAGCCCAAAGGAGGGGAAAGTGTGCTGCAAGTTGTGAGCTTGACGTCGGTGGTGGTGGAGAGGTGGGATGGGGTCTGGAGGTGGCGGCGGCGGCGGTGGTGGAGAGGGGGTTGTCACGACCCGCACCCGCTTTTAGGGCACGAGCTCGTGAACAAGTCAGCTACGTATCGAGCGGACTCCAGCCCGACTCGAGTACATATAAGCTGTCAAGATCATGGTATCATGGCTAATATGATAACCTACAGTGTATCTCAATCCACAAGAATATAAATGACAAGAATGAACAAGTATGGGTCGTTGTCTGCAGCCCGCTAGCATATATGTCCGATTAGATCCCAAGAATAATATGAGTCTATAAAGCTACGTTGATAAGCAAGATATATCATGAAAGCACGAGAAAGATAGTAAATCAATAACACTAACAAAATACCTGAATCATGCAGATGAAGTCAACTACCACATGCTCAGCTAACTAACTCCGTACAATCAGCTACCTGAAGAGATCATCAGGTTCTCAGAGGACTAGCAAGATACATAAAATATGCCTACTAATATGACAGTATATAACATGTATGGAGGATAAGAATACTGCAAGAAGAACTTCTAAGGACGACGAGTCGTGTGAAAATGTAATACTAGACTTGGCTAACTGTGAAACCCGCAACCTGGTTTTTTTGGAATTTTTGGATAAATTGGAATTGTTGCATTTTTGGGATAATTGTCAGATTTTGTTTGGTCAGCTTAGTCCTAGACTTCCAGTTAGAGTTTTAGTATCATTATTATTATTATTATTATTAGTATTAGTATTATTATTATTATATTAGTTGGATCAGAAAAATATTATTTTTAAAAATAATTATTGGATTTTTGTGTGTGGCCTGTCCCGATCCCGTGTTCGGGGTCCGACCCCGAACTCGAACCCTTCTTCCGTTTTCTAAACCCAACTTTGATTTTTTTTCCCGTAAATACTGATTTTTCTTTATACATCTATATATATTTAATAGCAGGAAGAAAAAAAAACTAACTAATTACTCTTTCCCCACGTGGACCAGCTCCCCACGGCCCAACTCCCCACGACTCAGCTTCCTACTTCTTCTCCTCAGCTTTCTCTCCTTGTAACCTCCGTTATCCGAATTTTATAATTACTTCAAATTTCTGCATTTTCTATTTTCTAATTTTTTTTAATCTTTAAAAATCCTGAGTTTTAATATTTTCGATCGTGATATGCCAACGTTATTGGTTTGGTCTTTGGTTTTAAGAGAAACTATTTTTGCGTCATATGTCATTCTTGCCTTTTTTCTAATTTTCCTTATAAGTTATAAATATTTAATTTTGTATACGAGAATAGTTGATTAATATGATTTAAAAATAAATACTAATAATAATAAAATATTTTATCATTCTAGTATCTTTGAAATCGAATTTCATAATAATATATATTTTTCAAAAATTGTAATGTACTATAAATAGTAGTACATAATTTGGAACGTTGGTTTTACGAAATTATATTATGTGAATCTATGCTAAATAATTTACGACCTTTCCCGAATATTTTATAGGTCACGATTATTAGGAATAGATATACCTTTATACTTATTTTAAATTCTATGGTTTACGGGAATTTGTAAGTAAAATCATTAGCGAGTATTAGTAACAAAATGTTAGTGGTTAGCATTTGGGTTAGCAGTTAGTAGTTTTCACTATTCTATTACATTTACATTTTAGGGTTTTCCCCAACCTACCCTATATATAGCCCTCTTCCCAATGCTACAAGGAACTAATCCCTAAGTAAATACCTAGCCGCCACTCATGTGCTTTCATCCGCCCATCATTCTCCTCTCCTCCGGATCCCGACCACCAGCCCGAATCACCACGCCACCACCGCCACCATCAGATCCACGACCACATCCACCACCATCACTATTTCCGGCCTCCTCACCACCGCAGCACCAAAACACGCCACCACCGCCACCATCAGATCCACGACCACATCCACCACCATCACTATTTCCGGCCTTCTCACCACCGCACCATCAGAACACGCCGTCACCGCGTCTGCCCCTCGCCGCCGGATCTGGCCGGCAACCCAGAAATTCGCGCGCGCCCCAGCCAATGCCGGTCCCCACCGGCGTTTCCTTGGCGAGCTCCTCCAGGCGAGCTCTTTCTCTGCCGGCGCAACCCATCGCCGACAGACGCGCCCCGGCCTCCGCCTCGTACCCAGGTCAGCGCGTGTGCGCCCGACCAGTCGAGTCCCTCCGCTCGCGCCGCCGCACGAGCCCTCCATCCGCCGTCCAGCGAGCCCCCCAGCGCCGCCAGAGCTCCTCCGCCCCGGGTGAACCGCTCGTACCACCAAGTGAGCGCATCCTCGGCGACGCCGCACTGACAAACCCAGGGAGCGTCGTCATCCCTCGACTGCTGGTGAGAGAGTTTCTTTCCCTCTTACTGTTTTCCTTCTCTCCTTCTTTGGAAGTTTGGTCCCCCATATTCCTCTTTATTATGTGAAGACCTGGGAATTCGTGGAGAACAGCAGACCTCTGTCTGTGTGAGTTTTTTTGGGGATAAATGTCATTGTCTTTAATTACCTATTAATTAACACTATCATTACCATGGTTGGGTTTTTTTTTTGCAACTGCATTGGCTACTTGGGTTGGGTTTGGAAAATTCTAGTGGATTACTTTCATATATTAATACATGTCAGTTTGGTTGGGCCTGGGCTGGTTGCCTTAGGCTGTTGAACCTGGACTATACATATTTAGATACAATTGTATATACGTGTATATATAATACCAGAATAAAAATATAATGGTATAGTATTTTATACTAGTGATATATTTTGGGTAAATGAATTAATTAATATTATTTTAGTATATTGGTTTATAAATATAATATTTTGGTTACTGGTAATACTACTGATACTTTTAGTATTACAGTCGGGATTGATGTATATACTTTGGGCCCAACATATCTATTGGGTATTATAATCATAATTTGGATTTTACTCATTTATCTTATATTTAAATTTAGGATGAACTTTTGTATATAAACTATTTCTATAGGTTACAAGTAATTTCTAAGGGGCTAATAATATTTTAAAGAGATAAATATTTTCTAAGTAAGTATTTTCAAATATTGTTTTAAAGAGTACGAGTAGTGTGGGCCTTGGTATTTATCTCTTAAAACAAGTTCCTTTTTATCAAATTCCCTTAATCATCTCCGAATCATGACTAATATAGTCATTTTCTCTTTCTTGATCATGGACTTCATCTCATCATGATTATCGTGCCAACTCTGAACCTGGACCCCTACATACCAACTAGGCTATTTGGACTATTCTGGACTCATTGGGACTGCCTGTGTCGTCATTTGGGATCATCTTATGGAGCATAGCATCGTACCTACCTCGTGTCGACACGTTCGTGTCACGTACGTCGACTCCAACCAAATCGAGGCGAGTACATTCTCTGACTGTTTCATACTTATATTAATACGTGTCGAGTACATTCCCTGAAGATTGCACAGAGTCGACAAAAGAGCTACGCCGACACCCATCGAAGACCGCTTGAGTTCCAGGTGGGCGATCATGTGTTCTTGAAGGTGTCGCCCATGCGAGGAGTTACTCGGTTCAGCGCGAAGGGGAAGCTGAGTCCGAGATTCGTTGGGTCGTTCGAAATACTCGAACGGGTCGCCCCAGTAGCCTATAGAATTGCCCTACCACCGGCGCTCGAAGGTGTGCACAATGTCTTCCACGTCTCTCAGCTGCGGAACTATGTGCACGACCCTAGCCACGTGGTGAACTTTGGCCAGCTGGAGCTAAAGTCCGACTTATCCTACGTTGAAGAGCCAGTTCAAATCTTAGAACGCAAGGATAAGCTGCTTCGAAGTCGAGTGATCCCTCTTGTTCGCGTACTCTGGAGGAACCATGCGACGGAAGAGTCGACATGGGAACTCGAGTCAGAGATGAAAGAAAAGTTTTCTTCATTATTTTCATAGAGGTAGGTTCTGTTCTTAAGTTTCGAGGACGAAACTTTTTCTTTATTGGTTATGGTGTAGTGCCCCGTCCCTACATCGTGCCCTGTTGTCCGTCCACGGGGTGCGCGAGAAAGGAACACTATCGCTATCGACTCGGTCGGGACCGATAGGTCGGGATCGATTGAATCGATCGAATGGGAACGGTTGAATTAAGATCCATTCCACGTTATGGAATGGCTTCTTCGGAACCAAGTCCCATATTCAGTGGGTAGCGCCTCAAGGATTGACTCTGCGGCTGAGTCGGGAGAGACCTCCCGTTGCTCTGCTTTTCACGCCGCTTGCGTTGGTTTTGGGCTTTGGTTTTCTGAATGCATTTTCATGAATATTTTCGATGGTTTTTATGGTTTACATTTCGAACTCGCATTTTCTATCGAACTCTTGCATAACACAGTGTTCTAATCGGTTGCTTGTGCGATTTCAGGTGATCGCGTAGGCGACGTCTAGCGCAGCCAACAAGTCCCTCGCCTCAAGCAAAAACTCAAGGTGAGTGGCTGACCTCCTTCATCTCGACCCTCTATTTCAAAAATGAGAACTTGGATAATGGTAATGAAATAGAATGATTCGCTTGGAAAACACAAGTCCTATGTTTGAGTAGAGAAAAAGATGAATTGTATAGAAAAGAGATAGAATTATTTTAGGCCTGCAAAACAACTAAATGAATCGATTACGTAACAAGCCCAACGGTACCCCAAATATACCTTGTTAACCTATCAAGGTCATGGACAACTTGTCGACAAGGGCGATGGTTTCTTCGAGCGGCAACCCGGGGCTACGGGACCAACTCGGCCTAGGAAGAAACAGGTTATAGCCGAGCTGGATAATAGGCAATCGGTAAGACGGGGACTTGCATCGGAGCTCGCTACTTGCGTTGCAAGGGTCCCGTATTACCAGGCTATGTCTAAGATGGCTAGTTAATGCCAGTGACCTCCACATCAAACACTTGATATAAATTGTTATCAACTAACAGGGAAGGTGATGGTAAGTTTTATGTCGCACGGCGCGCTCTGCCGAGGGAAATTCTGGTGTAACTTGCTTGGTTTATGTTTCGTCAACATGCTTCGTATGAAAATACCTAGGATGGTTAGAAAGATCACGAAAAGCAAGTTGTGTAAATTTTTATCTAAATTCTTGAACCAAATGAGAGCCTGGAAATTAAGTAGTCACTCGCCAGTACATGTTGATTGTACTGATCCTCGCTCTCTCTACAGGTGCGATAAATCAGGAGGAGCGTGCCGCGTGAAGGGAGGCTACGCTCGTGTGTTTTGAAGCTTCGTCCGTGCGTTCGAAGTTTGGATCCAATCCCTTTTGAAGACTCCGCTGTCGAAGGCCAGAAGACAGATGGAGCGACTTTCCGTCATCCCAGGTGGTTTTGTAATGCTGGTTGTAATCAAGGGATGAAATGTACGGTATGGCTATCTCGTCGACGTTCATTTTGTAATAGAGTCGGTTTGTAAAAAGCCCGCACGGCGCCTTTGTATCGAGTCTGTAAAATGATGTTCATTATCAATAAAGCTTAAATTTCCTTCTCTATAATATGTATTCAATTTACTCTGTGCATTCTCTTGTTGTTGTGTTTTGGATAACCATATGACTATGCCTTGTGCGAGCGCAACTTAGGCTTGCACGGCATCACGTCCGGGGGACGACTATCGATTCTACGGAATCGGGGTGTGACATCCTCGGCGACGCCGCGCCGACGAACCCAGGGAGCGTCGTCAGCCCTCGACTGCTGGTGAGAGAGTTTCTTTCCCTCTTACTGTTTTCCTTCTCTCCTTCTTTGGAAGTTTGGTCCCCCATATTCCTCTTTATTATGTGGAGACCTGGGAATTCATGGAGAACAGCAGACCTCTTTCTGTGTGAGTTTTTTTTGGGGATAAATGTCATTGTCTTTAATTACCTATTAATTAACACTATCATTACCATGGTTGGGTTTTTTTTTGCAATTGCATTGGCTACTTGGGTTGGGTTTGGAAAATTCTAGTGGATTACTTTCATATATTAATACATGTGAGTTTGGTTGGGCCTGGGCTGGTTGCCTTAGGCTGTTGAACCTGGACTATACATATTTAGATACAATTGTATATACGTGTATATATAATACCAGAATAAAAATATAATGGTATAGTATTTTATACTAGTAATATATTTTGGGTAAATGAATTAATTAATATTATTTTAGTATATTGGTTTATAAATATAATATTTTGGTTACTGGTAATACTACTGATACTTTTAGTATTACAGTCGGGATTGATGTATATACTTTGGGCCCAACATATCTATTGGGTATTATAATCATAATTTGGATTTTACTCATTTATCTTATATTTAAATTTAGGATGAACTTTTGTATATAAACTATTTCTATAGGTTACAAGTAATTTCTAAGGGGCTAATAATATTTTAAAGAAATATAAATATTTTCTAAGTAAGTATTTTCAAATATTGTTTTAAAGAGTACAAGTAGTGTGGGCCTTGGTATTTATCTCTTAAAACAAGTTCCTTTTTATCAAATTTCCTTAATCATCTCTGAATCATGACTAATATAGTCGTTTTCTCTTTCTTGATCATGGACTTCATTTCATCATGATTATTGTGCCAACTCTGAACCTGGACCCCTACATACCAACTAGGCTATTTGGACTATTCTTGACTCATTGGGACTGCCCGTGTCGTCATTTGGGATCATCTTGTGGAGCATAGCATCGTACCTACCTCGTGTCGACACATTCATGTCGCGCACGTCGACTCCTACCAAATTGAGGCGAGTACATTCTCTAACCGTTTCATACTTGATAGGATTTACATTTACGCTCTAGATTACTTTACTTGATGCTGTCACTATGTTAACACAGATTGGTACTATATGGATCCCTTCATGAGATGTTATCCCCCTCGGGAGCATTGGGTTACAGTATGTCATGTGCGTTTTACTTTTATCATGTACTCCGGTGCTTTCACCATTCATGTGCACTCTTGTGATTCATGTACTCTCATGTTCACAGAGCCCCCATGTATACATTCATGTGCACCCATTTATGGGCCTTCATGTGATATCATGTGTAATAACATAACCTATCTGGATCCTTATGTATTGATTGGGGTACGGGAGAGTATAAATGGTCATGTGAACAATTCCAAAGTAGTATACTCATGTGCAAACTCTTAGATTACTCATGTGCAAATTCAAGCCGTTCACATGTTCATCTTGTACTCTAAATCATTAGTTCACTGTTAGTTCTCTATTTATATATCTATTTACATTACAGCTCTCTTTTTTACTTCATGTATATTCTACAGCGTTATATGTATCTTACTCTATTGCATATTTATATATCCTGTCATATTATGAACTGCGTGAGATGTACTGTGCTCGCTCCCATCCTGACTGGACCTGTTGATAAATTTTACAGATAGCGTGGAGGTTACCTGCTAGCCTAGAGGAAACACAGTAAAGGTTGGAGTAGATAGCTAGGATTTTTCTTATTTTATTTTCAGTTGTCTTGAGCTGTATTTACTCTATGGATTACTGTATTGAGATTTGAGATGTTTTCTGGATTTATGATATCTTAGACACTTAGACTTCTATCTGTTGTATCTCTTGTAGATTTCAGTTTTATCTATCTTTTTATCGTATTATACCTTAGATGTGATTGAGACTGTATTTGCTATGTCACCTCCATTTGGAGTGTATATACTGTATAGGTACCTTATACATTGTTAGATGATTGACCTATGTCACGACCCGCTCCTGAATAATCGGATACGAGTCGGACACGCCCAGCCTTCGTCGATGGACATGACGAAGTAAGCAGTACAATACTAAGAAAAACTCAAAGTCACAATGTAATGTAAACAACACAGCTTTTATAACGTTCCCAGAAAATCACCAATATCCATCAAGTCTTTTTAGTACAAAATCAGCCGGAGACAAATCCGGTCAAATGAAATAATTATACAATAATGAATATCCAAGATACAATCTCCAAAAAAATAAACTAAAAGAAAAGCTGCAATATCCAATGCAATCACAAGCTCCATGTAATCTCCCACTCACCTGCAACGTATCCTGTCAGAAGAAGAGCAAAGTACAACCCTGACCAGACAATATACAATATAATCTGTAGTAAAGAATACAAAGTGAAACCTGAATACCAGAAATGGAATTGAAATTGCGGTACCAGAAATAAAATGTAAAACTGCAGACAATGGACGAAAATCAATATGCTAGACAATGAATACGACTATCAATGTACAAGGCAATGAATCACGACAATCAATATGTAATTGTGACAATTTGAAATATTAAACTAATATGTGACCGGCTTAGGAGCACAATCAATCAATGAGGCAATGAGTCAATCAATTCTATAAGGTCCGGCTTCATCGTATGTGAAGTGTACGATTAGGCTATCCACAATTACCTATGTTGGGTGTGGTCACACAAAAGCTAATATTTCCTCCAATCCCCGCAATAAACAATGACTCATAAGCAATGAACAATGGTACAAGACAATCGTGTGTATCTCGTGTCCGATATGAGAACATGGCACATGAAGGTAAGACAGAAAATAAAGTACAAGTCGAGTCAGTGTACTTGCCTCGGTTTGGTTGCATGAGAATAGTACTGCATGGTTGTAAAGAATCACCTGTTATATTTTTGTACAATTGATTAGGGTTTTTAAAATAATGATTATTGGCTAACTAGATAACTAACAATATTCTAGAAAATATTTATGTAATTACTAGTGAAAGTATTTTAACTATATTACTAGTTGTTACAAAATTAGATAATCAATATCATTATTCCTTGGAAACACATATACTAGCTTAAAATATTTTAGAAATATTTATAATATAGCTTGATGAAAATACTATATTTTGCAAGAAAACATTTTATGTTTTAGAACACAATTGCTATCACTAACTTAGTTTAAACAATATTTTTAGAAAAATTATAACTCTATAAGGTTTTAGAACTTTTTTTTTTATTACTGAAATTATTTAGCAAGAAAATACATACTAAAATATAAATATATATTTTCTAACAATTCATATATTATAAGGGATTCAAATTATCTATTAATATAAATGGAAGAAATTAATGATATTAATAATACCTTATTCAAGTATTATCTAAAACATTACATATTAGCAATATTATTTAGAATAATACTACAAATTCAATAAAACAAAATGTTAAAGACAACTATAATAATTAATAGGAATACTATTAGACAAGCCCAGCCCAAAGCATAGCCCACAGCTAACTTCAACCAAGCCCACCTAAATCCTTAATACTAAAGTTACATTTATTTCTATAGCTAAGTTTATACACTAGAGTCCAACTCTGCATTTGAACCAGACTTTGTTGCATTAACTATTTCTCTAATTCATTCACAACCCAATCTGAACTACAACCCAGCCCGGCTTCACCTTAACTAATCTTAAAAAAATTATCAAAGAAATCAACACCAGCCGATCAGCCTATCTCCTAGTCCAGCCCAAGAATTTAGCCAACATATAAGCATCCATGTTAACCCGGCCTACAAACCAACACCCAATATTAATTCTTATCATAAATTGTAATGCCTGTTGTTCGTATTACGTATTTGGAATACGTATACGTATTTTATCTTGTATTTGCATATCTCCTTGGTTTGGCTTGGCTTGTTTACTCTCGGTTTGGGTTGGCTTGGTTCGGCCGGCCCAATGCTTGGTTCATCATGGGCCAAGGGTGGAACACCTTAGCCTATGCTTCTCCTTCATTTCCACCACAACCCCCCTACCTACCACCATCTTTGATATTTATTGCCATTTCTTCTTTCTCTCTCTCCATAATTCTCATTTACTTCTCCTTCCCCCACCATTACTCTTCTCCACCAACCAAGAACACCATAGGCAAGTGCAACTTGCTTCCACAAGAGAACTTCTTTTGATGGCTTCATTAGCTTCTCCTCATGATTCTAAACCACATTAGAACTTGTCATTTTCCATTTTGAGGCTTTATTTCTTGTAGATCTAGAGTTTTGTTACTTTCGGATTTTGGTGTTTTTGATCTATCAAACTTGCTTGTTTTTAAGTTTTGATGGTTCCATGTTTTAGAGAATTTTATTCTACCCAATTTTGACCTTTGGAAAGTTGGATTCGGACTTGTTTTGACTAAGATATGGACAATGGAAGCTTAGATTCAACCTTAGAGTTCTTGCTGTTCTTACCATTTGGAGAAGACAGTGAACAGTGAGCTAGCTTTTTAGCTTACGCCACTGAGTCGTACGCTGCTGTTTAGGGAACGTACGCTAGCCTTCGTACGCTGTTGTTTAGCGAGCGTACGCTAGCCTTCTTACGCTGCTGTTTAGCGAGCGTACGCTAGCCTTCGTACGCTGCTGTTTAGCGAGCGTACGCTAGCCTTCGTACGCTGCTGTTTAGCGAGCGTACGCTAGCCTTCGTACGCTGCTGTTTAGCGAGCGTACGCTAGCCTTCGTACGCTGCTGTTTAGCGAGCGTACGCTAGCCTTCGTATGCTGCTCTTTAGCGAGCGTACGCTAGCCTTCGTACGCTGCTGTTTAGCGAGCGTACACTAGCTTTCGTACGCTGCTCTTTGGTGAGCGTACGCTCACCTTAATACGCTGCCTGTTGGCAGTGTGTCTTGAGCGTACGCTAGCTTTCGTACGCTAGCTTGAGCGTACGCGTGCCTTGGTACGCTAGCGTAAGCGAGCAAGGCGTACGCTGGCCCCTTTCGTACGCTAGCTCGAGCGTACGCTAGCTTGAGCGTACGCTGACCTATAGCTTGAGTGTGCCATTGTGTACGCTGACCCTTGCGTACGCTTCCCATTGGAAGTGTATGGATCCTTTGGTACGCAGTCCTGAGCGTACGCTAGCCTGAGCGTAGCCTGGCTTGAGCGTAGCCTGATTACCCCTGATCTTCTATAGCCCTGTATATTGATATTTTATTAGATATTTAACGTCCATTTTATATCCTTACGCCTTTTGTCCTGAACTTGATAATCATGAATTTACTTAATATGTTTGGAATTGATAATGGAGCATGACACGATAGTGACCCGTAGTGGTGCACTCGTGACATGAGTAACATGACATGACCTGATAGTGGCCCGTCGTGGCGCACTCCTGACTAGTACACTTGACATGATGACCTGACATGTTATATCTTGATAAGCTGTTACGACGGCTACCTGATATGACATGACCTGTATAATAACCTGGACACCGTGGGCGATTGTGCTTGTATAAATAAACCAGTCCTGTCTTGCATCATGTCTAGGATGGGACTCCTGAGTACCACGGTCAGGAGTACCTATTGAAATGAACTAACTAGATTAATACATTAGTCATGAAGAGATTTTCCAGCTACAGGCAATCCCATTACCTGGGCACGCCTTGGGATCTGTAGCCTGCCGTCGAGTAGGGCACATTTCCAGCACACTGTCATGTGTTGCACCCTTCAAGCTACCTAAGGGTACATTCGTTTCCTGGACGATGTACCCACCTGAATTTAACTCTAATCTTTTAACCCGGGGAACCTGGATAGTCTGCAGGGCTTGTGGCTGTGGAATAATCTCACTGCATCTTGTTAGTAATCAGGCTTGTGACAACCCTAGTTAGTTAAAGTATCAAGCCGTAATTCTTGCTTGGCCATGAAGTGATTGGACGGAGTCTAACCAGTCTAGTCTTGCCCTGAATCCTGTTCCAGATTATTGAATGACCCGAATGCTTGTATTTATCTTACCGATAAATAGTGAGAAACCAAGCTCCGTTCAGACGAAGGGTTATAACCCCGGTCCTTGTTTGGTTCACGGGTTGTAACCTGGTTATCTGAATAGTTCCATGGTTATCTCGTCGTATATCATCCTGATATGTTTCCTTTTATTCCAGTCCTTATTTTATTTATATTTATATTCCTGTGCTGATTGCTGGTTTTAGTTCTTAAGTGAAGCTTCCTTTGTGGCACTTGCTCTTTCTGGGGTCTGACCCAGCTGGTTTTGTATGGCCAGATTTTGGAGCAGCTCCAGAGGATCTACCGACCTTCCAGCCAGATGGTGGCCACTAGACGGAACCCTGGCAACGAGTGGGTTATTTTGGCTCTCCCGCTCTATTGTAAAAATATTCTTTTGAGGCGTTTAGCCGACGAGTACCTGTTTAGCTCGATTGTACTTTATTTACTGTCTGCCTACGGGCTGTAACATGATTAACAGATCCTAGGGTTGATCATGTATGACTAAACTCTTGCTAGTCCTAACATTTTGTAACGACTAGCTTCATGATCAGCTGAATATGTAATATTTGGGACGCCTTATTATTATATATTTAATGATCATACATCTTGTAACATTTACTTACTTGCTTGTGATTGAGACACTAGGCTTGTTCATGACCATAGGAGACTGTTAGCTTGTAGTAAACCCTCATATATCTAGACAGTCGTGACCGTATAGCGAGATGGAATCCATTTCATATATGTAGCTGGCTATGTCTGCCCCCGCTCTCCAGTATTCTGGTTCTGGGGCGTGACATGGTTTAAGTGGTGGCCCATGCAGGTCTTGTAAATCAAGATATGTGAGGGTTTACCGAATAGATGTCTCAATCAGTATTCGTCCTTGATCTCTGCTCGTATCTTCTGAATCCCTGGATTCTTGTCCTGATCATATGCTTGTATCGTTGCTCTGTCCTGGTCCTTCCTTATTGTTTTCTATGTCGTCTTCTTCAGCGACATTGTTCGTGGTCTTACCGATCAGCAAGGCGGAACACCTTCCGTGGACCGACAGCAACCTGGAGATCAAGCCCAGCATTCCGGAGTAGCCTCCAGAGTCGTGCCTTCTGGCGGAGAGCCACCAGTCCAGCCAGTTCAACCTGTAGAACATGATGACGGCACTTTGGTAGGACTCGTCAGGACCCTGATAGCTTCCCAAGACCGGCGTGGAGATGCCTTGCACCAGGCAGTGACGGATGCTTTGACCCGGGGTGGTCATCAGGGTAACAGCGCGGCCAACAGCTTCAAGCGTTTGAACCCTCCATTCTTCGACGGTAGTGAAGATGCTATCGCGGCAAATGCATGGCTTCAGGACACAGAGGTGGTTCTAGAAGCAGCCAAGACTCCAGAGAACGAGAAGGTAGCCGTGGTGCGCCTGCAGTTGTTAGATCTTGCCCGCAGCTGGTGGGCAGCGCAGGCCGTTGGGTTAGCAGCACCCATTCCTTGGGCAGTATTCAGAGAGAGATTCCAGACCAAGTATTTCGATGCCGTGGCTCGGTATATTCTGCAGACGAGGTTTACCAATCTGAAGCAAGGAGGCAGGACGGTCGATGGATATGCGGCCGAGTTTTCGAGACTCAGTCGTTTGCTCCCACCTTGGTGGCAACCGAGTATGATAGAGCCCAGCGATTCCAGCAGGGACTGCACCTGGAGATCTTGTTAGCAGTTGAGCAGTTTGAGCATCAGACTTTTGATGCAGTCTTGAGAGCAGCCCGGAGGCATGAGTATACCTCCCAGAGGATCGTGGACAGGACCGGAGGTCGGAAGAGATCTCACGGCCAGATGAATCAGTCTTCAGCCCCAGCCTCGGCAGCCAGGGCTTTGACTATTGGAGCTCCGAGGCGTGCAGCCTCAGTGACGTCGGTTCAGCATTCAACCCCGACGTACCCTCAGCAGCAGCAGCAGCAGAAGCAGAAGCAATCTTCCGCAGTGGGTTGTTCTCATTGTCGGAAGCCAGGCCATGTGGTGGCAGAATGTCGCAGGGCACAGGGATTGTGTCTGGCTTGTGGAGCACCAGACCATAGGGTTGGATCCTGCCCGAACAGGGGTGGTTCATCCTCATCCAACCTTTCTAGCTGTTCGGTAAGAGGACCAGCTCCGGTCCATCAGCAGCAGTATCCATTGCCGAGGCCCTTGCCGCCTCAGACCCAAGTGTTCCAGCAGCAGAACCTCCAGCAGTATGCACAAGTCCAAGCCCAGAGTCAGAGCAGGCAGCGAGGATTTCAGCAGAGGGGACCAGCACCCCGAGGGCACGGTCAGGCTATGGTGATGACCGTGGAGGAAGGATTGGCACCAGGAGAGGTAGTGGCAGGTACTATTCTCGTCAACTCCTTTCCAGCTTCAGCTTTATTTGATTCTGGTGCATCGCATTCATTTATGTCTGCACGATTCGCGACACGGGTAGGATTGGAGCCCGAGTCATTATCAGTAAGGCTCAATATACTTACTGGTAACGGACTTATAGGAGTAGATAGAGTGTTTTTCTCGTGTCGGATCGTAGTTAGCGGTAGGGAATTCCTCGCTAGATTGATAGAATTCCCGATGGCCGATTATGATGTGGTCTTAGGGATGGATTGGTTGAGGAACCAGTATGCTAGGATAGAGTGCCATATTGGTAGGGTTGTTTTTAGCATTCCAGGAGAGCCAGAGTTTTCTTTCTCTCGAGGCGAGGTTGAGCCTTCTCATCCGATATTGCGGATGGCAGTAGCAGCAGTTCAGTTGCCCAGGATAGTGGATGAGTTCCCAGATATTTTCCCAGAAGAACTTCCAGGTATGCCTCCGGAGCGGGAGATCGAGTTCACTATAGACTTGATTCCCGGGACAGCCCCAGTGTCAGAGAGAGTCTACAGGATGGCGCCATCAGAGTTGGAGATATTGTACAAGATGATTGAAGAACTCAGAACCAAGGGATTCATTCGTGCTAGTGGATCGCCTTGGGGAGCCCCGATGCTTCTTGTAAAAAGAAGGATGGTACATCCAGGTTATGTGTTGATTATCGTACCTTGAACTCAGTGACAATCAAGAACAGATACCCTCTTCCTAGGATAGACGACTTGTTTGATCAACTCAAGGGGGCTTCAGTATTCTCGAAGATTGATTTGCGCTCAGGTTATCATCAGATCAGAGTCAGAGAGCAGGACATCCCGAAGACAGCTTTTAGATCGAGATATGGGCATTGGGAGTTCCTTGTTATGCCTTTTGGAGCAACCAATGCACCGGCAGTATTCATGGACCTCATGAATCGCATCTTCATGCCTTACTTCGATCAGTTTGTGATCGTGTTCTTGGATGACATTCTGGTCTACAGCAAAAGTGAGGCAGAGCATGAGCAGCATCTTCGTGTGGTTCTTCAGATCCTCAGAGAGTACCAGTTATATGCCAAGTTCAGTAAATGCGAGTTCTGGCTCGGTCGTATTTCGTACTTGGGTCATATCATCACCAGAGGAGGAGTAGAAGTGGATCCCCAGAAGATTGTGGCTATTGAGTCATGGCCAGTGCCTAGCACAGTTACAGAGGTTCGTAGTTTTCTTGGATTGGCCGGCTACTACCGGCGATTTGTTTCAGATTTTGCTCGGATTTCAGCGCCATTGACCCAGTTGACCCGCAAGGATGCCCAGTATGCTTGGACAGCAGAGTGTCAGAGTTCTTTTGAGCAGTTAAAGCGAGGCCTGATAACAGCTCCTATTCTCACGCTTCCAGATAAAACCGGAGGATTCTCAGTGTACTGTGATGCTTCAGGCAGAGGTTTAGGATGTGTTCTGATGCAGCATGGGAAGGTGATAGCTTATGCGTCACGACAACTTCATGATCATGAGAGGAATTACCCAACCCATGACTTGGAGCTGGCAGCAGTGGTGTTTGCACTTAAGTTGTGGAGGCACTACTTGTACGGAGATAGGGTAGAGATTTTCACCGACCACAAGAGCCTGAAGTATGTTTTTACCCAGAAGGATCTTAACATGCGTCAGAGGAGGTGGCTGGAGCTTCTTGTGGATTATGATGTCAGCTTGCAGTATCATCCTGGGAAGGCCAATGTTGTTGCGGATGCATTGAGCAGGAGAGCGGGAGCTTATTTCCTAACAGCACAACCAGAGCTGTTAGCCGATCTTCAGAAGATGGGTATTGAAGTTGTTCTCCCTTCCAGTGTGGCGTTGATGGCCAGCATGCAAGTTCAGTCCACTATAGTCGAGAGGATCCGGATGGCACAGTCGGCAGATTCCAAGCTTCAGCGACTCAGAGCAGAGTGTGAGGCAGGACGAAGACCAGAGTTATGTATTCATGAGGATGGTACACTTAGGCATGGTAAGCGTCTTTGTGTACCTAGTGGAGATATCAGACAGGAGATCATGTCAGAAGCGCACAGTTCGCAGTATTCCATCCATCCCGGCAGTACAAAGATGTACCGTGATATCCGGCAACATTTTTGGTGGAATGGCATGAAGCGGGAGATAGCCCGATTTGTCTCTCGGTGTTTGGTTTGCCAACAAGTTAAAGCCGAACATCAGAGATCGGCTGGACTTCTTCAGCCCTTACCGATTCTAGAATGGAAGTGGGAGCATGTGACCATGGATTTTGTGACTGGGCTACCTAGATCCCCAGCTGGTAGAGATGCTATCTGGGTTATAGTTGACAGGCTCACGAAAGTGGCTCACTTTCTCCCGTTCAGAGTTGGTCAGTCGACGGCTCAGCTAGCGAAGATGTACCTCAGGCAGATTATCAGATTGTATGGTGTTCCAGTCAGTATTACTTCGGACCGAGATTCAAGATTTATGTCGCACTTTTGGCGTAGCTTGCAAGAGAGTTTGGGGACTCGCCTCCAGTTCAGTTCAGCATATCACCCGCAGACAGATGGACAGTCGGAGCGCATGATCCAGACTCTTGAAGACATGTTGCGGTCTTGCACACTTGACTTCGGTGGTTCATGGAAAGATTATTTGCACCTGGTGGAATTCTCATACAACAATAGTTTCCAGGCCAGTATCCAGATGGCACCATTCGAGGCACTGTATGGCAGGAAGTGCAGATCCCCGTTAGCCTGGGATGATGTTGGAGAGAGGCAGATGCTTGGTCCAGAAATGATTGCTCAGACCGTTGAAGTAGTCAGGCGAGTCAGAGATCACCTTCGAGTTGCCCAAGATCGCCAGCGCCATTGGGCCGATTCTCATCGGCGTCCTCTTGAGTTCTCGATCGGCGATCATGTATTCCTGAGGATTTCGCCTAACCGTGGCGTCATTCGTTTCGGCGTACAGGGCAAGCTTAGTCCTAGGTATATAGGACCGTTTGACATTCTGGAGCGAGTAGGAGATGTATCCTATCGTCTCGCTCTTCCACCGTCGCTAAGCGAGGTGCATGACGTGTTCCATGTATCCCAATTACGACGGTATATCCCAGACCCGAGCCACATCCTAGATCATTCGGAATTGGTTGTTGGTACCAACCTTTCGTATGAGGAGAGGCCCGTGTCTATATTAGACCGGAGAGAGAAGATCCTCAAGAATAAGACTATCAAGTTAGTCCGAGTTGCTTGGGGTCATCACTCTTTGGGTGAGTCAACGTGGGAGCGTGAGGATGATATCCGATCACGATATCCTGACTTGTTTGACTCGTGAGGTATAATGTCTTTCTTATGCCTCATGCCATCAATTCCTTGCTTGCATGATTGATTGATTGCCTAGTATAGCTTGCCTGTGAATAGTATAGCTTGTTCTTGTCCCTCTAGTCTCTTAATTAAATTCCGAGGACGGAATTCTTTTAAGGTGGGTAGAGTTGTAATGCCTGTTGTTCGTATTACGTATTTAGAATACGTATACGTATTTTATCTTGTATTTGCATATCTCCTTGGTTTGGCTTGGCTTGTTTACTCTCGGTTTGGGTTGGCTTGGTTCGGCCGGCCCAATGCTTGGTTCATCATGGGCCAAGGGTGGAACACCTTAGCCTATGCTTCTATTTTATTTCCACCACAACCCCCCCTACCTACCACCATCTTTGATATTTATTGCCATTTCTTCTTTCTCTCTCTCCATAATTCTCATTTACTTCTCCTTCCCCCACCATTACTCTTCTCCACCAACCAAGAACACCATAGGCAAGTGCAACTTGCTTCCACAAGAGAACTTCTTTTGATGGCTTCATTAGCTTCTCCTCATGATTCTAAACCACATTAGAACTTGTCATTTTCCATTTTGAGGCTTTATTTCTTGTAGATCTAGAGTTTTGTTACTTTTGGATTTTGGTGGTTTTGATCTATCAAACTTGCTTGTTTTTAAGTTTTGATGGTTCCATGTTTTAGAGAATTTCATTCTACCCAATTTTGACCTTTGGAAAGTTGGATTCGGACTTGTTTTGACTAAGATATGGACAATGGAAGCTTAGATTCAACCTTAGAGTTCTTGCTGTTCTTGCCATTTGGAGAAGACAGTGAACAGTGAGCTAGCTTTTTAGCTTACGCCACTGAGTCGTACGCTGCTGTTTAGTGAGCGTACGCTAGCCTTCTTACGTTGCTGTTTAGCGAGCGTACGCTAGCCTTCGTACGCTGCTGTTTAGCGAGCGTACGCTAGCCTTCGTACGCTGCTGTTTAGCGAGCGTACGCTAGCCTTCTTACGCTGCTGTTTAGCGAGCATATGCTAGCCTTCGTACGCTGCTGTTTAGCGAGCGTACGCTAGCCTTCGTACGCTGCTGTTTAGTGAGCGTACGCTAGCCTTCGTACGCTGCTCTTTAGCCAGCGTACGCTAGCCTTCGTACGCTGCTCTTTAGCAAGCATACGCTAGCCTTCGTACGCTGCTCTTTAGCGAGCGTACACTAGCTTTCGTACGCTGCTCTTTGGTGAGCGTACGCTCACCTTAATACGCTGCCTGTTGGCAGTGTGTCTTGAGCGTACGCTAGCTTTCGTACGCTAGCTTGAGCGTACGCGTGCCTTGGTACGCTAGCGTAAGCGAGCAAGGCGTACGCTGGCCCCTTTCGTACGCTAGCTCGAGCGTACGCTAGCTTGAGCGTACGCTGACCTATAGCTTGAGTGTGCCATTATGTACGCTGACCCTTGCGTACGCTTCCCATTGGAAGTGTATGGATCCTTTGGTATGCAGTCCTGAGCGTACGCTAGCCTGAGCGTAGCCTGGCTTGAGCACGACACGATAGTGGAGCATGAACTTGATAATCATGAATTTACTTAATATGTTTGGAATTGATAATGGAGCATGACACGATAGTGACTCGTAGTGGTGCACTCGTGACATGAGTAACATGACATGACCTGATAGTGGCCCGTCGTGGCGCACTCCTGACTAGTACACTTGACATGATGACCTGACATGTTATATCTTGATAAGCTGTTACGACGGCTACCTGACATGACATGACCTGTATAATAACCTGGACACCGTGGGCGATTGTGCTTGTATAAATAAACCAGTCCTGTCTTGCATCATGTCTAGGATGGGACTCCTGAGTACCACGGTCAGGAGTACCTATTGAAATGAACTAAGGACTAATAACTAGATTAATACATTAGTCATGAAGAGATTTCCCAGCTACAGGCAATCCCGTTACCTGGGCACGCCTTGGGATCTGTAGCCTGCCGTCGAGTAGGGCACATTTCCAGCACACTGTCATGTATTGCACCCTTTAAGCTACCTAAGGGTACATTCATTTCCTGGACGATGTACCCACCTGAATTTAACTCTAATCTTTTAACCCGAGGAACCTGGATAGTCTGCAGGGCTTGTGGCTGTGGAATAATCTTACTGCATCTTGTTAGTAATCAGGCTTGTGACAACCCTAGTTAGTTAAAGTATCAAGCCATAATTCTTGCTTGGCCGTGAAGTGATTGGACGGAGTCTAACCAGTCTAGTCTTGCCCTGAATCCTGTTCCAGATTATTGAATGACCCGAATGCTTGTATTTATCTTACCGATAAATGGTGAGAAACCAAGCTCCGTTCAGACGAAGGATTACAACCCCGGTCCTTGTTTGGTTCACGGGTTGTAACCTGGTTATCTGAATAGTTCCATGGTTATCTCGTCGTATATCATCCTGATATGTTTCCTTTTATTCCAGTCCTTATTTTATTTATATTTATATTCCTGTGCTGATTGCTGGTTTTAGTTCTTAAGTGAAGCTTCCTTTGTGGCACTTACTCTTTCTGGGGTCTGACCCAGCTGGTTTTGTATGGCCAGATTTCGGAGCAGCTCCAGAGGATCTACCGACCTTCCAGCCAGATGGTGGCCACTAGACGGAACCCTGGCAACGAGTGGGTTATTTTGGCTCTCCCGCTCTATTGTAAAAATATTCTTTTGAGGCGTTTAGCCGACGAGCACCTGTTTAGCTCGATTGTACTTTATTTACTGTCTGTCTATGGGCTGTAACATGATTAACAGATCCTAAGGTTGATCATGTATGACTAAACTCTTGCTAGTCCTAACATTTTATAACGACTAGCTTCATGATCAGCTGAATATGTAATATTTGGGACGCCTTATTATTGTATATTTAATGATCATACATCTTGTAACATTTACTTACTTGCTTGTGATTGAGACACTAGGCTTATTCATGACCATAGGAGACTGTTGGCTTGTAGTAAACCCTCATGTATCTAGACAGCCGTGACCGTATAGCGAGATGGAATCCATTTCATATATGTAGCTGGCTATGTCTGCCCCCGCTCTCCAGTATTCTGGTTCTGGGGCGTGACATAAATTCCTACATCTAAATTCCTATACCAAAGTCCAACTGTTTAGACCCAAGTCCTGTGGCCCAAACCCGGCCCAATCGGCTAACATTTAATCCCAATTTCTTTCTCTCTCCTCAACTCATTCACTCACCGACAGAGCTCTCAGCTCTGTCTTCTTCCCGCTCTTATTCTACTCCCAAACCATAACCCTAAATATTTCCTCCACCGTTCTCTCTTCAGCCGCACAAGTTCTTCCCTATAGCTAGGAAACTCTAGCCTAGGTTTCTCTCCAGCCCGACCTAACTGCTTCTCCTTCTTCAGATCAAAACCCTAACCCTAATTTATTCTTCTCCATGGCCGCAGCCTCCTCTCGCTTGAACCCTAAGTATTTTCTTCATGCCGAAACCCTAGTCCATGCTCTTCTCTCTTCTTCCCTTCATTTTCCTTCTCAGACCCAGTCCTAAACCCTAGATCTGAACTCTAGATCTGAAACCCTAATTCCTAAAATTGAAAACCCTAGCTTCTAGGTCGTCTTCCCCAATCTCCAGCCAAGAACCCTAGTTATTTAATATCAGAAGCAAGAAGAGGGGTTCGAGAGAGATCGATGAGGAGTTGCTCACCGGCCTGACGGGGACGTCGATCTACGGCGATCCTCGGCGAGCCCGACGCTGCAACGGCTCCTCGACGGCGGATCCAAGCACAGCGACGTCGTGGTGATAACGATCGGTGGCGGCGCAGCTGTTCTTCAGTCGAGGCGGCTCCCGATTGGCGGTCGAAGAGACTGATCGGCCACTGGATGGCGAATCTCGAGCAGTCGGCGGTTGGCGTAGTTCTCCGACGGCGCACGCTCCTCGAAGGGTCGACGTGGCCCACGAGGCGGCCAGAGTAATGGCGGTGGCACGAAACTCGAAGTGGCAGCACGGGAACCGAACGGCCAGCTCGTTCCTCAAGACTGTACGGTCTTCGAGAAGAGTGTAGCAGTCGAGGTTGGCTCTGGCTCCAAGGCGGCAGACGGTGAAGGACGAGCGACTGAGCTCCGGCGAGGGTGCGGCGACGATCAGCGGTGCTCGGCCGAGGAGAATGCGGCAGTGCTTGGCCAGATCAGGGAAGAGAGAGAACACACAGAAAGAGAGAGAGAGAGAGAGAGAGATGTGTCAGAGAGAGTGGGAGTGTGTCAGAACTTTAGGAAACGTGTATATTTATAATAAAATTTTAATGTGTGGGTGTGTGTGCAGGGAGTGGCATAACTATAAATACTTGTAGATCTGGGGTTATTTGGACAGTGGCAGTAGCAGTAATTAGGACTAGATCTGGGGCTAAATTAGAATAGTTGTAACAGAAATGCAATTTCAAATTCAAAATCAAACAATTTCCAAACAAAATTCCAAAAACAGTATTTTAAAATGGAATTTCGAAAATCAAATATTCCCTCCATAGATTTTCAAAAACAGATAGTTAACAGATTTCAAATTCCAAAACAATTTAGTTAATCTCCTAATTAATTAATTCATTTAGTTATAACTACCTAGCAAATTACCAACTAATTAGCAATAACTGTTAAATATAAATAAAACTGCTATCCCTATATTTAGAATTCTTTAAACATTAGTAATCAATAATAGTATTAAATAAGATATGAATTTAATTAAATAATTGTCAACTAAAAATACTACTAATAATCATTAACTAATTAACAGACAATTAAATCTTTTTATTATGAAATCGATTATAGTTTTCATGTAGTAATAGAATTTAGCTACAAAACTTTTTTTAATTATAACAAAACAATTCCTTTATGCATTAGAAAATTCCTACAATAAATCGAATCAATAATTTCAAAAATAGTATCCAAAAATACTTTTCAATTTGAGAAAATTTATTAACACTCGAAATCAACTATTCAATCGAAATTAGAAATAATATTAAATCTGAGGAAAAATTTAGAAAATTTCCAAAATTTGCCGAATATGATATTTGGGAGTTACAACCTAGGACAGCGTTCTACCGTCGACACTGCGGCGTAGGCTGGACGTACCCACTTCTCGTGCCCTTACTATAGGGTACGGGTCGTGACACGTTTTTAGTGGTAGCCCATGCAGGTCGAGTTTATGTAGTGGTATTCGAACTAGAGTATCACTATAGCCTGCAGTAGGATTATGATATATTTTTGAAGGTACTCAATCACAGTTAGGATTCCTTGAGAGATTTCTGGGATGACCCTTGAGAATCTCATTATAAAATATCTCAAAATTTGATTTTAACAATTTATATTTACTTTTTCTCGGTTAGTTAATGAATTTGATTTTTGGTATCCATTGTTGATTTAATTTTTTGTCAAGATGAAATTATATGGGCTAGGTCATCTCAGTTATGGAATCTAGTCTTCTACAGTCACATTAGCCAGCATGGTGAGGACATATAGTCTTATTTTGGATATATTTCTCGGGTGTGGGAACTTAAGGTTTTCGCAACCAAGCTAGCGATATCGCAAAAATTTTAAATACCATGATTCTAGAGGTATGTGCCTTAGTCGAGGACTCTGTGATTATCGTAGCCTTGCTTACTGGTATGACGAGGATTTAGAGTACCATGATTTTGGATAGACGCATATGATTATCAGATTGTACCTTAAATGCTTTTGAAATGTTTTCTCTACTTCTGTTTCAGTCCTTCAAATTTTGTTTTGTTTTGTTTTGTTTGCTACTCATTATTAACTTAGGAGTAGGAGTAGGAGTAGCTTTAGCTGTTATTATAAACCTTTGTGTAACTTCTTGCTATGAATTTCTTCATAATACGATGAATCGATGATTTTTGCTAGACCTTATCTTGAATTTGATATCATAGTTCTGGTTTTAAAATGGTTCCTTCTTTTAAACAGATAAGCAGAATAGATTATATTATCATTTCTCTTCCTGCCAATATTTTGTTACCATTATTCTTGTCTTATATAACTGTCCTGATTACATCAATCCCCTATCTCATATCTAATTCTATTAGCTATACTTTGAAACCCTTAAATCTTCATATCATTTTACCTGAGAAATGTTGAGGAAGTGACGTAAATCATCCAGTTCGAAAATGACGTAATTGGTTATCATATGATGATTTTGTAGGAATCAAAATATTGGATGTCAAATATGGAAAAAAAATTGAGATGGAGATGTGGTAAAGGTTTAGAATAGAATCGAGAGATAAATGTTATCAATTTAGAAACAATCACAGAAAATTTGGTTATGAATAATTCATGGATGTATTTCAAAAACTAATGAGGATATTCAAGGTCAACCTAGTTTTGAGAACTTAAAAAATCTTGGTTATTGATTCTTGGGAACTTTTACTCTAAGGCTATGTAGAAATTTAGTAATGGAAAAGAGAATTTAATTGTATTCAATGATTATACGAAATTGAACTAGATATTGTAAGAGGGTGACTAGAGACAGAGAGAACACAAGGATTTTAAGTTATAGAAATTATTTTTAGATGATTGGGGGAAAATTGTAGAATTCAACAAGGATAATATTTGAAGGTGAACGTTGAAGAAAATACGAAGGTTGATTTATAAATAAGAATAAATTTTGTATGACATAGTGGTATTAGAGTTGAGTAAATACGAGACTTGATTTAAACAAGTTCAAGGATTTCATAAGCTGGATTTAGAGGTTTTAGATCTAAATTGGGACGAGGTGAAAGAATTTGGAAATTGATTAAATGAATAAGTGTTGATTCCTAAATAAGAGGGGTATGCTTCATGGAAAATGTTTTAGAATTTGGAATTTTGTCTATGGTGATCATGGTAAAGGCTTAGATGACTGAAGGTTATAAAATCTTGGTGGTAGGCATATAAAGGTTGAATTTTCATATCAGAACTTGTGAGATGAAGATGCGATTGGCAAATTATGACCAAATGAACTTAATGAAATCAGAGACAGATGATTAACTTGACTTCCCTACGAAATCTTGCCTCTTGTTTTCCTATCAAAAGGAGGAATTTGACTTATTCCATATATTTAAATCACCCCTTTAAAAAGTTTTCAATATCATTGAATCCTAGCTCTTTTAATCACGACCAATCGACTTTGATCATCTTTTCTTATCATATTAATATCTTGGGTTCGTACTCAATTGAATTAAATTTTAATTGTGACCTGAATCTCCATTCTTGTATGCTCGTGCTCAGACTTCGATGAACCTGTCCTCCATATTGCCCAAATCTTGATTACCCAGAATTGATCAACTTAGATTGTATCGAGACTAAATATTCTTAATATATATTGAGATCAGATTTCGATGCTATTGACATTCGTTCTTTGAACTTTTGATTTTGATTTTTCTTTGAATAGTACCCCTTTATCTTACCAATAGTCTTGATCCTTGGTCGTACTCAATTGATTTAAATTCAATTGTGACCTGGATCCCTATCAATATGTTGCTCGTGCTCAAAAATCTCGATTTCATTCTTTTCGAACCTAAATTTAAATATTGATTAGCCCTATTCTTCATCGTGTCAATATTTTAATTTTGATCGTAATCAAACTTCGATACCGATATCACTCATGCATAAAACTCTGATTTATTCTTGAAATAACTAAATTCTGTTCCAATCGCGATTAAGCTTCATTCTATTCTTGATCGTACCGGAAATTGATGTTAGGTTATGCCTACGCTACCACCATACTCTTCATCATATCTAAATACTATTTGACCAAGGTTAGACTGACTTTATCTTCGATCGTGTCGAACTAACGATTATGATCATGTTCGAATTTTAACACTGGTACTCAACTCTTTTTTGACCATGATTTACTTCCTGATTATATCTGAACTCCTTGTGATTAGTCATGCCTAGATGACCTGGCATGACTAGACGACTATGAATCCCATAGTCGTGATTCTAACGATCATGACTATACGTACCAATTTTGCCTCTGGATGGTGCTTAAAATTTTGTCCTTGATCACGACTACCCGATTTGATTATGAACTTGTCATAAATGAGGGATCATATCAGAAATAATTTTTCCATTGTGCCTAAAACAACCTTGATACCCGGTCACAACTATATGATTGATTAGTCGTGCCAGAATCTAGACTTTGGATTGTGTTTGAACCAATTTCTGCTCCTGCCATAAATTCGATTTTATATATACCCGTGCTTAGGGTTCCATTCCTAAAGTATACCCAAGTTTTGGTTTTGTAGTCAAATCTTGAATCACGCCAAAACCTAGATCATTTCTAAATTTTAAATCACGTTCGAACTCAGATCCTATTTCAGGACCTTATTAATCCTGCTCATTAGACTTTCGATCATGACAAAATCACTAGTCGTGCCTAAGTCAATTTGAAATTTATTTTCTTGATCGTGCCAAGTCATCGTTCTTTAATCATGTCTAAGATATTATATAACTCCTATCGTATTTTGATTCCCCTATCAACCTTTAAATTTCGAGGACGAAATTTCTTTAAGGAGGGTATATTTGTAACCTCCGTTATCCGAATTTTGTAATTACTTCGAATTTCTGCATTTTCTATTTTCTAATTTTTTTTATCTTTAAAAATCCTGAGTTTTAATATTTTCGACCGTGATATGCCAACGTTATTGATTCGGTCTTTGGTTTTAAGAGAAACTATTTTGCGTCATATGTCATTCTTGCATTTTTCTAATTTTCCTTCTAAGTGATAAATATTTAATTTTGTATACGAGAATAGCTGATTAATATGATTTAAAAACAAATACTAATAATAATAAAATATTTTATCATTCTAGTATCTTTGAAATCGAATTTCATAATAATATATATTTTTCAAAAATTGTAATGTACTATAAATAGTAGTACATAATTTGGAACGTTGGTTTTACGAAATTATATTATGTGAATCTATGCTAAATAATTTTCGACCTTTCCCAAAAATTTTATAGGTCACGATTATTAGGAATAGATATACCTTTATACTTATTTTAAATTCTATGGTTTACAGGAATTTGTAAGTAAAATCATTAGCGAGTATTAGTAAAAAAATGTTAGTGGTTAGCATTTGGGTTAGCAGTTAGTAGTTTTCACTAAATTCTTATTTTTCTATTACATTTACATTTTAGAGTTTTCCCCAACCTACCCTATATATAGGCCCTCTTCCCAATGCTACAAGGAACTAATCCCTAAGTAAATACCTAGCCGCCACTCCTGTGCTTTCATCCGCCCATCATTTTCCTCTCCTCCGGATCCCGACCACCAGCCCGAATCACCACGCCACCACCACCACCATCAGATCCACGACCACATCCACCATCATCACTATTTCCGGCCTCCTCACCACCGCACCACCAGAACACGCCACCACCGCCACCATCAGATCCACGACCACATCCACCACCATCACTATTTCCGACCTTCTCACCACCGCACCACCAGAACACGTCGTCACCGCGTCTGCCCCTCGCCGCCGGATCTGGCCGGCAACCCAGAAATCCGTGCGCGTCCCAGCCAGTGCCGGTCCCCACTGGCGTTTCCTCGGCGAGCTCCTCCAGGCGAGCTGTTTCTCCGCTGGCGCAACCCATCGCCGGCAGACGCACCCCGGCCTCCGCCTCGTACCCAGGTCAGCACGTGTGCGCCCGACCAGTCGAGTCTCTCCGCTCGCGTCGCCGTGCGAGCCCTCCATCCGTCGTCCAGCGAGCCCCCAAGCGCCGCCAGAGCTCCTCTGCCCCGGGTGCACCGCTCGTACCACCAAGTGAGCGCATCCTCTGTAGTGCCCCGTCCCTACATCGTGCCCTGTTGTCCGTCCACGAGGTGCGCGAAAAAGGAACACTGTCGCTATTGACTCGATCGGGACCGATAGGTCGGGATCGATCGAATCGATCGAATGGGAACGGTTGAATTAAGATCCATTCCGCGTTATGGAATGGCTTCTTCGGAACCAAGTCCCATATTCAGCGGATAGCGCCTCAAGGATTGACTCTGCGGCTGAGTCGGGAGAGACCTCCCGTTGCTCTGCTTTTTACGCCGCTTGCGTTGGTTTTGGGCTTTGGTTTTCTGAATGCGTTTTCTTGAATGTTTTTGATGGTTTTCATGGTTTACATTTCGAACTCGCATTTTCTATCGAACTCTTGCATAATACAGTGTTCTAATCGATTGCTTGTGCGATTTCAGGTGATCGCGTAGGCGACGTCTAGCGCAGCCAACAAGTCCCTCGCCTCAAGCAAAAACTCAAGGTGAGTGGCTGACCTCCTTCATCTCGACCCTCTATTTCAAAAATGAGAACTTGGGTAATGGTAATGAAATGGAATGATTCGCTTGGAAAACACAAGTCCTATGTTTGAGTAGAGAAAAAGATGAATTGTGTAGAAAAGAGATAAAATTATTTTAGGCCTGCAAAACAACTAAATGAATCGATTACGTAACAAGCCCAACGGTACCCCAAATATACCTTGTTAACCTATCAAGGTCATGGACAACTTGTCGACAAGGGCGATGGTTTCTTCGAGCGGCAACCCGGGGCCACGGGACCGAATCGGCCTAGAAAGAAATAGGTTATAGCCGAGCTGGATAATAGGCAATCGGTAAGACGGAGACTTGCATCGGAGCTTGCTACTTGCGTTGCAAGGGTCCCGTATTACCAGGCTATGTCCAAGATGGCTAGTTAATGCCAGTGACCTCCACATCAAACACTTGATATAAATTGTTATCAACTAACAGGGAAGGTGATGGTAAGTTTTATGTCGCACGGCGCGCTCTGCCGAGGGAAATTCTGGTGTAACTTGCTTGGTTTATGTTTCGTCAACATGCTTCGTATAAAAATACCTAGGATGGTTAGAAAGATCACGAAAAGCAAGTTGTGTAAATTTTTATCTAAATTCTTGAACCAAATGAGAGCCTGGAAATTAAGTAGTCACTCGCCAGTACATGTTGATTGTACTGATCCTCGCTCTCTCTACAGGTGCGATAAATCAGGAGGAGCGTGCCGCGTGAAGGGAGGCTACGCTCGTGTGTTTTGAAGCTTCGTCCGTACGGTCGAAGTTTGGATCCAATCCCTTTTGAAGACTCCGCTGTCGAAGGCCAGAAGACAGATGGAGCGACTTCCCGTCATCCCAGGTGGTTTTGTAATGCTAGTTGTAATCAAGGGATGAAATGTATGGAATGGCTATCTCGTCGACGTTCATTTTGTAATGGAGTCGGTTTGTAAAAAGCCCGCACGGCGCCTTTGTATCGAGTCTGTAAAATGATGTTCATTATCAATAAAGCTTAAATTTCCTTCTCTATAATGTGTGTTCAATTTACTCTGCGCATTCTCTTGTTGTTGTGTTTTGGATAACCTTATGACTATGCCTTGTACGAGCGCAACTTAGGCTTGCACGGCATCACGCCCGGGGGACGACTATCGATTCTACGGAATCGGGGCGTGACATAATGGTATCAGAGCACGGCTTTACGTCCTTGGCCTCTAGTGTCGAGTTTCTAGTCTTAAATCGTTGGTCTCGTGTCGATAAGATATGTCGTTCCATACGAGGGAGTCTGTAAGAAGTTTTGTGACTAATGTATTTTTACCTTCAAAATCCCAGAAGGTACGGCGGTGAACGTGGCATTGAACGAAGAAAGTGCTTCGAGCGGCTCGAGTAGCTCGAGGCCCGGACCATCTAACAATGCCATGGAACGGATGTTGCGCATGCTGGAAGCACAACAATAACAAGCTCAGGAGAATCAACGCCTGAATGAGCAACATCGACGGGAGACAGAGGCGCATCGACGGGAGGTAGAGGTACGCCAGACCCATTTCGAGGCCCGATTCGATGCACAATTCAAGTTGCAGCAGAAGCAACTTGATACTCTTCAGCAGATTGTACAGACTGTGGTGGCCAACAAGAACAACTCCTGCCGTAACCGAGCCTGTGGGATTGGTTGTAGGCGTCGTACTTCAACCATTGTATCCAAGTATCAAATGTAAGCTGTTTAGCACTGTTCAGTTGGCTTTCAATGTAAAGTAGGATTGGTTGTAGGCGTCGTACTTCAATACAAGTCTTGTACTTTTCTTCAATTATCAATAAAGAGAATAAAGTTCTATATGTCTCTCTGTGGCTTCAAGTTGTCCTCTTATCTCCGCTGCTATAAAGAAGTGATGTACTTCTATTCAATAAGAAAGATTGTCCTCATTAACTTCAATTTGTCTGCTTCTGCCACTGCGATGTTTTCCTATTTGCAGATTATCAATTATGTACCATCTTTGCCTTGTACAAGTGCAATACCAGACTTGTACGGCATCACGTCCAAGCGAGGACGATCGATTCCAAGAGATAAATTATGAGAATAAATGACTCTACGAATCGGGGCGTGACAGAAACAACGTGACCAAGCGTCCGAACCACGGGCCCCAAGGCGGATATCAAGGGCGTAATCCACGGCCTTACTGCAACCGATGTCACCATGTCGGTCACACGAGCGACGACTGCCAGATACCAGAGGATGGATGCTGGAACTGTGGCAAGAGGGGCCACTTTCGTGCTGATTGTCCAACCCGAAGGCCGAACCCAACGGCGCCCCAATGGCACCGTCCAATGGTGCCCCAACAGCATCGTCCAGGGAATCAAGTTTCAGCGCCTCGAGCCCATCAACCCGTACCGCAAAATAGCCAAGACCGTCGCCCCAATGCCCAGGGCCGCGTCTACGCCATGACTCGGGATGAAGTGCATGCATCAGATACGGTCGTGACAGGTATACTAAATTTCAATAATGTGCCTGCTCGTGTACTATTTGATTCAGGTACTTCGTATAGTTTTATATCGGCAGATTTTGTCGCCGAGCACAAATTTCTTGTAATATCATTAGATCTCGACCTTAGCGTAAGCACACCTTCTGGCACACCAATACTCACAAACTTAGCTTGCGCCAACGGGATTATCTGTATCGGCGGTCAAAAGATCGGTCTTGACATGATAGTTTTAGATATGAAGGACTTTGACATCATTCTGGGAATGGATTAGCTCGGGCCGTGCAACGCAACCATAGACTGCGCCGGAAAGTCGGTCACCTTCCGCATACCCGGAGTGCCTAAATTCTGCTTTTCGTGTGGTGAGGCGTCGTCGACCTGCATGTTGATCTCGACAATTTCTGCTCGGAAGATGCTGCATTCTGGGTGTGAAGGCTATTTGGCGTCCGTCCGAGACATGCGACATGATGGTACAAATGCTGGTCAGACCGATGTTGTGGCAGAATTCCTCGATGTGTTTCCGGACGAGCTACCCGGCATGCCCCCCGACCGAGAAATCGAGTTCAGCATCGATACGTTCCCTGATACCCGACCGATTTCCAAGGCCCCGTACAGAATGGCCCCCGCCGAGCTAAAGGAACTCAAGGTCCAGTTACAAGAGTTACTCGATAGAGGATTTATTCAGCCTAGTGTTTCACCGTGGGGAGCACCCGTGTTGTTCGTGAAGAAGAAGGATGGGTCCATGCGTCTGTGTGTCGCCATCCGGAACAAGTATCCATTGCCCCGCATAGATGACTTATTCGATCAACTGCAAGGCGCCTCGGTATTTTCGAAGATTGATCTCCGCTCGGGCTATCATCAACTCAAGATCAAGTCAGACGACGTACAAAAGTCAGCCTTTCGCACTCGGTATGGCCACTACGAGTTCCTGGTGATGCCATTCGGCCTGACGAATGCCCCTGCCGCCTTCATGGATCTAATGAATCGGGTATTTCGACCCTTTCTTGATAAATTTGTGGTAGTCTTTATTGATGATATTCTCGTCTACTCAAAGGACAGGGTGTAGCATGTAGAACATCTACGGGCCGTGCTCCAGACACTTCGAGAGAATGAGTTATATGCAAAGCGGAGTAAGTGCGAATTTTGGCTAAGCAGCGTATCCTTTCTCGGTCACATCATTTCGTCCGAAGGCATTGCAGTCGATCCGAAGAAAGTGGAAGCTGTTGCTGATTGGAAGTGGCCTGCGTCTGCTAGTGAGATTCGAAGTTTTCTTGATTTGGCGGGATACTATCATCGCTTCGTGAAAGACTTCGCGAAGATTGCATCGTCATTGACTCGCCTCACTCAAAAGGACGTTGTGTATGAGTGGTCGGATAACTGTGAAGCTTCATTCCAGGAGCTAAAACAGCGACTAATTTTGGCACCCATACTCGTACTTCCGGATGGGCCAGAGGGTTTTCAGATATTCAGCGATGCTTCAGGCCAGGGCTTGGGATGTGTGCTCATACAGCAAAACAAGGTGATATCCTACATCTCCAGACAGTTAAAGCTGCACGAGAAGAACTATCCTATGCACGACCTGGAGTTAGCGGCGATTGTGTTCGCGTTGAAATTGTGACGTCACTATCTATATGGCATGGCGTGCGCAATCTATACCGACCACAAGAGCCTCAAGTATCTCTTCACCCAGAAGGAATTGAACTTGCGACAGAGGCGCTGGCTCGAACTAATCAAAGACTATGACTTGACGATCGACTACACTCCGGGCAAGGGAAATATGGTGGCGGATGCTCTGAGTCAAAAATATCTTGCCTCGCTATCCATCAACCGCAGACTACTACAAGATCTAGAAAAAATGGGCATCTATCTCCGGGTTCGATTCAGGGATGTACGGTTGGCGTAACTGCAGTTAGAGCCGAGTTTGCTGGAAAAGATCATGGCCGCTCAGAAGGATGATCCGTACCTGAAGAAAATGCGCGAGCGGATTTCGACCGGTAGTACGATCGACTTTGCGGAAGACAAGACCGGCATGCTGAGATTGAATGGCCGACTATGTGTTCCGGATGATTCAGAACTGCGAAAGGAGATAATGTCGGAGGCGTATTATACGAAATATACCTTGCATCCAGGCAGTACCAAGATGTATAAGGACCTCCGTACGACCTTCTGGTGGCACGGAATGAAGAGAGATGTGGCGCTCTTCGTGTCGCAATACATGGCCTGTCAGCAGGTGAAAGCTGAGCATCAGCGACCGGGCGGGGAGATGCAGAACCTCGCTATTTTCGAGTGGAAGTGGGATCACGTCACTATGGATTTTATTGTTGGCCTGCCGAAGACACCACGGGGGAACGACGCCATCTGGGTCATCGTCGATCGATTAACCAAGTCAGCGCACTTTATCGCCATCAAAGTTACTTGAAGCGTTGATCGCCTGGCGCAGATTTATCTTGACGAGATAGTATGGCTGCACGGAGTTCCAGTATCCATCGTCTCTGATCGAGATTTACGGTTCATGTCGCGATTCTGGAGTAGCCTTCAGTCGGCACTGGGTACCAAGTTGTAGTTCAGCTCAACTTACCATCCTCAGATCGACGGCCAAACGGAGCGCGTTAATCAGATTCTCGAAGACATGCTACGGCTCTGCGTAATTGACTTCAAATCAAGCTGGGACATCCACCTACCGCTGACAGAATTTGCATACAACAATAGCTACCAATCCAGCATCCAAATGGTGCCGTATGAAGTTTTGTACGGCCGGAAGTGCAGATCACCCATTTGCTGGGATGAAGTCGGAGAACGGCAGATACTCGGCCCGGAGCTGGTGGAACGGACTGTGAAAAAGGTCAAGCTAATTCGAAAAAGACTGATGATTGCACAGAGTCGGCAAAAGAGCTACGCCGACACCCATCGAAGACCGCTTGAGTTCCAGGTGGGCGATCATGTGTTCTTGAAGGTGTCGCCCATACGAGTAGTTACTCGGTTCGACGCGAAGGGAAAGCTGAGTTCGAGATTCGTTGGGCCATTCGAAATACTCGAGCGGGTCACCCCAGTAGCCTATAGAATTGCCCTACCGTCGGCGCTCGAAGGTGTGCACAATATCTTTCACGTCTCTCAGCTGCGGAAGTATGTGCACGACCCTAGCCACGTGGTGGACTTTGGCCAGCTGGAGCTAAAGTCTGACTTATCCTACGTTGAAGAGCCAGTTCAAATCTTAGAACGCAAGGATAAGCTGCTTCGAAGTTGAGTGATCCCTCTTGTTCGCGTACTCTGGAGGAACCATGCGACGGAAGAGTCGACATGGGAACTCGAGTCAGAGATGAAAGAAAAGTTTCCTTCATTACTTTTATAGAGGTAGGTTCTGTTCTTAAGTTTCGAGGACGAAACTTTTTCTATGTTGGTTATAGTGTAGTGCCCCGTCCCTACATCGTGCCCCGTTGTCCGTCCACGGGGTACGCGAGAAAGGAACACTGTCGCTATCGACTCGGTCGGGACCGATAGGTCGGGATCGATTGAATCGATCGAACGAGAACGGTTGAATTAAGATCCATTCTACGTTATGGAATGGCTTCTTCAGAACCAAGTCCCATATTCAGCGGGTAGCGCCTCAAGGATTGACTCTGCGGCTGAGTCGGGAGAGACCTCCCGTTGCTCTGCTTTTCACGCCGCTTGCGTTGGTTTTGGGCTTTGGTTTTCTGAATGCATTTTCATGAATGTTTTCGATGGTTTTCATGGTTTACATTTCGAACTCGCATTTTCTATCGAACTCTTGCATAACACAGTGTTCTAATCGGTTGCTTGTGCGATTTCAGGTGATCGCGTAGGCGACGTCTAGCGCAGCCAACAAGTCCCTCGCCTCAAGCAAAAACTCAAGGTGAGTGGCTGACCTCCTTCATCTCGACCCTCTATTTCAAAAATGAGAACTTGGGTAATGGTAATGAAATAGAATGATTCGCTTCGAAAACACAAGTCCTATGTTTGAGTAGAGAAAAAGATGAATTATAAAGAAAAGAGATAGAATTATTTTAGGCCTACAAAACAACTAAATGAATCGATTACGTAACAAGCCAAACGGTACCCCAAATATACCTTGTTAACCTATCAAGGTCATGGACAACTTGTCGACAAGGGCGATGGTTTCTTCGAGCGGTAACCCGGGGCTACGGGACCGACTCGGCCTAGGAAGAAACAGGTTATAGCCGAGCTGGATAATAGGCAATCGATAAGACGGTGACTTGCATCGGAGCTCGCTACTTGCGTTGCAAGGGTCCCGTATTACCAGGCTATGTCCAAGATGGCTAGTTAATGCCAGTGACCTCCACATCAAACACTTGATATAAATTGTTATCAACTAACAGGGAAGGTCACGGCGGGCTCTGCCGAGGGAAATTCTGGTGTAACTTGCTTGGTTTATGTTTCGTCAACATGCTTCGTATAAAAATACCTAGGATGGTTAGAAAGATCACGAAAAGCAAGTTGTGTAAATTTTTATCTAAATTCTTGAACCAAATGAGAGCCTGGAAATTAAGTAGTCACTCGCCAGTACATGTTGATTGTACTGATCCTCGCTCTCTCTACAGGTGCGATAAATCAGGAGGAGCGTGCCGCGTGAAGGGAGGCTACGCTCGTGTGTTTTGAAGCTTCGTCCGTGCGGTCGAAGTTTGGATCCAATCCCTTTTGAAGACTCCGCTGTCGAAGGCCAGAAGACAGATGGAGCGACTTCCCGTCATCCCAGGTGGTTTTGTAATGCTGGTTGTAATCAAGGGATAAAATGTATGGTATGGCTATCTCGTCGACGTTCATTTTGTAATGGAGTCGGTTTGTAAAAAGCCCGTACGGCGCCTTTGTATCGAGTCTGTAAAATGATGTTCATTATCAATAAAGCTTAAATTTCCTTCTCTATAATGTGTATTCAATTTACTCTGCGCATTCTCTTGTTGTTGTGTTTTGGATAACATATGACTATGCCTTGTACGAGCGCAACTTAGGCTTGCACGGCATCACGCCCGGGGGACGACTATCGATTCTACGGAATCGGGGCGTGACATCCTCGGCGACGCCGCGCCGACGAACCCAGGGAGCATCGTCAGCCCTCGACTGCTGGTAAGAGAGTTTCTTTCCCTCTTGCTGTTTTCCTTCTCTCCTTTTTTGGAAGTTTGGTCCCCCATATTCCTCTTTATTATGTGGAGACCTGGGAATTCGTGGAGAACAGCAGACCTCTGTCTGTGTGAGTTTTTTTGGGGATAAATGTCATTATCTTTAATTACCTATTAATTAACACTATCATTACCATGGTTGGGTTTTTTTGCAACTGCATTGGCTACTTGGGTTGGGTTTAGAAAATTCTAGTGGATTACTTTCATATATTAATACATGTGAGTTTGGTTGGGCCTGCGCTGGTTGCCTTAGGCTGTTGAACCTGGACTATACATATTTAGATACAATTGTATATACGTGTATATATAATACCAGAATAAAAATATAATGGTATAGTATTTTATACTAGTGATATATTTTGGGTAAATGAATTAATTAATATTATTTTAGTATATTGGTTTATAAATATAATATTTTGGTTACTGGTAATACTACTGATACTTTTAGTATTACAGTCGGGATTGATGTATATACTTTGGGCCCAACATATCTATTGGGTATTATAATCATAATTTGGATTTTACTCATTTATCTTATATTTAAATTTAGGATGAACTTTTGTATATAAACTATTTCTATAGGTTACAAGTAATTTCTAAGGGGCTAATAATATTTTAAAGAAATATAAATATTTTCTAAGTAAGTATTTTCAAATATTGTTTTAAAGAGTACCAAGTAGTGTGGGCCTTGGTATTTATCTCTTAAAACAAGTTCCTTTTTATCAAATTTCCTTAATCATCTCTGAATCATGACTAATATAGTCATTTTCTCTTTCTTGATCATGGACTTCATTTCATCATGATTATTGTGCCAACTCTGAACCTGGACCCCTACATACCAACTAGGCTATTTGGACTATTCTTGACTCATTGGGACTGCCTGTGTCGTCATTTGGGATCATCTTGTGGAGCATAGCATCGTACCTACCTCGTGTCGACACGTTCGTGTCGCGCACGTCGACTCCAACCAAATTGAGGCGAGTACATTCTCTAACCGTTTCATACTTGATAGGATTTACATTTACGCTCTAGATTACTTTACTTGATGCTGTCACTATGTTAACACGGATTGGTACTATATGGATCCCTTCATGAGATGTTATCCCCCTCGGGAGCATCGGGTTACAGTATGTCATGTGCGTTTCACTTTCATCATGTACTCCGGTGCTTTCACCATTCATGTGCACTCTTGTGATTCATGTACTCTCATGTTCACAGAGCCCCCATGTATACATTCATGTGCACCCATTTATGGTCCTTCATGTGATATCATGTGCAATAACATAACCTGTCTGGATCCTTGTGTATTGATTGGGGTACGGAGGAGTATAAATGGTCATGTGAACAATTCCAAAGTAGTATACTCATGTACAAACTCTTAGATTACTCATGTGCCAATTCAAGCCGTTCACATGTTCATCTTGTTCTCTAAATCACTAGTTCACTGTTAGTTCTCTATTTATAGTATCTATTTACATTACAACTCTTTCTTTTACTTCATGTATATTCTGCAGCGTTTCATGTATCTTACTCTATTACATATTTATATATCCTGTCATATTATGAACTGCGTGAGATGTACTGTGCTCGCTCCCGTCATGACTGGATCTGTTGATAAATTTTACAGATAGCGTGGAGGTTACCTGCTAGCCTAGAGGAAACACAGTAGAGGTGGAGTAGATAGCCAGGATTTTTCTTATTCTATTTTCAGTTGTCTTGAGCTGTATTTACTCTATGGATTACTGTATTGAGATTTGAGATGTTTTCTGGATTTGTGATATCTTAGACACTTAGACTTCTATTTGTTGTATCTCTTGTGGATTTCAGTTTTATCTATCATTTTATCGTATTCTACCTTAGATGTGATTGAGACTGTATTTGCTATGTCATATCTATTCGGAGTGTATATACTGTACAGGTACCTTATACATTGTTAGATGATTGACCTAGAACAGCGTTCTACCGCCGACACTGCGGCGTAGGCTGGACGTACCCACTTTTCGTGCCCTTACTCTAGGGTGCGGGTCGTGACACTCCTCCACATCTACTCTACTCTCTTTTCTCTCATTCTTCAAATATAACCCACCACCACCAGCTTCCACGTTCACCAGCACCATTTCACTCCCCTCCCCTCCTTTCCTCTCACTCTCCCTCTCCTTTCCTTTTTCCCAAAATTTCATCCGCCGAGCGCGTCCAGCCAGCGCCTCCCGCCGTGCCCTAGCCGCACGTCCTACTTCGCCTTCTCCGGCGACCCCCGAACCAGCCGTACACCCGCCTTCCGACCGCGCCCTGCCCGTCTGCGACCTCCCGGCGCCCGCCTCCGACCCGAGCGCCGCCGCGTGCTGTCCCCTGTGGCCGCCCACCGGCCAGCACCTCCCCAGCGACCCCGAGTCCCGTCGTGCCTCCCGGCCAGCGCCTTTTCGGCATGACCCCGAGCTTTCGGCCGACCCTGAGCCTTGTCGGCTCCGCCCCAGCGCTGCCCCGAGCTCTGCAGCGCTCTGTCCCGAGCCGATCTGCTGTCCACGCCTCCTGTGCGTTGTTCTGAGCTGATTTTCGCTGTTCGCGTGTTACTGGAATGTTCTAAGTCGGCACGAATTATTTCTTTTTCTATTTCTTGCATCTGAGAGCTCTAGCCGAGCAACTGAGGTATAATCCCGTGTCCCTGTGTCTCTCCAGCAGCTTAGTCAATGATGACGCGGTCCCGACCCCGTTTCGGGGATCGAAAAATTGAGTCTGTTGCGTTTAGGGGATACGCACGACGTTTTACGTCGCGGCGTTGTATTTCTGTGGTTTGGATATTGTACGGTTGACGCGTATGTTTTCCCAACTCATTACATTAGTATGCTGTGTTGGTTATTTCCTATTTTTAGTTGGTATGTACTATTTTTGGCTGAGGTTTATTATTCTGGGGTTTGGATATTATCTGTGTGTGGCGATATTGGTGTATTCCCTGGTTTGGGACGTTGATTTTGAGTTGTGGGTTTTGTACCGCCTCGTGGCTAGGTTGTCCTAGTTACAGAGGAGATCCTACCCAAATTTCAGTAAAATCTTTTCAAATAATATTATTTAATTAAGTTCATTAAATTAAAATCTATTTTCAAATCCGATCTTTACAAACGATTTACAATGTTGATTTTGGTTTTAAATACGGTTTTGTGAGTTTTGTATCCCCTGTTAGGCGACGACCGTATCGGTCGGATGAGCCTCGACGAAACGCAAACGCTACAGAATTTCCTGTACGTTGAGGCGTAAGCCAGCAACGTGAGATTGCATGACCAAGTCTGAGACACCCGTTTTCTGTAAAATTATATTTAATTTATATTATGTTTTATTTTTAGAACTAGTTACTGGCCTCTAGTATTTTGGATGCAGGACTTTGTCACGCCCGACCCGGGAAATCGCTCGTCCTCGCTAGATTTTACCCGAATCATCGTCCTCGCTGGGGCGTGATACCGCACGAGCCTGGAGTTGCGCTCGTGCAAGGCAAGATAACAGGTTCACATAGAACTATCTCAATTTGATAACATAAGCAGCGGAAGGAAAACAGAGTATACAACAAGAATCTCTTTTATTCATAATAAACTGAATGTTACAAAGGCTCTGAATAGCCCAACTTAATATGCCAATTGGCTACAACGCTCATGATCTCTCTAGCTCACAAAGGATTACATTGTTCCATACATTATATCTCTTTATGGCCACCAAGTAGTCTTCGGCCGAACATCTCCATGTCGCAAGTTCGAACGCATATGCGGTAGCTCCTCTTGAACGCCAAGGACTCCATGCCTCGGCACGTCCAAGCCAAGCTCCGCCCCGAGGCGATCATAACCTGAGCATGCACATAACTAGTGGGGGATTAGTGCTTTCGTCCTCGCTTCGCACTGATCAAGACCCGCTCGCACCCAAACCAAATACTTAATCATTTAGTGAAGCATGCATCTTAATTTGTGATCTTTCTATTTAGCCTTAGGATCGGTTTCATGGCAATATTCAGCATAACAATTTAATATGAATGTGTCCACATCCCGTGTTCCTGCAGCAGATACAGTTAGGCATAATAGGAACATAAATATAGTGATCGTGCATATTCCGTCGCATTTCCTTAGCTTGCAGTAGTTAAAACTTAACATAAGCAAACGTACGTATCACGAAGCCGACCAATCATAAACGTAAACATATGCATAATGGGTGACAGGCCCTGCACCTGCACCCAGCTCTCATCTCAGCCCACCGGCCCTATCTATATGAAGGTCACGGTGTTTCGCACCGTAATGGACTTGGCATCTCATATGTGTAAGCCTACAATCGCTTCGATACGGGTTGCTAGCCCAGTATCCGAAGGATCCCAAACTTACGGATATCATAGCTTATCACAGCACTGGACGGTCGCAATCCGTCCGAATGTTGTGCACCATAAATACCACACATAATTCTCTCCTAGGCCGAACGGGCCCGGCGCCCCGGCGTAACCGTTCGAGGGAAGCCGTACCCGTGCACGGGCCATCCGAGTCCATTGACCATGCAATACGTACCATATCATACAATCCATAGCATACCAATCGATCTCGTATTCCATAAACATAGTCTCGCACATAAATGGTTTCCCGTGCCACAATCGGTTTTCCGTGCCATAAACATAATCCACCATTCATATGGGGAGCTCCGTCGGCGTTATGCCCCAACACATCCATATTGATGCACGACGCCCAACGGCTTAGTCATCTCATACTCGTATTTAACGCGTACCATTCGTAAGTTATACTCATAGCAAAATTCCGTATTACTTAGTCTTTTCGTAACATAAGTGCCTGAAGGCACGCTCAGCGCCGTAATCAATATTCTACGCCTAGTGTTCAATGTTCTCGGAGCCGTGCACACGATGCACATCTCAATATCGTCTTTCAATATTCTACCATCATTGCCCTACCGCGACCCGTACACTTGATGCACGTCGCTTTAATTGTTCGATTGTTCAATGTTCTATCTTAGTATTCGACGCATATTTAGACACTTACTCGTCGAGCCACGCTCGCTAACTCGATAACATATTACACATACAATGATATCTTTTATTAGACGTGAAGGAATAGGGAGAGAGAGTCAAGAACCCGTCCACCTTAAGCCAATACGCCTTGCCGCCTCGCCGATTGAAGCGTCTCGCTTCCATAACTCGATCGCATAGCTAACTCCCGGACTTAGCAATTCCTTTGAACTACTCGGTTGATTTGGCCTATCGCGCCCATACCATGATCCGTAATCCAGCATAAAGGCATAGCCTGCACACCAGATCAACCAACATTAGCACTTGCTCAACGAAACTTATCCTTTGCATCGATTCGATTCATAGATTCCAACCGACTCAAAGCTTACCTTTGGCCAACGTAACTCTCGTATCGATTCGCATCGATACTTCATCGGGTCAACGCAACTCTTCGAGTCAACGACTCATCATAATGTACCGAGCGGAGCGGGGCATTACAGGCTTCGGCCTCCTAATTGGACCGCTTCACGGCATTCAGAGCCCGCCTCAGTTTTTATATTAAATTAATTAATTTGTTGTAAGGGCATAAGTCTAGTTTTTCTTTATTTTTCTGTGGTCATGTATTGTGTAGCTTAGATTTTCTATTTCTTTTCTGGGTTGGTTATTTGCATAATTAGACACGTACTTAAAATGGGTATTATTTTTATATAAAAAAAATTATAAGAGTTTTCTCACTTCTAAATAAAAAGGATAAAATCCAAGTTTGTATTATTTAAACAAATTCACATTTTTCTCATTAAAAGAAAAACCTAATTTTATGTATATAATATTAAAGTACAAATTTTTGTTAAATGAATTGGAAAATACGATCTTTACAAAATAAATCAATAAATCGGTTCCTTTTTCGTTAATTGATAATTGTATCCTGCGACGGTAGAGTAGGTTGATAGCTTAACTAAATAACTTAAAACTTGACTAGGACCTGCTTCTAGAAATTGCAACTAGCACACCTAGATTTGGCTCATCTATGATTCTAAGTCAGGATTCTCAACTGTAGGATTTCGGGGACGTACTTGACTTCCTTCCCTGCACTGACATCCCAACCCAGTCATACAAACAAAGGCACGTTACGGTTATATTTTCTTGCATTTTATTTAGTAATTGTCATGATTGCATGCTTAAACCACATTGCTACACGGAATTCTCTTCTTGAGTTCGATTATTGATTGTGGGGATATTGGAGGAGTAGTTAGCGTTTATGACCAAACCCTCATATTACATTATTGCGCGAGCTTACCCCTCTTACACACGGGAATAGGCCGTATCGCATCGCTAGGATGCTATTGTACAACCGAAGCCGGTCATAGACGTTACCTATTCAAATCATATTGTTTCAAATATTAAATTGCTGAAAATTGCTGGAAAATATTGTTCAAAGTATTTCAACTGTTTAAAATTGTATCTTTCCATTATTATTTAGATGTCGGATTATGTACTCGTACTTGCTCATTTCCTGACTGGACCCCCCTCCATAGTTGATGTTGATGATGCTGAGCTATTGTTTAATAGCTACTATGACCCGGTATTGTATCTTGTGGTGTTGCCAGAGTCCCCCTTAGAGGACGCAGAACCAGAGGCTGATGAGCCGACTGTCTAGCTAGTTGCTTTCCAGTTATCTAGTTTTATTGTTTTGGAGTTTGTTGATTTGAATTCAGTACTTTATTTCAGTACTTTCATTTTCAGTTGTATTTCTCTTTGTTGAATATTAAAAGTTTTTAAATATCCGTAAATTCGTGTTGTGACAAATGTATAAATGTTGTTGTGAATACCTGCATATAGAACAGCTTACTGCCGCCATCTCACAATGGTGCAGGCTGGGGATGATCCGATTCGATCCAATAATTTGGGATCGGGTCGTGACATGTTTTTAGTGGTGGCCCATGCAGGTCAGAAACAACTTAGGTAAACATATCTAGAAACAATTAGAACACTAGAACATTGATTTGTCACAACATAGGTCCGAATTATATATATATATATATATATATATATATATATATATATATATATATATATATATAAGTATTTTTTTGATTATAAACTGGTAGGATACCTTGCTTATGTATTGCATCCTAAACCTTCCAGAGTATGGCCAAAGGAAACACCACCCGCTCTGGCCCTGTTGAAGATGAGGTTTCATCTACCAATCACACCCCACCTCCTCAAGCACGCCGGGACCGTCCTCCCTTGCAGCTGACTGACCGTCTCCACGCTGCACCAGCACCCCGCCCCGTTTACGCTACTACAACACAAACGGCAGAGCCGCACTTCCCCGAACTGAGCCGCAGACCCCTGCAATAGTGCCCGTACCAGCTGCCCCACCAGTACCGGTGGACCCCACTGTCACGCCCCAGAACCAGAACACTGGAGAGCGGGGGCAGACATAGCCAGCTACGTATAATGAAATAGGATCCACTCCACTATACGGTCACGGCTGTCTAGATATGTGGGGGTTTATCTACAATCCATCAGTCTCTTATGGTCAATAACAAGCCTAGTGTCTCAATCACAAGCAAGTAAGTAGATGTTACAAGATGTAAGACCACCAAATATACAATAGTAAGGCGTCCCAAACATTATATATTCAGCTGATTATGAAGCTAGTCGTTACAAAATGTGATGACTAGCAAGAGTTTCAGTCATACATGATCAACCCTAGGTTGCCAATCATGTTACAGCCCGTAGGCAGACAGTAAGTAAAAATGTACACGAGCTAACACTTGCTCGGCGGCTAAACGCCTCAAAAGAATAATTTACAATAGAGTGGGAGAGCCAAAATAAATCCACTCGTTGCCAGGATTCCCTCTAGTGGTCACCATGTGGCTGGAAGGTCGGTAGATCCTCTGGTGCTGCTCCGGTATCTGGCCATACAAAACAAGCTGGGTCAGACCCCAGAAAGAGCAAGTGCCACAAAGGAGGCTTCACTTAGGAACTAAAACCAGCAATTAGCACAAGAATATAATTACATAAAAGATGGTAATAAATGGGCTTGATATTAAAAGAATAAGAACAGTCATAATAGAGTACGAGGGAACCATTCAAGTAGCCAGGTCACAACCCTTAAACCAAACAAGGACCGGGGTTGTAACCCTTCGTCTGAACAGAACTTGGCTTCTCCTACCATTTATCGGCAAGGTAAATGTAAGAAATCAGGACATATAACAATCTTGTACAGGATCATGACAAGACTAGACTGGTTGAACTTCATCCATCATTCACGGCCAAGCAATAAGTATGGCTTGATACTTTAACTAACTAGGGTTATCACAGGCCTAGTTACTAACAAGATGCAATGAGAATTCCAAGTCCGGTTACCTGTTTGTTACTACCTGAGTAATCCCAGCAAAAAAAGGAAAATATAGCATGATATAGCAGACACACTGTAGTAAGATACATGTGTCCTAAGGTACCACACTCGACGACGGGCTAGAAGTGCGCTCATCTAGACGGATAGCAACAAATCCTATGTATATATATAAGACCGGGATCAAAGGGGCAACAGGTAACTGGAAAATTCTCCATGAACTATTTGATCAATCTAGTCATTAACCTAGCCAAATTCAGTATGAATCCCTGACCGTGGTACTCAGGGATCATGCCCTAGACATGATGCAAGACACAACCGGACTAGTAGTTTATACAAGCACAATCATCCACGGTGTCCAGGCCAATGAATTGAATTGTCAAGAGTGCGCCACGACGGGCCACTATCATTATCATTATTACTTATCAAGAGTGCGCCACGACGGGCCACTATCAAGCATTGTCAGGGTACTTGTCAAGAGTGCACCATCACGGGTCACTGTCATGTCATGTATAACAGTTCAAGTTATCAGGTTAAGTTATCAGGTTAAGTTATCATATCAGGAGTGCACCACGGCGGGCCACTATCAAGCATGTCAGTTCTTGGTCACATCATGCCAGGTATAATTGTTATTTCAATCATGTCAATCAATCGGGATTATCAAGTTCGGGAAAAAGGGTAAGGTGTATGCTATAGGGTAAGGTGTATGCTATAGGAACTCAAGTTACATAGGGCATTACAAGTACGGGTTAATAACGATCATTAAATAATAAAATACAAGCCAGGGAAAGAGCCATGCGGCTCGAGCATAGGCGGCCAAGAATGACCTCATGCGGCCAAGGAGGGAGCAGCCCACGCGGCTGGAGGAGACTCGGGTCCAAGGGAATGCATGCGGCTTAGGGGAGTTCAGGGTCATGCAGCGGAGTATCATGCGGCCAGAGGGAAGTAAGCTTCATGCGGCTGGGGGAAAGGAGTCCATGCGGGTCGGGGTTAAGAGCCCATACGGCTCGGAATAGAGCAGCTCCAGCGGCTAGCGGAGAAGCTGTGCGTATGCGGCATGCCATTAATCAGGTATATGCAGCCAGAAAGCGGGAGGGGCGCATACGACTAAGTCATAGCATTCATGCGGCTGAGAAGTGGATTCTCATGCGGCTAGGAATAGACTGAGTTTCATGCGGCTGAATGATCACGAGCATATGCGGCTGGGAAGGATGAGCGCGCATGCGACTGGAAAGGAATACGAGCTTATGCGGCTACAGGTAGACAGAGTCCATGCGGCTCGGATTATGTCGAAGCCTATGCGGCTGGAAGACTCGCCGCATGAAGGTTCATGCGGTCAAGTGCTGCCATGCGGCTAAGGGGGTTCATGCGGTCAGCACTATTCTTCTTCTCCACTTGTCCAAGAAGAAGAACCAAGGAGTTCAGGGTTCCAAGGCTCATAATTTCTTCATCCCAAGTCCAAATCCAGACTTCCATAGGTCAAAACGGGGCAAAATGAAATGCTCTACAACATAGAACCATCAAAACTTAGGAATAACAAGATTAAATAGATCAAAACCCAAGAAATCCGAAAATAAAATAAACTTAGATCTACAAGAATCTAGCCATGGAAAGTGGAAATGCCAAGTATTAAAGTAAGTTAAAATGCTGTAAGGAATAGAATGAAGCAATAAAATTGGAGTTCCTCCATGAAGCAAGTTGCACTTGCCTAGACCTCTCTCTCTCTCTCTCTGGTAGGTAAAGAAATAATGGAGGAAAGAAGAAGAGTAATGAAGAGAGAGAAGGAAGTGGGGTTAATAAATGGTAGTGGTGGTGGTAGGTAAGGGTTCACCCCTTGGTTCATGATGAACCAATAGCAATCCTCAAACCGAACCAAGCCAACCCAAACCAAGAAATAAACCAAGTCGAGAATAAAACTAAGCCATGGATCATACAAATACAAGAATAAATACGTACACGTATTCTAAAAATACGTAATACGAACAACAGGCATTACACCCACCGAGCTCATAGGCCTGCTACGAGGAATACTGGAGGCCCAGATAGCCCAAGCTGAAGCCCATCGCGACCAGACTGCAGCCCAAGCTGAAGCCCATCGCGAACAGATCGCGATCATAAGAGAAGGCATGGAGAATGCTCACAACATGGCTATGACTGCCCTCAAGAGAGGAGGAACAGCTCAATCGGACCTAAGGCCTGCTAAGGTCAGCACTATCGAGAACTTTAAGAAGCAGGACCCTCGACCCTTCAAGGGAACCGAGGGAATCATCTATGCCGACGAATGGCTCGATAGCATGGAGCATCTCCTCAGCATCGCTCGACTACCCGACGACCTCCATGTCGAAGCAGTAGGACTCCAGCTGCGAGATGTAGCAAGCACCTGGTATCAAAATGAACCCCGACTCCAGGACAAGCAGCTTGACTGGGACACCTTTAAGAGGTTGTTTCGCAGGAAGTTCTTCCCAACATCAGAGTTGTGGAAGATGGAAAGACAGTTCCAGGATCTGAAGTAAGGGAACATGATGGTTGGAGAGTATGCGACAAAGTTCGGCCGACTTAGCTGCTTTGCCAAGAACTTGGTTGCTGACCCCACGGATCGTGCTGAGAGATTCAGGTATGGACTAAGAAAAGATATTCGTACCCCTGTGATCGCAGGCGACGCCAAGACGTACGAGAAGATTCTGATACGAGCTCAGGATGTAGAGAAGAGCCAGCCTTCTCGCTCAAAAAGGGAGTATCCTGGAACTAACAACTTCCAAGGTAACTAGAAGAGGCCCAACCACAACAACAACAGGCCTTCTCACCAGCAGCAGCAGCATCATCAGGCAAGAACCAGTGACAGAGCACCTCAGAAGCAGATCCCTGTCTGTGACTTCTGTAAGAGGCCAGGACATCAGGCGAACATCTGCAGGAAAAAACTGGGACACTGCCTAGTTTATGGGTCTGCCACCCTCCAAGTGAGGGACTGCCCTACAGTATTCACCCGGACCAGAGCAACTCATCAAAGAGCTCCTCTACCCACTCAGCAACAACGGTTCGGGCAACATCAGCAGAAGATCGGGCGAGCTTTTGCCCTAGCAGCAGACGAGCAAGAACCAGAGCAGGAACCCACCGCTGATGTCATCACATATTCCATTTATGTGTTTTCACATCCTGCTCTAGCATTATTTGATTCGGGTGCATCACACAGTTTTATATCATCAAAGTTCATTTGTACACATCACCTAGTTATGGGATTTAGCAAGATGATATGTAGAGTTATGACCGGTGGTGGACCCATACCCATCATCGAGGCATGTAACTGCCCCATAACTATCACAGGCCATAAATTCTTAGCACCCTTACTTGTGATGCCCTTACCCAACTATGATATAGTCCTAGGGATGGACTGTCACCCCCGTTTTTCGTTCTACGTATTTCCAGTATACGTATACGGAATCCTGACATGTATTTTTTTTCCTGCCTGGCTAGCTAATTTCAGTTTAATCTTGATTAAGTTCATCATAGCATGTAATGGTTTAACTTGGTTTATTTTGGGATGGCTTGGTTTATTCTTTGGTTCATCATGTTAAACCCACCACCATCCCCCTTTATAACCCACCTAACTTTTCTCTCTTCTCCATTTTCTCATTAACTCTTCTTCTTTCTCCATTAAACCCACCACCAACCAAGAACACCCTTTAGGCAAGTGTAACTTGTTTCCACAAGAGAGCCCATTTTATTGTTCCATTAGCTTCTCCTCATGTTTCTAAGACACATTAGAACTTGTCATTTTCCATTTTGAGGATTTAATTTTTGTAGATCTAAAAATTAGTTATTTTTGGATTTTGGTGGTTTTGATCTATCAAACTTCTTTGTTTTCAAGTTTTGATGGTTCCATATTGTAGAGAATTTTATTCTACCCAATTTTGACCTTTGAAAAGTTGGATTTGGACTTATTTTGACCAAGTTATGGACTTTTGAAGCTATGGGTTCAACCATGGAGTTCTTGCTAATTTGGAGAAGACAGTGAGCAGTGTGCGCAAGCTTTTTAGCTTGCGCCACTGAGTTACACGCGCTCTTTAGCGCAGCACAGTCTGACCCATACGCTGCCTTGATGAGGAGTCGTATGGACCCCATACGCTGCCTTGATGAGGAGTCGTATGGACCCATACGCTGCCTTGATGAGGAGTCGTATGGACCCCATACGCTGCCTTGATGAGGAGTCGTATGGACCCCATACGCTGCCTTGATGAGGAGTCATATGGACCCCATACGCTGCCTTGATGAGGAGTCGTATGGACCCCATACGCTGCCTTGATGAGGAGTCGTATAGACCCTATACGCTGCCTTGATGAGGAGTCGTATGGACCTCATACGCTGCCTTGATGAGGAGTCGTATGGACCTTATACGCTGCCTTGAAGAGGAGTCGTATGGAGTCCATACGCTGTCTTTTGGAGACGTATGTCTTGCATACGCTGACTTGAGCGTAGCCTGACTTGAGCGTAGCCTGACTTGAGCGTAGCCTGACTTGAGCCTGACTTGAGCGCAGCCTGACTTGAGCGCAGTCTGACTCAGGCGCAACCTGATGTTTAGGCGCAACTGGACCTGACCCTACTTGCCTTGGCGCAACTTGGCTAATGCTACTTGTTGGCCATAGTACCCCTTGCTCCCCCTCTTGGGCGCATTATGTCCCCATATTCCCCTTTTTATGATTTTTGCACCCATTTTATATCCTTACGCCTTTTGATGTAAACTCGACATGAACCCGATGTGATCATGACATTATTTATGAATGTTAATCGGAATAAGGCTTAGTGATGGAATTGCATGATTAGTGACCCGCCGTGGTGCACTCTTGACAAGTAAGTTGACATGATAATTCTTGATGGTGGTCCGTCGTGACGCACCCTTGCCTTGATAAGTAATCTTGATAAGTAACATGACATGATGGTGACCCGCCGTAGTGCACCCTTGACAAGTAATCTTGACATGATAACCTTGATACGCTGTTACGACGGCTAACCTGACATGCTAAGTGAATTCTTGACATCGTGGGTGATTGTATTGAATATGCTTGTATAAGCAACCAGTCTTGTCTCGCCTCATGTCTAGGACATGTATCCCTGGTTACCACGGTCAGGGATTCATACCGAATCTGGCTAGGTTAATGACTAGATTGATCAAGTATAGCATATAGAGAGGTATTCCGGCTACAAACAATCCCGTTATCTGGGCGCCTTCCTTGATGGACTTGTAGTCTGCCGACGAGTAGGGCACAATTTCAGCTCACTGTTATGTGGGGCACTACATGAAATGATTACTATGCACACTATCATGTGTTGTATCCAAGTCACCTAACAAGGCATGATAACTCTAAGCTTGAACCTTGCGTCTGGATAACCTGGATAGTCTGCAGGGCTTGTGGCCGTAGGCGTACCTCATTGCATCTTGCTAGTAACTAAGCTTGTAATAACCCTAGTTAGTTAAGTATCAAGCCATACTCTTTGCTTGGCCGTGAATGATGGATGGAGTCCTATCTTGTTTAGTCTTGCCTAGATCCAGTGCATGGATATCTCCGGACATGCTTGTTTATGCTTTACTTCATCGATAATTGGTTCGAGGCTAAGTTCTGTTCAGGAGAAGGGTTACAACCCCGGTCCTTGTTTGGTTCACGGGTTGTAACTTGGTTACCAGAATAGTCCTTTAGTTATCTTATCGTTTATCATCATGTTTTCTTTAACTCATGTCTTATGTTATTTAACCTATAATTTATGTGCTGACATGCTGGTTTTAGTTCTTAAGTGAAGCCTCCTTTGTGGCACTTGCTCTTTCTGGGGTCTGACCCAGCTGGTTTTGTATGGCCAGATTTCGGAGCAGCTACCGAGGATCTTCCAACCTTCCTGCCAGATGGTGAACACTAGAAGGAATCCCGGCAACGAGTGGGTTTTATTTTGCTCTCCCACTCCCTTGTAAAAATATTCTTTTGAGGCGTTTAGCCGCCGAGCAAGTGTTAGCTCGTTTTTAACTTTATTCACTGTCTGCCTACGGGCTGTAGCATGATTGACAAATCCTAGGGTTGATCATGTATGACTTAAACTCTTGCTAGTCTTCGTATTTTGTATGACTAGCTTCATGATCATCTGAATATGTAATGTATGGGATGCCTTACTTTGTATGTCTAATGATCTACCATCTTGTTATATCTACTCGCTTGCTTAAGATTGAGACACTAGGCTTGTTATTGACCTTAAGAGACTGATGGCTTGTAGTTAACCCTTATGCATCTAGACAGCCGTGACCGTATTGCGAGGTGAGATTCACTTCAATGTATGTAGCTGGCTGTGTCTGTCCCCCGCTCTCCAGTATTCTGGTTCTGGGGCGTGACATGGATTGGTTAAGTGAGCAGTATGCACTGATAGATTGTCACAGAGGATGTGTAATCTTCAGCCACGAGGAGAATCGGAGTTTGAAATCTCTCGAGCTCCGGAAGACATGAAGAGTGTTACCTACTCCTCTATCACCGAAGAACCCGGGCCTCCTCACTCTATCATAGCAGAATTTATAGACGTCTTTCCAGATAGTCTTTCGGGATTGCCGCCAGATCGAGGTGTAGAATTCACCATTGACCTATGTTTGCAAAAACAAAAGTGTTCTTTATTTCACAAACTTTGTAAGAAGATTATAATAGAATTCTGGGAAAGTACAACTATAGGAATCCAATCTGAAGACGATCGCTTTATCCCTTGGACGATGTGAACTTTGAAGACGATAGCCTCTGAAGAATATAGCAGCACTTGGACAAGAACTCCTGATTTCTCTGATGATCTTGAATGATCTCTGCTCTTGATTCTGATTTTTTCTGATTTTTTCTGATCCCCTCTATGAAGGATTTAAAACTCTATTTATAGAGTTCTGGAAATAACTAATTTTTAGTTATTCTGGATTATGCAGGATGGATTGTACAGATATTGGACTGCGCAAGCAGCGAACTGCGCTAGCAGTTACTCGATCGTGGCTCAACTGTATTAGACACATGGCAGTGTTTGATTGAAATGCGTATGATCATGTACAGACGGTTGCCACGTGGTGAGCAATTGATGGCATGTATGCCACATACAAAATGTCAGTTGTCACGATGGACTGCGCCATATGAACTGCGCTGGGATTGAACCGCGCTGCAGGGTATTTGGCAGACTGCGCTTTGATTGGGCTGGTAGCTTGCGTTGCCTGTACAGCTAGGGGTGAGCATCGGTTCGGTTCGGTTCAAACCGAACTGAATATGTGAAAACCGAAATAATCGTAAACCGTATTTTTCAAAACCGAAAACCGAACCGTTTTTATAAAAACCGAACAAAAACCTAACCGAATTAATTCGGTTCGGTTTTCGGTCGGTTCGGTTTCATGGGCCAATGTGCATGGCCTTCAAGTTTTTAGCAAAATGGGCCAATTTAAATAACAAAATTCTAAAAAATATATGATATTATTGTATTTATGAATTGTTATATTACATAGAGTGAAAGATATTAATATATACAGATTGAGGGTAGATAGAGAGAGTGCTCAAAGAAGTACCGACATAGAATAGAAGAAGAGAGTGCGCTCAGTTAGGGGTTAATAAACATTAGTATATGTATATTGTGGGTAGTTTGATAAATTACTAAATCTAAATCGGTTTTCGGTTCGGTTCGGTTTTTCGGATGAAGAACCGAAAGCCGAAATGTTATTTCAAATTTTCAAATTTTCAAACCGTAAACCGAACCGATAACCGAAAAACCGAACTGTTTGTCATATTTCGGTTCGGTTCGGTTCGGTTTTTGGTTTTCAACCGTTATATGCTCACCCCTATGTACAGCTGTCCTCGAGCGCTGTGCTGCACGAGAAACGAACAGTTTCCTCGTTCTTCGGGCTGTCAGCTGTCAGAAGATCTGATTTTCTCTGTCAGATAATGATGACACGGCTACGTCAGCTAGCGCGCTTGGATGAGTGTGCAGTTCAGCTTGTGCAGTTGAGTTGTTGCGCAATCTGTCTTCTGCGCAGTTCATTTGAAGGGTGCACAATTTGATTTTCATTGCTTTTTTGATGGGTGCAACTTGATTTTTAGGACCTACAAGACCCCCTTCAAAGTTTTCAAAATTTGAAAATATTCAAAGTTTCGAAATACTTTGAATTTCGAATTAAAATCAAGTTGCGCAAGTGATGCCTTGACTGCGCGTTTGGAGGAATCAGCTCCTAATTTCTCGGAGCAATCTGAGGTGACTGTTACTTTTGAAAAAACTATAAATAGTTTATGTTCTTCTTTCTTTCATTCTTTACTTGTTTTCAACTGTTCAAGAGAGAAAAGCTTCTGTGCCAACTCCGACCACTTCTCCTTCCTCTCCGTCGACGTCAATGGCCCCGAAACGTTCAGCCGCCGAGAAGGGCAAAGACCCTGCTGAGTCTTCGACTCGGGTTGTGCCCCGAATTTCTCGTCATGAAGTCGGTCATCCTGCGCTGCAAGGTAGATGATGAACTCGATCAAAAACCCTTTTTAGGGTTCTTTGACATTGTCGAACCTTCATACCTCTCTCTTTTTAGAGATTTGATGGTATTGTGCCGCCCTGTTTAGGGTTTTGGTTGCACAAACACAATAGTTTTCATTTTTATGAAAACTATATTCTTGCGCAATCGGTTGAAAAGCGCTGGCAAATGTTCAGCACAATCTATCGATTTGCGCAAGTCTGTCCAGCGCAAACTGATGCTTTGCGCAAGTGTGTTAGCGCAATCTAATGACTTGCGCAAGTGGATGTGTTGGCGCAAGTGGATATTTTGTGCATGTAGGCTACATTAGCGCAATCTGATGCTATGCACATAGCGCAATCTGACACTTGTGCAATTTGCTGATCTTTTGAACAGACTCTTTGATTTTGTATGTACTGAATTCTGTCTTTTTGTTTGATACAGTTAACCTCAGAGAAGACCCAAATTATGAGGTCTTTGCAGGGACTTTGGCTGAACCTGAGTTTAAGGAGGATCTGTCCCATGTGACATTTCCTCAGTATGCCCTGCCATCGTCTCGACAAGCCATCCTAACAGCACAAGACAATGAAACATTGCTGAGTCTGATGAACGGGCAGCCTCTGCAAACTGTTGACGCCGTTATTCATAAGAAGCCTATGTTTCTGTTTGGTGAGGCTCTTGATAAGAGTTCTCAGCCGAGACCTCGAGTTGAACAGAGACTCTTTCAGAGAGGCGAGAAAAAGGATACTTTTACCAGAGATTTCCAGGTGCCTTCCCCTATCTCGCTATGATTTTATGAGTTATCCCAGGAGAATGGAATGGGATATAACTCCTCTCCAACAAGCCCGAACGGGAAACATTTATGTGAAGAAGGGGCCGAACAATAAGGACATGTTCTACAGTTCGTCTGAGCGTCACAGCTCTCTGCTCAGAGGATTGAAACCCGGCTGCATTCCACCCGAGAACTCCTCCCTGCTGCTGCCAGTCCGAACACCGATATTCGCAAACGAGTTTGCAAAGGTTGAGGGAAGATATCCGGACCAAGACATCCGATTGACGGGTCTTGTGAATCCGGACAACAAGAGATGGAATTGTATAGCCAATTGGATATTGGCTCAATTCGAGGAGAAGCTCAAGGAGATTGAGCTGTACCATGCCGTACACTCTACCATTTACGGCTTCCACCCTAATCCTCATATGTTTCTCGCATTGGCGGAGAGGTACAACTTCAGAACATGGACTTTTATGACGCCCTGTGGAGAGATCGGACTGGCTCTTCACGAGATGAAGTATATCTCGAGCCTGCCAATGGAGAATATCCCTTATGAGGAATTTGTCCCAACCAATGATGAGTTGGACAAACTTCGTAAGGAGAATGCTGATATGGTGGCCGTCTTTGAAGAGTTGCTGTGCCACTATAAGATCTGCTCCTTGTACTACAAGAGTGGTACCTCTGGCACTTGCTACTCGACAAAATGGTTGCCCTATCTCTTTCTTAACCACATCATGGAGAAGAAGACTAAGGATCACGACAAGTACAACCCTAACTTCTTCAAACCACTCAGCAGTAGCGAAGCGATAGAATTGATGGAGGAGAACAAGGAGATGGATATCAAGATCGATGATGATCTTCAATATCCTCCTTTCAAGACAGGAGATATTATTGAAAGTTTCATGAGAATGGGCTATAGGCCCATGTCAAAGGAAGCCCAGCTGGCGGGTTTCCTCACCTACTGGCTTCGACGATTCGTCGTCCCTGGAGCCAGCGCCGTCGATCGCTTCCATTGAGGCGTACTTTTTGCTGCCATCCGCTTAGTCTTCGGCTGTCGGATGGATCTTTTGTCGGCGATAACCTGCAGAGTAAATGCTGGCCTTCGTCTTTTTGTTGATTCGATGCTTAAAGGAAAAGACGAGAAAGGGAGCTTTCCTCGGCTGGAGCTACCCTACACATATTTGTTCGGATGGCTGCTTCTGCACTATCCTTCATTGATGAACCCCGATATGGGGGCGGTAAGCGGCAGCTTCTTGCGGAGATTCTCCAAGAGTAAGTGGATATACACCAGTTTAAGAGATTGCAGACGCGCTCTGAATCTCGGAAAGGGATGGAACTTCTACTGTGTTTCCCCTCCAACCGGCTACGAGCACATGTCTACAAATCTGGTCGATTCTGGGAGGCAGCCTTTGGGTCGTGCAGCTTTTGATTGGTTGAGGACGATACGGCCGTCACACCTGGTCTACCGATTTGAAGACGAATGTTATTTGGAGCCCTATCTTCCCAATCGTTTTGCGTGCCAATTCGGCTATGACTAGTTTTATGTAGGCAACGCCATCACGTGCCTGCAAGGAAAAGGTTATTTGATCGATGGCGCCCGGGCTTGGGCCTACTATAATGCTCGAGATACAAGAACAACATTCTCGATGCCGACGAAGAGCGATTATGGTCCTCGGATGCTGTACACATATTCAATCTTCTATACATCAGCGAATACCTTTGCCGAGAACTTCAGTCTCGCAAACAGTTTTACGACAGCAGCCTGATTAAAGAAGGAAGCATCTGTTGTGTTGGCTCCTGTCAATGATGAAGAGCGTGAACCGGCCGATGCACCGTTGGAAGCTTCGAGGGAAGCTAACTTTCCCGAAGAAGTCAACGAGCCACTGCATATCTCATTAAAGGTTGTCAGATCTCCAGCCAAGGAGATGAAGAGGAGGATAGAGGAACCTTCTTCTCCAGTTGCTAAGAAGAAGCTTGTCTTGGAACCTTCAGAAAAGGTCACCACTCGGTCGCAATCTCGGCAGCTAGCTGAGTTAACTCAGAAAGAAGAAGCGACCACCCCAACTTCTATTCAAAGACAAGAAAATGTCATAGATGTAGAGAGTCCGGAGAGACCTCTACACAGAAAGAAAATGGTCTTCAGAAGAAAGAAGGTAGTCACTCCTCCGAGACAAATCCTGTCATCGGTCATGGCTAGTGCTATCGCCGGAGTTACAATGTCGTCTCCTACACCTGCCCCTGAACCTGAAGCTTTCAGTCCAGAGAGGAGGGATGAGGTTGTAGAGACCATGGAGGAAGTCATGGAAAAATAAGATGAAGTGTTACGATCTCCTTCACTTGCAGTGGAAACTACCCAGCTTCCAGCTACACCGAGAACACTTCGTGATGAAGAAGATCGATTAATGATCGATGCTCTGAATGATTGCGACTTCGACCTCCCGGATGATATAGATCCGGTCGCCGTAACTGATAGTGGAGCACGAGAGGAGAGCACAAGTGATGAAGTTTCATCAGCAGAGGCTGTTGATGATACTCTGAATCCAGAGGAGGACGCTGATGTCCATGTATCCCCAGAAGCTGTTGATGACACATTGAATCCAGAAGAGGATGTTGATGTGCTTGTATCTCCAGAAAAGAATGCAATTGAAGAAGTAGCACCTGAGAAAATTACTACTGCTGATCCCAAAGGTATTGAATGATATTATCAATATTCTTTTCATAGATTAAATGGCTGACATCTAAATTTTTATCGATGCAGAAGTTGAATCTTCTCCAATTTCTCTAACATGCACTGATATAGTGCTAATAAAGGAGATAGCCAGCGGTAGCAGACATTTTTCGGGCGGCCCCGAAGCAGGTAGTAGCCAGGCAGTAATGTCTGAAACTACTTCTGCGAGGTTGCAACTCGTGTCAGCAGAGGACAAACTTGTCCCTGGACCCAGCAATGGTAAGATTGCTCTTACTTTTGATCCTTCTCGATAGTTGCTAATGACAGCCAACTGATGGTATTTGTTTGATTTTGCAGAGGAACATCTGTGAGGGGCGACTAGCTCTACCATGGCTCCTTTGTCCAGAGAGACCTCCACCCACATGCAAGAAGCTGAACGTCCATCTGTACAGGCACCTGCTGCTTCGACGTCCATGGGAGTAGCTGCTACTCCTGGTGCCATTGCCACTACAGATTCATAATCGGTTCCTTCACCAACCTTTTCTTCAATTCAATAGGACCCTTAGTAGAGAGGGTAATGGATAAAGAAGAGGTTGGTTTTATAACTGTTAGGGGTCTAACCTCTTACCTGATAGCTGCCATCGGGAGTCAAGGTGATGAAGCACAAGCTGCTTACCTTGAACACATCCTGGATGAGCTAGAGGAATCGGTTAAGATCTACAAAGATCTGAATCGAAAGGAGGTGGAGCCCTTGGTACAGGCCGAGTTTGAGAGGATGTCTCAAGAGGCTGCAGTTACGAAAGTTGACTTCCAGATTATCTTGGACACTTTCACTGCCAAGTCTTCAGAATATAACTCTCAAATAGAGATAATAGCATCTGCTGCCGAGGAGAAAGAGAAGAAAGCTGCTGAACTAAAAGCAGAATCTGCCCGTCTTCAAGAAGAGTTGAGACTTGTTCAGCTTATTCTGGAAGATGAGGCCACACAACATCATGCTACAGTTCAGCAACTGGATGCCCTGACCCAGGAAAGAAATGAGTATGTCACAACTCATCAAGCTAAAATCTCTCGCACACTAGTAACTTTGCCGACTTTCGACGATAAGTCTGGAATGAAGGAAGCTAGAAGACGAGTGATAGATTATCGTGAGGAGCGACTGCAAACTTTAAAGCAGCAGATGACTAGCTTGATGACCCCACCGGCTGAATGAGAAGACTTTTTGTATCTTCTATTTTATAACATGTAATGCCTTTTGATTTTAATCAATAAAAAGACATTTTCTTTGTGGCTCTATTATTTATTGTATATCTTATTCAGATATAAATAATAGCGATAGAAAATATATTCAGAGGTACAAGACATGATATATTTCTTGATTTTTAGAAAATAATTATATTCATTATATCTGCTCAGAGGTAATGTGGACATGGCAGAATATAATTTGTTGAATATCATTATATTAGTTGACAACTTAATCAAAGATAATAAATACATGACAAGTTGCTGATATGAACGAAATGGATGAGTCGTCAAAACGTGTGAACGAAATGAATCGTCAGGATGAACGGATGGACCGTCAAATGAATGAAATGAACGGATGAACCGTCAGATAGATGAAATGAACGGGCGAACCGTCAAACGAATGTAATGAACGGGCGAACCGTCGGATGAATGTAATGAACGGGCGAACCGTCAGATGAATGTGATGAACGGACGAACCGTCAGATGAATGTGATGAACGGGCGAACCGTCAGATGAATGTGATGAACGGGTGAACCGTCAGATGAATGTGTCGCTTCATTATCTCACAAATCTCTGTCTATAAATTGAACAGAAAATCAGATGGAATGATTACTTTCACTTTTCAACACAAAGATGTCGTCTGGAGATGCATCCAAGAAGGCTGAGATCGCCCCGAAGGTTAAAGCGGTTACTGAAGAACGTCCAGTCGAGCCAGCCCAGCCAAAGCAGACAGAGACAGGCGAAGGTTCGTCTGTTCCCAAACCTCCAAGGGATATCTTGGACTTCCTTCTTGAACCAGGGACGACAGAGGAAGAAGAGGCCATGAGGATGGCTGCTTGCAAATTCTTGGTGGGTTCGAGCAAGGATGTTCTCGACTCTTTTGCCGATTATGTTTTTGAGAAGGACGGTAGTGGTCCTCATCCTGTCTTCAAGAAGGATGATAGTGATTCCCGTCCTTGATATTATGTAACAACATTTATGATGAAAATAAAAATCAAACTTTATTTATGAACTGTCTGATCATATTTACATAAAATCCCTGTTACATTCATACGTAGTATTTCTTAAGAAATTTTCCATTGATAGGCATCATAGCAACTCGACCGTCTAGCTCTGAGAGTTGATAGGCTCCATTTGAAAAGACTTTGCTCATAATGTAAGGTCCTTTCCACTTTGCGTCAAATTTGCCCTTGCTCATATGAGTCATAGTCATAGGACGTCTGACGGTTAGAACGAGCTCCCCTTTCTGAAAGGCTCTGACCTTAACTTTGCGATTGAAGGTCTTCGAGATGCAGGCTTGGTATAACTCAATATGATGTTGAGCCAATAGCCGCTTCTCGTCAAGCGCCTCTAATTCTTGAAGTCGAAGGAGGTCATTGTTCTCTGTAGTGAGTTCGTTGGCGATGGCGATCCTTAAGGACGGTATTTGAAGTTCCAAGGGTAGAACTGCTTCACAGCCGTACACCAAAGAGAAGGGTGTACAGCCTGTAGGGTTGCGGACCGTAGTATGATAGGCCCAAAGACATTCTCCAAGCTTTTTACTCCAGTTTTGTTTGTTAGTAGACACAAAATTCTTGAGGAGCTTGATGATAGTCTTGTTGAAAGCTTCAGCCAAGCCATTAGCAGCAGGATTGTAAGCTGTCGAAGCGACATTGTCAATCCGATGATCATCGCAGAACCTTGTAAACTTTTGACTGATGAACTGAGGTCCATTGTCATGAATGATTCATCGAGGTACACCAAACCTATAGATGACATGATGTTTAACGAAGTTGATGATACTGCTGGTCTTGACTTCAGCCAAGGGTATAGCTTCAGCCCACTTGAAGAAGTAGTCGGTTATTGCTAGTATAAACCGATATCCTCTAGAAGAAGGAGGATTAATGGGACCTATAATGTCCATGCCCCAAGCTTCGAAAGGCCAGGAAGCAGCAGTCGGATGAAGGAATTCTGATGGTTGATGAATAAAATCTGCATGGATTTGACAAGCTCGACATTTTCTTGTATATTCAATGGCATCAGATACCATAGAGGGCCAGTAGTAACCCATGCGTCGGATACGGTCTTGTAGCTTAGGACCGGGTTGATGTGCTCCACAGACACCGTCGTGAGCTTCACACAATACTTGCTTCGCTTTATCACCAGCAAGACAACGCAAGAGTAGGCCGTCATAAGTCCGCCGGTAAAGAGTTTTGGTGGTCTGATTGTAGTAGAATTGCAGAGATCGCCGACGAATACGCGTAGCCTCCTTAGGATCTTCAGGGAGTATATCGTGAACTACGAAGTCGATAAAAGGAGCTCTCCAATCTTCATCGATAACATTGGCTTCAGTAAGATTACTGAACTCAATATTACGATTGTTTTCGATGCAGAACAATTCTCGGTTAGAGATAACCACCACCTGCTGTCTTTTGATAGGGATGGCTAAGACTGCTGCAAGATTAGCCAAAGCATCTGCTTCAGTATTGCAAGCTCGACGAACATATTCGATGAAGAAGGCTTTAAATGATGTAGCCATGTTGATTGCCGCTTCATAGTAAGGCATTAGATCTTGATGGCGAACTTCATAGGTTCCTCTAACCTGGTTAACAACCAGCTTGGAGTCACCATAAACTTCAAGATATTCGATGTCTTGTTGTTTAGCTAATTGAAGCCAATGAGTAAAGCATTGTATTCTGCTACATTGTTGGAGCAAGGTTCATCTAAGGAGTAGGCTCTTTGAATAGTTGACCCGTATGGAGAAATAAGGACAACTCCAACTCCTGTGACAATAGCACCATTGGGTCCAATCCTTGATGCACCGTCAAAGAATAGACGCCAAGTAGGAAATTCTTCGGAGATCATATTTGATTCCAATGTCTCGTCTGAAATTTCATCATAAAGTCTGGATGTCTCTGGAACAGGATGAGCTGCTAAGAAATTCGCCAGTGCTTGACCTTTAACAGACTTTTGTGGAACGTATACCATGTCATATTGGGCTAGCAGAATGGCCCATGTAGCCAGCCGAGAATTGAGTGTGCTAGGCTTCTTCATCAGTACCCGAAGAGGATTAACTCGGGATATGACATAAATAGTTTGGCCAACGATGTAATGCTTCATCTTTTGAACAGCAAACATAAGAGCTAGACATTCGTTTTCGACCGGACTATAATGGTGTTCAGCACCAATCATAGTATGACTGAGATAATAGATGGCCTGTTCGTGACCTTCTTTGTTCTTTTGGGCAAGTAAAGCACCCAAGGAATGATCCATAGCACGGATATACATTAAAAACGGTATGCCTGAGATCGGTGGCACCAAGACCGGCAGGTTCATGAGATATCATTTTATGTCATCAAATGCTCGTTGACATTCTTCGGTCCAAATGAAAGATACACCCTTTTTTATTAGCTGAGTAAATGGTCTGCAGCGTCCCGACAGATTCGAAATGAACCTCCTGATGTACGCAAGTCGACCTTGGAATCCTCGTAGCTCTTTTAGCTTACGTGGAGGACGCATCTCTTGAATGGCTTTGATCTTCTCGGGATCCACGTGTATACCTTTAGAGGTAATGACGAAGCCGAGAAATTTGCCACTATAGACACCCAAGAATGACTTGGTGGGATTCATTTTGAGTTGATGTTGGTGCATCAGATTGAAGATCGTTCTCAAGTCTTGGATGTGATCTTCCTTTAGACGACTTTTGACAGCAATATCGTCAACGTAGCATTCGACAGTCTTGCGAAGATGATCTCGAAAGATGGTACTCATGGCTCGTTGGTAAGTTGTACCAGCGTTCTTGAGACCAAATGGTATTACGGTATAGCAGTAGATTCCGCGAGGAGTACGGAAAGAAGTTTGTTTTTCATCTTCAGGATTCATCCGAATCTGATTGTATCCAGAGAATCCATCCATGAAGGATATTCGTTCGAACCCACAGGTGTTGTCAATCATGACGTCCGTGATAGGGAGAGAAAATTCATCTTTTGGATATGCTTCATTAAGATCCCGAAAGTCGATGCAAACATGAACTCTTCCGGTTTTTTTCAAGACTGGGACGACATTGGCTACCCAATCTGGATGTTGTTCTTCTCGAATAAAGCCACAAGCGATGAGCTTCTTGACTTCATCGTCGATTGCATCCATCATTTCTGGCTTGAAGCGCCGTTGTTGCTGTTTGACTGGTTTTGTATTAGGCATGATATTCAATTTGTGAGTAGCAACTTTGTGATCTAGACCCGGCATATCTTCATAGCTCCAGACAAAAACATCAATGTATTCTTGAATAAGAAGAATTAATTCTTGCTTATCTGCCTCTGGAAGGTTCTTGCTGATGAATATTGGACGAGGTGACCTGCTCTCTCCTACATCAATTTGAACCAATTGATCTTCGGTAGGAGGTTCTCATTGTTCGAATCGGAGTTCCCATTGGATATCCATTCGTTGAGCCCAAGGATCTGTTTCGAGATTTTCTTCAATATTCTCGTCATAGCCTTCTGGAAGTTCGACGGAGACCATGTTAGAAGATACGATCAACCGATGAACTTGACCAATACTGGTGTCAGAATCCCATGATCTAGAATCAGAAGAGTTAGAACGCTCTTCACTATCGGATTCAGAGACTGTTGGGGATAATACCGAAGGTGAAGCATATCCGAGACCTCTTTTTGTCCTGCTGTAATACATCTCTGACTTTCCTTCTGGAACAATCGTACGGATAGGAGTTCGTCTACCCTTACCGTAGTTGAGGCCATTCTTGAAGTCATAACCCATCTTTCGGATGATATCTTTTGATTGCTGACTATAACGACGAAGTTGAAGATGCCTCGTATTGTTACTTTTGCTATCATCCGTATAACTGAATTTTTGTTCTGATCCTTTACTAAAAAGTATTGGACTCTCGCTTCTCTTTCGAGAAGGGACAACAAAATATGAATCATCTGGGTGTTCGAGTAAGACTTCTGTTTGAAGAGACTGTACAACTCCCATCGTAAATGACTGAAAGCTATCTAACATATCCAAATAGCACTTAGCATGATAAATAACATCAGTATACTGGAAAGGAGATGCTTTTTCATTGATTTGTACATCTATATTTACAACAGGACCTTTAGCCTTAGCAGGCTTGGTCAGATTGATTACAAGAGGGAGAGAAGAAAAACGTGGAGGAGGATTGGACTTGTTACGACAGAGGTCGATAACAAGCGGCTCAGAAGAGGTGAGCTCCCTTTTATCCTTGTTATGAGATAAATCAATAACAAGTGGCTCAGAAGAGATGAGCTGCCTTTTTTCCTTGTTACGACGTAGGTCGATAACAAGTGGCTCAGAAGAGGTGAGCTCCCTTTGATCTTGACCACCATCGATTGGTTGCTTCTGGACTGGCAAGTGAATAGCCAGTGGTTTGGAGGATTGAGGACGAGAAACATGCCCTTTGACAGGTATGATGAGGGTGTCATTAGGCACTGCTTCTTGTTCTTCTTCAGTATCCAGAGCCAGTACTACTTTCATGAACTCATCCTTATACATGCGAGCATCGTTACAATATGCTTCGACACCTTTGAAAGGATAGAGATCCGCAACCTCCTTTTGAACCTCTCCATTGTCATCAATATATTTGAAACATTGATGGAGAGTCGAAGGAACAATGTTGTGTTCATGCAGGAATGGTCTCCCCAACAGAGCATTGTAAGAACAACCTTGGTTGTCTATGATATAGAAGGTCACTTTTGTGCAGAGATTGCCTATTTGGAGTTTTAGACGAATCTTGCCCAGAGGTTCACTTCTTCCCTGGTTAAACCCCAAGATGGTGGTGATCGTGCCAGAAAGACAATGTACTGGGATCTTCAGTGCATCTAGCATTGTCTTTGGCATGATGCTGAGTGCTGACCCTGGATCTATCAGAATACGATCGACTTTCATCGAGTCGACATATCTTGTATAGTATAGAGGACGGTCATGCCTATTGTCTTCCATCAGCATATCATCTTGTGTGAAGGTAATGTTTGGAATTAACTCCAACACACTATGACAATGGAGACAAGAGACAGGCTCTGCCTTTGGCTTCTTTATAAGGGTTAGACAGGTTTCTGCCTGCATTAGAGCCTCACTCAGAGTTTCCTGAGTCTCTTTGGAGAGGCGCAAGAGCTCGAAGATTGACAGTCTGGCCGGTGTATTGGCTAGTTGAGCCAAAATATCAAAGTTATATGGCTTCTCAAGTCCAGAAGGAGATGACTTCTTCAAAGGCTTGTCGAAGCGGACTTGTTGTTTGCCTTTGTCGGCTACCGTCGGCTTAGGATGAGTAGATTCTACAACCGGTGAGGATGCAGAAGGGATGTTCTCAGTGGAAACAGGTTGCACTGGAGCGGACTCAGAAGAAGAAGCAGGGTTTTCTTGATTTTTAGGAACTTCCTGTAGGTAGGCTTTTCCTGATCTGGTGTCCAGCAGGATTTCCTCTTCAACTATGGGGTCAAAAGACACCATATTGCAGATCTTTGTTTTGCCCTTGGAGCATTCTTTCTTCTTGGAGGAAGAGGGAACTTCGAACTCTGAAGCAGGATCAGGGTGAATCCACATAATCTTACCATTGTCAACAGATAAGGGGATGAGACCTTCACTTCGTGGAGGAGGGAAATTCTCGATCTCAAGAGTGGCCTTGGGGATAGGGATGACACCATGTTGTACCATCTGCGGAGGGAAGTTACTGAACTGAACTGAGACTATGTTCGCGGTAACCGTCTTCTCGTCTTGTTGAAGAGTGACAACACCAGCATTGACTAGCTCTTGAATCTTGCCTTTGAGCACATAACATGCTCGAGTGGGATGCCCAATGAACCTGTGATAGACACAATATTTAGGATGATCAGTCTTACCGACCTCATCCGGCTTCTTTGGGTCTGGGAGTTGGAGCTTATTACTTTTGATCAAGCAATCAAAGATGCTCACGGTGTCATTCTCGTCAAAGGAGTACTCTACTTTCGGATGAGGTTCCCTTGGTGGAGGTGCAGAAGGAGTAGAAGTAGACGTAGGTGGAGCCACGTTGACCGCCAGAGATTCTTTGTTCTTCAAGTTGATATTCAAAGTGACTTTTTCCTTGCGGTTGTTCTGGCGATTACCGCTACTCGATGTCCGGTGTTCGTCCCGGTCGGGGTTAGACATGTGTACCCCCAACTGCTTAAACTTGTCAGCGCTAACTTCAGCTGCTTTAGCATTGACAATGAAGGATGGCTAGTCTTGGAACTGAGTTGACCCCGTCCACATGCTGATAATAGGCAAAAGATTTGCCTTGCAGGTGTCTATAGTGACTGCGGCCGGAGTCCCAGGAGGCATCTTTAAAGCTTCTCGGCGGAACCTTTCAATGAAACTCTCAGCGGTCTCATTATGTCTTTGTTTGATTTTATTAAGGGCTGACATGGTCATGTCGTTGATCCCCTCATAGAATCATTCCAAGAAGATTTGTTTGAAACCCGAGAAAGAGGTGATACAGCCATCAGGCAAGCTTCTGTACCAATCGTATGTCACACCGGCTAAACAACCGACGAATACCCTGGTAAGAAGTGCATCATTTGGCTGAAGTTGGACAGTCATTACCTCAAAGTGGTTAATGAACTGACTAGGAGAAGTGCTGCCATCAAACAGGGTGATTGTTGGAATCTTGTACTTAGGAGAAAATGGAACTTCCTTCCATTCAATAGGATAAGGTTGCTTGATTCTCAATTTCTGCAAATTGTCCTTCTCTTTGAAAGCCTCGAATTGCGTACACAAGAGTTTGACAGCTTCATTAGCATCCTCCGATGATGAAGAAGGAGCAGGCTGAATCAGAGTGTTGGGGAGAGGAACAGCGTGGTAAGCACTACCCCCAGCACCTGACTGACTGGGTGTAGGTTGAATCTGCACAGGGGATACTTGAGGAGATACTACCCCCAGCCCGGCATTGACAGGCACTGACGATGCTATGATCTCAGGATTTGCAGCAGGTACAGTCGGTGGTACTGTATGTTGGGCCACGATGATAGAATACATACTTGCAACCATTTCAGCCATGGTCTTCAACTTATCTTCTAGTGCAGCTATTCGTTGTTCTTGACTAGCTGAACTAGAAGCATCTGGGTCTTCAGTGACAACATAAGCTGTCACTTCTCTAGGTACAGTAGAGGACATTGTATGTTCAGAACTTTCGTTGTATGCATTATAATCAGAGAAAGAATCATCTCCTGAGTGAGAAAGGGGGAGATGGCCAGAAGGATCTTGGAGAAGATTCCTTTGACCGATTGTATCTCGGCTTCGGGATCGGGTATCTTGGAATACTCCTTCAGAAGATTCTTGGAGTAGATCTAAATACCGCTGGCTGGGCTTGCGAGGCTTGCCGTGCTTGGAGCACTTTCTACCCCTAGTGTCTTGAGAAGCCATGTTGACAGAAGCATATAACACTTCGTCTTCATCTTCTGACATTGGTTCAGACATGGCAAAATTTAAACGATCGAAGACAGATCATTTTGTTGTCTGACAATAACACTTGATGACAACCTTGTGATTACAATGGTGTCCAAGTGGTTGAACTGGAGGTGTTGAAATGTTGTCCCATTTTTGCTTGAGGTGTTCTCGGAGATCAGGAACAATGATGGGACAAGAAGAAGTCCGAGGGATATATTCTTTAACAACATTCGGAACATGGTTCCGGTTCTTCAAATGTTTTGTCCCATGAGTATATAGAGAAGTACTCATTTCATTAGCATAGGTGTCAGGATTCTTCATCTTGGAAGTTTGCCTCTGATGCTGGTTGATCTTTGGCATTGGCTGTTTGCGTTTCATAGAAACTGGTCTATTGAGATAAGTCCGTAGATCAGCAAATTCACCCCCGGGGATTTCTGTCTAAGACACCAGTAATTTTTTATGTTTTGAGCGGGATATCCTGAGAGTTGGGAGATCTTGGAATTCTGCTACCGGAGTAGGCAGAATACCTCTTTGATCAGTACACTTTCCTTTGGCAAGGAGGGAAGAAGAACTCTTGTTTGAGAGAGTTCTTGTACTGATTGGTGCCAAGGTATGTTCAGATTGATCTTCTACGGTAAAAACCGAGGAAGACTGAGAAACGACCAAAGGACTTGTTTCCTTGTTTTGTGAAGAAGGGTTGGCTAAAGAGCGTTTCCCTCTGTTGTCTTCCAAGTCGTGGAACGAGGAAGTTTGAGAAAAGACCAACGGGCCTTTTCCTTTGTTCTGGAGAAGAGGAATAGTCAACAGACTACCCCCAGTGGTTTGCACTGGAGCAACAGGGTGCTTGGAAAGAGGAGCAGAGTTTTTTCCTTTGCTGTGAGAAGAAGGGCGATTAGCCAAAAGGCTATCCCTCTTAGAATGCGCTGGCACAGCTAGTGCAGGGGTTGAAGTGGCAGTAAGCGTATTGGCTGGTTGCGCATGAGAAGCTTTGACAGATGGCCTTTTGTCACGACCCGCACCCGCTATAAGAGCACGTGCACGTGACAACGCCCAGCCCTCACCGTAAAAATGGCGTAGAATGCTGTAGGTTTTCTACTCTAAACAGTTTATATATATATATATATCAAAAACTTGTCGAGAATATGGTCAACTCCGAACGGAGGACAAGCAATGAATATATATGAGTACTCAATCACAACTCTAAGATAACAAAGTAAAGACTGAAAGATAAAGACAACAAGACGATAATAAAATAATAACCTGTCAAGTCCAACACAAGAATATATACAAGTCCAAGTCTCTAATACAATCCATAGTAATAACAGTCTCAAAAGTAGCTGGAGACAAAGTCCAGTACAAAAGACCTACTCTAACTAAGCAAGTGTTAAGGTCTCGTCAGGCGGAGCTAAGCCCTGCTGGACCAAAGTCTCCAAGTCTACGCCCACTATGTCATCCGGACCGTAGTAGGTACAATAATCTCCCTCGTCAGCATCTGTAATATTTGTCAACATATCTTGTCAGGATGGAACGAGTACAATCTACTAACAACAGTTCACAAGATATAACAAAAGCTATAAAACAGTAAATAGAGAGTATATACAAGAAAATCATGAAATGTACATATGAGTATCATGGCAAGGTAAGCTGTAAATCTAGAGCTAGAACAAGGCAAGTAAACTGATCATGGCATGTACAAGAATCAAGAATCATATATCTAGGTGTGTGAGTACTAGTTTTAACATGTGGCCGGCTTGGGTCTGCACAAGGTCTACTGGCCTGGTTAATCATACGTGAAGTGTATGATTAACACTCACAAGGTCTACAAGAATAACAAGGCGGATAATGACCACATGTCTACACTAGTGCTCCCCGTCCCCGACTGGTAGGGTGGATCCAAGCAAGACACGTTACGACACGGAATTCTACGAGAAGGGAGAAAGTCTCCTCGAGAATCGGTGTCCATATACTACACAAGAACTACAAGGGAGCTTGCACAAGATATACCAAGATAACGAGGAATAACATCTCATGTCGGGATCCATGAATACCAATCCGTTGACCAATGTGTCGAGAACAAGCATATCTACACTAATTACATAAATTATAACAATCATCGTAAATTAGAAAAGTGTCAGAGAACCTATAGAGAACAAGACGTATCAATACTACGTTTAGGAATTAAAGTCAAGACAATTTAAATCCTATTAAGTCATTCTAGGTCAAGACACATCAAACTAGACTGTACGAGGTCAACCTAAGTCATATTAGGTCTAGCTAGGTCATACTGGGTCAATGCAAGTCAAACGGAATTAATTTAGGCCGATTTGAGTCAACTGTTGACTTACAGTTGACTTTTGATCAACTGGTCAACTCTGGTCAACTCCGATCAACTATGGTCAACTCTAGGTCAATCCTAGGTCAATGGTGACTAATAGTTGACCTTTGGTCAACTTCCCAAGTTTAATGGAATTTGGGACTAAATTGGGTAAAGTGTTAACCCATAGTTGACTTTTGGTCTAAAAAGTCAACCGTGGTCAACCGAGGTCAAGACTAGGTCTAGGCGACTATTTCTAACTATTACCAACCTCTACAACCCATATCCAAGTCCATCTTGGACTTCGAAACTCAAATCTTAGCCGTAGGCCAATTTCCTAATTTACCTTTTCTAAGGTAAATTTCTAGCCTAGGTGGAAACCTAGTTAGCCTACCTACGCTTGGTATTTTGACCCGTGCTCCCTAGAGTAGTAAGATACTAGCCTATACATATATTACCTACCAAGATACCTAAGTAAAGTTGACGTCTAGTCCATGATACGGCTCATTGCCGATATCTTGAATATTTCAAGATACGCAATGGTACGGCACGATACCGGCGCCCTACAACCCCGATTTCCACTCGGGAGCCTACCCGCAAAATCTAATTCACGTATTCTAACTCCACGCCAAGTTTCATCTCATTCCGACACTCCGAGCTCCGTTTCACCCTCTAACTCGATCCCCTCTATTTTCTATTTCTCACTTTTCTTCCTATTCTTCTTCTTCTATTTCCTCCTCTTCAAATTCCCCTTCTCTAATTTTTAATCTCCTAATTCATCTTCTTCTAACTCTTCCTCTCATTCCTAATCTTCTTTTCTCTCATTCTTTCCTATTCTACTTTTCTTCCCACTTCTTCCTATTCTCCCTATTCTTCTAATTCTTCTTCTTTTCTAATTCTTCTCAACTTCTTCCATTTCTTCCTATCTTTTTCTAATCCTTCTTCTTCTAATTTCTTCTTATTCTTATCTAACTATCTCCTATCCATATATATATATATATATATATATATATATATATATATATATATATATATATATATATATATATACATACATACATCTATTAAGAAAGGGGGTTAAATAGGGGTTTAAAGGGGCTAGGGGGGGGAGAAAACTGGCAGCATAGCTGCCAGTTGCTGCTGCTATAGCAGCTGTAGCTGCTGCTACTGGGACTGCTACTGCTGCTGTATTCTCTTCTTCTTCTTCTCTAGTTCTTCCTCCTACCTCTCCTCTTCTCTACTATATATATATATATATATATATATATATATATATATATATATATATATATATATATATATATATATATATATATATATATATATATATATATATATATATATATATCTACATCTATCTATAGATATATACATATATCTAACCATCTATTTATATATATATAACTATATATATACACACACAACACTCACACCTATATGTAAATATACATACACACACACACATTTATATATATATATATATATATATATATATATATATATATATATATATATATATATATATATATATATATAGACACACACATATAGATATATTTATTTATATATCTACACACTCACACAAACACTCACACACTCACAAACACACTCTCTCCACCATCTCATGACACTCTCACAATCACTACCTCTCACATAAACACCACCACCACTACCATTTCCCCTACACACACACACAATTACTTATAATCATATATATATATATATATATATATATATATATATATATATATATATATATATATATACCATTTAATATATAAACCCCTAATAATTTCTTTAACCTAGATTTCTAGGGAACCCTATGAAATTTATGGGCAAATGGTGGAGAATCTTCTCCTCTCCATTTATTGTGAAAGAACTAAATTCAAAGGAGTAATAAATGAGGAATTAAGTGCATACCTAGAAGGTTTCTTGGAGGAAGAAGAGCTTGAAGGAAAAATGGATTTTGAAAGAGAGAGAGAGAGAGTTTTCTTAATTGAGAAGAAAGAGGGGGGCTCTCCTACATGTGGCCGGTCAAGGGGGGGTTAGTGGGTTTGGGTAGGATCCAATAGCCCTCCAAACCCATTAGACTTAGGTTGTGTTCGGTTTGTTTCGGTTTGGTTCGGTTTGTTTCTAATGAACTAATTAAGTCTCTAAAATGACTAATTAAGCCATGGAAGTTGGGTTTATGATTTCTAACCTAATTATGATGGTATGTGGGCCAAACCCAGCTAGTATGTGGGTCCCACTAGGGTCCAGGCTACCCGGGTCTCCAACTTGAGTCCGAATTGGATAAAATCCAAACCAAACCAAATAAATCCCAAAAAATCACATAAAATAAATAAAAAATTCCTAAAAATTATAAAACTTGAAAAATGACGAAAATATCCCTAATTTGAAAACTGGGGGTGACACCTTTTGGCCACAGACACTGTAGCTTGCGCAGCAGGAGTCTTGACTTTAGAGTGTTTGAGTTGCACTCTGGTTGATGGAGTGGTGGACTGCGCAGGAAGAGTTGCAGCCAACTGCGCCAGGGGAAGAGGAGTCTTGCACTTTGCCAGAGCAGCATAGAAAGTGGCAAGAGGAGCAGTATACTGCGCATGGACAGTAGAGGCAGCAGACTGTGCAACAGTTTTGGGAGCAGAAACAGCAGACTGCACAGCAGTTTTAGGAGCAGAGAAAACAGACTGCGCAGATGGCTGCACAGAGAACTGTGCAGAGGACTTTGGAGTCCATACTGAATGAACCTTGCTCTTGGCAGAGGTAGCAGTGCGACGAGTAGTCCCGGAGTTGATCATCGCCTCGTAGGCCGCCTGGTTGACCTTTACAACCAGCGTCTTCTGCGTCTTTTCGATAGACGCAACGTCACATTGAGTTGTCACTTCCTCGTCGAAGGAGAAAGTCGTCCCCAGCAGAGTCGCTATTTTGTTTGCAAAAACAAAAGTGTTCTTTATTTTAAAAACTTTGTAAGAAGATTACAATAGAATTCTGGGAAAGTACAACTATAGGAATCCGATCTGAAGACGATCGTTTTATCCCTTGGACGATGTGAACTTTGAAGACGATAGCCTCTGAAGTTGAAGGCAGTAGCCTCTGAAGAATGCAGCAGCACTTGGACAAGAACTCCTGATTTCTCTGATGATCTTGAATGATCTATGCTCTTGATTCTGATTTTTTCTGATTATTTCTGATCCCCTCTATGAAGGACTTAAAACTCTATTTATAGAGTTCTGGAAATAACTAATTTTTAGTTATTCTGGATTGCGCAGGATGGATTGCGCAGACATTGGACTGCGCAAGCAGCGAACTGCGCTAGCAATTACTCGATCGTGGCTCAACTGTATTAGACACATGGCAGTGTTTGATTGAAATGCGCATGATCGTGTACAGACGGTTGCCACGTGGTGAGCAATTGATGGCATGTATGCCATGTACAAAATGTCAGTTATCTTGATGGACCGCGCCACATGAACTGTGCTGGCTTCAGACTGCGCTGGGATTGAACCGCGCTGCAGGGTATTTGGCAGACTGTACTTCGATTGGGATGGTAGCTTGCGCTGCCTGTACAGCTGTCCTCGAGCGCTGTGCTGCACGAAAAACGAACAGTTTCCTCGTTCTTCGGGCTGTCAGCTGTCAGAAGATCTGATTTTCTGTCAGATAATGATGACGCGGCCACGTCAGCTAGCGCTTGGATGAGTGCGCAGTTCAGCTTGCGCAGTTGAGTTGTTGCGCAATCTGTCTCCTGCGCAGTTCAATTAAAGGGTGCACAATTTGATTTTTATTGCTTTTTTTATGGGTGCAACTTGATTTTTAGGACCTACAACCTAGTTCCTGGCTCTTCCCCTATTTCTCGGGGATGCTACAGAGTCAACCCCAAGGAGGCAAAGGAGATGAAGGACCAGATTGACGAACTGAAGGCCCAGGGATTTATCAGAGATAGAGCTTCACCCTGGGGAGCACCAGTTTTGTTTGTGCCCGAGAAGGATAGAACCGTGCGGATGTGCATTGACTACCGGGCGCTGAACAACATCACCATCAAGAACAAGTACCCTCTGCCCCGGATCGATGACCTGTTTGATCAACTGAGTGGAGCTAAGGTATTTTTGAAGATAGATCTCAGGTCTGGCTACCATCAAATTAAGGTCAGGAAGGAGGATATCTCAAAGACGGCGTTCAACACCAAATATGGACAATATAAATTTTTGGTCATGCCGTTTGGACTGACGAATGCCCCTGCGGTATTCATGAACCTTATGAACAAGGTCTTCCATGAATATCTGGATCAGTTTGTTGTTGTCTTCATCGATGACATTCTGATCTACTCGAAGACCGAAGAAGAGCATGAAGAGCACCTGAGGAAAGTTCTGGGAACTTTAAGGAAGGAGAAGCTCTATGGTAAGCTATCTAAATGCGAATTCATCTTAGACAAAGTGGATTTTTTAGGCCATGTTGTCACAGGAGAAGGAATTTTGGTGGATCCAATGAAGATAGCTGCTATTGAGAAGTGGACTGCACCAAGTTCAGTTGCAGAAATCAGAAGTTTCTTAGGCTTAGCTGGCTACTACCGAAAATTTGTAAAGGATTTCTCCAGGATTGCTGAGCCGATGACGAAGCTCACCATGAAGAACGAAGAATTTGTTTGGTCTGAAGCTTGCCAGTCAGCATTCGAGGAACTGAAGAAGAGACTTACAACGGCGCCGATACTTGCGCTACCCTCAGGTACCGGCGGGTTCTCAATTTACAGTGATGCTTCCGTTAAAGGATTAGGCTGTGTTCTTTAACAACACGGAAAAGTAACTGCTTACGCATCTAAGAAATTACAGACTCATGGGAAGAACTATCCCACGCATGATTTGGAGCTTACAGCGGTTATATTTGCATTGAAGCTGTGGAAGCACTACCTTTATGGAGAGAGAGTAGAAATATTTACAGACCACAAAAGTCTTAAATATGTTTTCACTCAGAAAGAGCTGAACATGCGACAAAGACGATGGCTGGAGCTGATGAAGGATTTTGACATCAACCTGCAGTATCATCCGGGTAAGGCTAATGTTGTTGCAGATGCACTTAGTCGATACCCGATGGCAATGTTCTTAACCAAGGAGCGACATTTGTTGGAAGACATAGAAAAGCTTGGACTGGAGATTATACTGCCCGAAGAAGAAATAAAGAAACTGGAAAGAGAAGCCATTGTACCAGGAGCCGATTCATCAATGATGCAGTTGCAAGTGCGTTCAAGTCTAATTGACAGAGTTAAGGAGGCACAATTCCAAGATGAAACGCTTTGCAAACTCAGAGATCAAGTGCTGGCAGGAACACTTGAAGGATTCTCAATCGCCAGCGATGGAGCACTAAGGCACGGTCCAAGGCTTTGCGTACCAACTGGCGAACTGAGGAGCGAGCTGATGCAAGAAGCGCACCAGTCGCAGTATTCCATACATCCAGGAGCTAACAAAATGTATCGGGATATGCGTACTATAGTGTGGTGGTACGGAATAAAGAAGGACGTATCCAAGTATGTAGCTAGATGTTTAATTTGTCAACAAGTGAAAGCTAACAGACAGAGACCAGCAGGACGGTTACAGCTGCTAGACATTCCGGAGTTGAAATGGGAACACATAACGATGGACTTTGTATCAGGACTGCCTCGATCCCAAGGAGGAAAGGATGCCATTTGGGTTATCGTGGACCGACTGACGAAGTCAGCCCACTTTATTCCTTTCAAGGTGGGTTTATCCATCGAGAAGTTGGCGGCATTGTACATGCGGCACATCTACCGGATTCATGGAGTTTCGGTAAGTATCGTATCTGACAGGGATACCAGATTCACCTCTCACTTCTGGAAGAGCTTGTACGACAGTTTGGGAACGCAACTGAAGTTCAGCACCGCCTACCATCCCCAGACTGACGGACAATCGGAGAGAATAATCCAGACGCTAGAAGACATGCTGAGATCTTGCGTCTTAGAATTTGGAGGATCTTGGGAAGACCATTTGCACTTGGTAGAGTTCTCCTACAACAATAGCTACCAAGATAGTATCGGTATGACCCCGTTCGAGGCACTTTATGGACGTCATTGTCGCACCCCACTTGCTTGGGACGACGTAGGAGAAAGGGTATTGCTTGGACCTGAGATGGTGACCGACGCAACAGAGAAGGTAAGGATGATCAGAGACAAGCTCAGGATTGCCCAGGATAGACAGAAGCATTGGGCAGATAGCAGCCAACGACCGTTGGAGTTTGAAGAAGGTGACAGTGTGTTCGTGAAGATCTCCCATACCAGAGGAACCATCCGTTTCGGCAGAGCAGGAAAGCTAAGTTCCAGGTATATCGGTCCTTTTGAAGTACTGAACATGATTGGAGAAGTAGCTTATCGGGTGGCTCTACCCCTGTCACGACCCGCTACCCCAAATTGTTGGGCCGGGCCGAGTCATGTCCAGCCTGCGTTTGGGATAAAATGCAGTAAGCTGTTATAGAGATAACAAGATAAGACTAAATGTGCTAACAGTTCTATAAGTGAATAAAAGTCATAAATGCTCCAAACACAAAAGTCGTCTCATATAGTAAAATGTCCAAAGTACAAGTCTGAAATGTAAAACTGGATACATGTCCAGTTATAAAGTACGTAGTCTAATACATGACTATACTAAGTATCCTAAGTGACTACGCAAACTAGGCGAGTTTCCCCGCAGGTACATCCTCGTAAAGCAAAGCCGGGTCCTCGGCAGTATCTCCATAATATGAGTCGCAGAGTAACTCCTCCTCAGTAAGGACACCTACAATGTTATCCTGTCAGGACGGGAGCAAGTACTGATTCTAGCAAACTAAATATACTAAGCATGAACAAGAATGTAATAAACTGGAATCATGGCATATCATGGTTTAATTGGTTCTTTTAGAAATAACAACATATAGTTTAAAAGTTTAAAACCGTAGCATGTACGTGAATCGGTCAATAGGTGAATAGGATGTACAACGGCACATATCAAGTTTTTCTGGCATGCATATACGTGCACGAACGGCATCGGTGTATATCCATACATAAACGCGGGATCAGAACATACGGCAAGGTCACATATAGAATGTCACCGAGCGCGGTAAATACATACGGAGAAGGGGGTCATGTTCACGTACAATACTAACAGTTTTCCCTTAACCCGTTATTTAAACATGTGAGAGATATGAGATACTGTCTAAACATGACAGAGACTGAAAGTAATACAATATGTAAAGTTCTAACTTGCTATCCCAAGGATCAGCATTTAACATGGTTGGTAAATCGCAGTTTACTGTTATAGCAGTATGTAAAGTTCGTAGAAAGTACTTGCCTCTAGCAAAGCAAAGCAAAACAAGCTGCGATAAAAGTGCTATAGATGTCTGGTAACTCGTCACTGTAGAAATAAATACATAAACTTAATTTTTACACTAAGTTAAAACAATAGGACACTATTTGGTGCAACACGACTTGTGACTGGGCACCTAGCCAAAATGATGACTTTAGCATAGGAGACCAATATGGGGTGACACACTACTTTAACTAACTTTCTAGGGTCTTTACATTAGTGAGGGGTGAGGTTCAATACGACTAAAACTCAAAATAACACAAAAAGTTGCAAGTCGTAATTATTAAATAAATAAATCAAATGAACATTGTGTTCCAACAATTTTTGAGATAGACAAAAAGCTTAATTTTATATAAAATTAAGTACCAAAATGATCCTTGTTAATTATAGAAATTTATTATAATTTTTCTGGAATTTATTAACCAGTATGTATATTTTATAAAAATCAGTTTTCCTAAGTACACAGAAAATGAGTTCTGGTTTCATATGCCAAGATAGTGGCAAAACTGTAAATTAAATACTATAAAAATTATACTAAATTAGCTAAATTAACATAGTATCTAAATACTATTTTTCCAGAATTTTAACAACAATTAAAGTATTTTTAGAAATTCAAAAACAGCATTGCTCACAATCTGAAATTAAATAATTAATTATCTGCGTATTTTGTCCATGTACATAATTTGAACCAAAGTTTAAATACAGGACCCAAGGCCATGAATCAAGTCCAATATGACTTGTACAGGTCTTGAATGTGTGAAAACACATTTGAGCCCAAAAACCCATGCTAGGCTTGGACACCAAATGATTGCAGTAATTTAAATACACAAAATATAAAGACGTAAAAATACATAATAAATATTAATATTTTAATAAGGTAAAATTATACATAGTAGTTATAAAAATATGACAAGTATATTTACATAATAATAATTTACACTAGGTAGAGTGAAATACATATATAAAATGTATATCTACAATATTTATATATACATATAAATATATAGATATTTACATAATGGATATATACATACATATGTTAAAAATACATACATACATACATATATATATATATATATATATATATATATATATATATATATATATATATATATATATATATATATATATATATATATATATATATATATAAAAGAAAATACTTAACTATAAAGTATATATGTATATACAAATATTGTATACATTTTTTTTTATACAAATATTGTATACATATATAATTGTATATATATAATAATATATATACACATGAACATATATACATATATACATATATGTACATAAATACATATATATATAATAGTACTAAATATAAAAAATATATATATATATATACAAAAATACTACATATATATAATACAGTATATATAATAATACATATATATATACAAATACATGTATATATATATATATATATATATATATATATATATATATATATATATATATATATATATATATATATATATATATATATATATATATATATATATAAATAAATAATAAAAGAAAAAGAAAAACAAAGGAAAAGAAAAAGAAATAACAGCACAACAAGGGGGGCTCGAACTCGGCCCACTGGGTTGAGTTCTCAGACTCGGTCGGGCTGGCCAGGGGGTCAGCCCGCTCGTTGTGTTAGAGTTAGGTTTTGGTTTGTTTTATTTAGGTTTAAGTTAGATTATAACAGTAGCCCGAAATATCACTCTGGTCCTGACAGTTTGGGACACAGAGTCTACGTGTCCGTGTTATGCACGACACGTACGAGTCATGAAACGTGTGTCCAAGTACTGGACTAGGGTCCCCGTGTCCTGGCGAACCACATACGTGGATTCGAGACACGGACGACACGATTTATCACTGCCACTTACGTGTCCGTCTACAATAGGGGGTTTCGGGGCCGTGGCCGGCGGAGGAAGCGTCGGCGAGGCGGCGCTTGGGTGGCGCTGGGGTAGCTCATCGGGGCGAACACGTCGGTGGTGTTGTGGATGGTGAAGGTAGCTAGAAGGTGGCGCTGTAGGGTGGTCGGAGTTAGGGTTACGGCGGGTGGGAAGTAGAGGAGACGGTGGTCGGGGGTTTAAACGAAGTAGAGTTAGGGTTTTGGGGGTCGGGGTAGTTTTATAGGACAATAGGTTGATCGAATTAGGGTCGGATTAGATTAGGGTTAGGGTTACGGCGCGG
>JANAVB010026821.1:0-32797 GCA_029216955.1 Iris pallida | reverse complement strand
TTGCCATCTTGTACTTATATTTGATTCATGATATTTTATATGTTGCTAGTATTTTTACATTAGTAAGATTATGTCCAAGTATGACTTGGGTGCCATCGATATGTATATCGATGTTTGTGTGTGTGCGTGTGTGTGTGTGGACCATATATGGTAGCGGACTTTCCCGGTGTGTTGAAGTTATGCTTCATTCTTCTTTGACTTGTTGATACGTCTCATACACGACACATGAGTGAGGATCATTGAGTCGACACGAACCTACGTATTCGACTTGCTACCGATACGGGCGGTTCGTGTGTCGGTTCATTTATGCGTTAGCGGAGTCTAGATAGCGACTTGCATAGAGATATGGATCGCCAAGACATGGATATGACTTGTGTGATACATGGGCGGGGAAAACTACTGGGACGTATGAGCTAGCCCAAAGCCTTCTAGATTGCCCGGTTATGGGTTCATGGTTTCCCTGTTATGGGTGTGTCGCTAGAGGATATATCCATTGCACGGCCCTGACCACGACGTCAGATACGGTCAGGAGGTATGCTAGCGATACAAAGTATGAACTAGGGGATATATCCATTGACGGCCCTGACACCCGTCGTCAGATACGGTCAGAGACGTATACTAGTTCATGCGAAAGCTCTAGTGGATGCTATGCTTTATTCCTACCACTTATACATTCCAGTATAGTTTTCGACTTGTATTACACCTAGATGGTTAGGTTCCATTGTGTGGAGCATGTGGTCTTTTCTTTATCATGTATCATTTACAGTTCATCATGGTATTGTTTTTATGTATCTTGTTACGTCCCTCTGAGGACCTGGTTTTTCCCCAGGTGTGTACTTTCATGATTCGTTGCAGGATCCTAGCCGAGGCGTGGTCTTCTTCATTCCATCGAAGACAATTGCGCTTGGTTCGTCTTGCCATTTTTATCGCTCGATTTATTGTACATTTCTTTCATTGAGATGGTTGGTAGTGGACTTTGTCTCCGCCCAACGATTGTATCATAAATATTCGAGTTGATGTTTATATTTTATGTGGATGAGATTAGTTTGTCTTGGATTTACTGCATTTTACAGCTTATGTATTCATACGAGACCTACGTACTTTGTATGAATACAGCTGGCATGTCTACGTTCCTAGTCCTACATATTTTGGGACTGGGGCGTTACAAGAATAGTCTATATTGGAATAAAGTTTCAAGCCAAAATTTACCTATGTATTGGGATGTCTATAAATACTAATTTTAGCTATTGTTGGTAAGGATTCATGCTAATTTAATCTATTATAAATTCAGGACAGAATTTAAATAAATGTAAAATATTATGAACAATATTTATTCTATAGTAATTTTCATATTTAGGCTAAGTCAAGTTATCAAATATGTACAAGATGACAAGAACCAAGTTACTCTTTTCCTTTCTTTTCTTTTTTTATATAGAAACTTTATTACGACATTTATAAGTTCAAATTAGAAGATGTGTATACCTTTCCTTTACTCCGTAACAACTATATAGATCAAGGTTGGATTTCGTATTGGTTATAAGCTATCACATATAAATATTCATACCAAGTTATGCTAATAACCATAACCATTTAATAATCATACTTGTAGGTGAAACGTTAAAACACTTTGTGTACATGTAAGAGTATTCCCATTTTATCTAAACATATTCCTATGCCCGAATATCAGGCCAAATTTCCTTATGTGGAATCAAACTATAATTCAAAATTGAACTATATTATGTAATCAAGAGATATAATAAATAATTGAAAATGAAATAAATAAAAATATGGAGGAATTTATGTTGAGGACTTTTGAGAAAATTGATTTGAAATTGGAACTAGGGTTTGAGCCTTCTTCTTCTTTCCCAATTTTCCTTTTTTTTTTTTTTTTTAAAGAAAGGGGTTAGGGCTTTGGTGATGGGGATGAAGATGATGATGGTGATGTTGGAGGTGGTGATGGGGATGAAGATGATGATGGTGATGTTGGAGGTGGTGATGGGTGCTGCGGCCACGAGGGGAGGCCGGCCGGCCGGAGCAGCCGACGGGGGGCCGGCCGGTCGACGGGTGGTGGCCGGGGCAGCGCTCGCGAGCGCGGGTCCGAGCTGCTCTGAAGATGGGTTTAAGAGGGGAGAGAGATGGAGAGAATGAGAGATAAGAAGAGTGAGAGGGATGGAGAGACCGAGAGAGAGGAAGAGAGTGTAGAGAGAGAGAGAGAAAGAGAAAGAGAGCTTGGTTGAGAGGTTGGGAGCCCTCTCCAAATATCATAAATAATTATTACATTTTAATAATGAAAAGTCTATTATACCCCTCTTCATGCAAGAGGACACCTATCCTTCCTATATGTAGTTAAATGACACATGTATGTATATGTGTCCAAGTGAGATTTGTAGTAGCACAAATTGTCTAAGGGTTTATTTGTAAATTATTTTAGAAGGTTTTAAATAAATACCTATAAAGACTTATTTATAAAATTAAAATATAAAATACTTATCCTAAATTTGTTTAAGAGTATAATAATGAATAATGTTAGAAATTAATGTAGTTTTAAAAGAAAAAGAAAACTAATTCAAAGAATGTATTACCTGAATACCATGTTGTGAAATGTGATTATGACATTTTACCCACCTTACAAAAATTTCGTCCTCAAATTTAAAATAAAGTACAGATAAGCATTTCAGAAACTAATAAAGAGATATATGATATTCTACCCACCTTACAAGGATTAAAGTAATAACATATATATTCTCAGAAGAACATGCAAATTGTATGGAAATCTATGACTGAAAGAATTTTGAGATATCTTAGACTATTTAACAATCTAAGGAGTCAAAAAAATATTAAAATGCACTTCAATCCAAGACCATGAAATTTTATCTGTATCCATATCTCCGATGTGAAAGAGTAATCTTGTGCCTCGCCACTGCGCATATGGCTGCAATCAAGATACTGGTTCACTATCAGGATTTATGGCTGCAGCCTCCCCCTACCACGCTATTGATATCAATAGGATAAATAAAAAATTATGATTGAAAAATAACTTTATACGTAAAAGCATATTCAAAATCAATACTCAATCTTAAGCTTGTGAATATCATTAGCATTACTTATCAAAGTATCAAAATTAATAATTAATATTAAAATATAGGATGAACTCATAGAGTTTGTTATCAAAAGAAGTAGAAATCTCTTTTTAAATTTTCAAATCGATAACTTCCAAATCCAACTGAAAAATGAAATATAATCTAAATATCAAATTCCTTGAAATCAATCATAGAAATATTATCTTGGACCCGAAATCTTGTAAATCATGTTTCAAGAATATTGTGCCTCGCCAGCTCGGGTAGCTGCACAACTTCTCTTTCCATGATTTATTAGAGATTTTAGGTCTCAAGACACAACAAGTATTCATTCACAAAATATCATTTACACAAAATCCAATCAAAGCATTCACTTCACAGAAAAGAAAAGAAAAATCAAAAGAGTAAATAGCAATGGATATTAGATAGAGGGCAATTCATGAAATAGGGATGCCAGGAAAAGATGTAAATGGAAGAAAAGATTGAGGATACAATTCTAGATTTTCATTTATTGAATGTTAAGTGAAGCAACAAAATTGAAAATTTTGAAGTAGATTGGGTTTGTAAAAGAAAAAAAAAGACCACAAAAATTCAACAGATAAAGGAGAACGAGTCAGGACTTAGGCATGGATAGAAGTCTAGAGGGAGTATGGAATAAGGAATTGGCTTCTTAATATAATATGTATATATCTATACAATAACTATTATGCAAAACCATAGATAAGTTATTGCTAGTACTTTTCTACCCAGTAATCATTCAGAATATACTTATATCTATACTTACCCCTTCACTATTTCTAACTATGTAATGGTTCAAAAATATATTTGAACTCCGGACTTACTAGAGATACCAAGTCCAAGATTCTTAAGGAGTCTTCTATATTTTTTACCATCTCAGACGAGAATACTTGTCCTATTCTCCCTGACTTAATAGGCCTACAATGATTATGTCAATCCTTATACTACCCATGACCTAGGTAAGGACACCTGATTACATATACTTACTATAGAAATTTTATTTAGGTAAAGACACTATGAAAACTGTCTAACATGTACAATTCTATTTTGTATCTCTTAGATAATTCCTAAAACATATCTTAAAGTTTATACCTTAGCCTATAGGGTCTTGCCAAAATCTTGACCAACATCTTATCTCAGCTTGCATAGGCTTTCCTAGAACTTGGCCTATATCCTATCATTGGGTTGTCAGACCTGCACCATATCCTATTTTCTCTATACATATCGACCTGCATGGGCCACCACTAAAAAGACATGTCACGTCCGCTCCCAGAATTATGGCGAGCCGGGTACGTAACATCACCCAGGCTACGCGACATACGAATACGCCAGTATCCATATTCGCGATTGTCGCCCGTAAGGTTCGTGCATAGGTAAAAGCAGTTCATAACTTACATAAATTTAAGTCAACAATAGTCTGAAACTGAGACATTCTAACTAATTGAACATGAGCATAACTATTTCTACCCAGTACAATTTTGAGCCCAACTATAAATATTACAATTATACCTTAAATAAGTAGAGAAAAGAGATTCTTGTTCCAACTTGAACGTCTTCAATGGTATCATCATGTCCTTGATCTCCAGTTGTCCTTCGGTACCTGATAGTGGCTTCACTTGGTACACTGCTACAAAACCTAGTGAACAATACTAGGTCGTTTAGAAACGACAAGCAAGTCCTCGGCCAAAGGAGTAAGGAAAGTAAAATAAGATGTAAAATTTTCGAAAATAAACCAAAGGAAAGGAAAATTTTTAAAGTAGAATTACTAATAAGAATTTACTACTAGATCATCTTTTCCTAAGTGAATTCAGTTGTCAGGTATAAATGTGTAAACCTCAGACAAATCCTGAATGCAAATGCAATATTTAGAGAAATATCTGGATCACACAACTTCTATTTTCTCAACAATAATCCCATTTACCTGGGATCAGGTTTATACTTAATCGGCGGTGCTTAGATTTATCTGTCCCATTAGTATCAGGATCACATATTAATGTGATATAATCAGGATAACACATGAATGGTTTTCCGAGTTATCAGAATCAAGTGTTATAACAATTGTCGTATGACTTGAAATTTTTCAAGAATATCGGAGCAGGCTACATTAGATATTACAGGGCCAAATTCGGGGATTCGGAATCCAATAGAAAATAGGAAACAGGAAAACAGAAAGTGAGCTAAGCCTCACCCCGACAGACCCGTATGGCCATACGAGTGCCGGTAACAGGAACTGATCAGTTTTATAAAATATAATATTGTAAAGTTTTCGAAGGTGTGATCCAAAGTTTTCTCTCCCATCCCAAATGCAATTCTTACCAAAATGTAACTTAGTTAAAGTATATTTCAATTTTGTAACTCATTTTTTGTGTGAAAGAGAACACACATTAAACGAGAATAAAGTTAATCATGAGATTTCGTCTTAGCGGAAATAAAATGTCAAACTAGAATTTGTGCGCCTAAGGCAACACTTTCAAGGATTTCAGGGTTATGTTTGTATTAGGAACTTTAATAAAATCAGGAACTAGGGTTTAATTATTTCGACATTTCTAGGAACTAGGGTTTAATCATTTCGACATTTCTAAAATGGCTAACTCTGGAATTTCTCAAAAATTTCGGCAGAGTCTCCTTTGTATTTTGGAGCCCGAAATTTTCACAATAGACATTAATATAAAACTAAACCCAGGTTCGCCGACCCCTTCGGTGGAGCAACCCTCAACACCGGTACCACGCAATATAAAATCTCGGGTACGCCGACCCCTTCGGTGGAGCAACTCTCAACACCGATAACCACGCAGTATAAGTATATACATAATTCAAGAAAGAAAATCTCTTTATTACCTTGATAAGCAAGCTATTTATCTTGACTTGGCTATTGTCAAGAATGCTATGCCAAAATCAGAGAACCACAACTATTAGAACCATAAGGATACACATCTAAAATTTTATACACATTAGATGACGTTCTAATTTTTAATAATATTGGTAAAATATTCATTAGGAATCTCTAGGTAATTCTTTTTATGAAAATTTACAAGTAAATAATAACTATCGAAGAATATGGAAAGCCTTCATCCTTTAGTAATTTCTAAAGTCTCTAGTCCTAGAGTAAGTAATTGTAGGAATTATAAACTAATTTGTTTATATCATAGTTTATAACTCAGGGGTCCAGAATAGTCTATATTGGGATAAAGTTTCAAGCCAAAATTTACCTATGCATTGGGATGTCTATAAATACTAATTTTAGCTATTGTTGGTAAGGATTCATGCTAATTTAATCTATTATAAATTCAGGACAAAATTTAAATAAATGTAAAATATTATGAACAATATTTATTCTATAGTAATTTTCATATTTTAGGCTAAGTCAAAGTTATCAAATATGTACAAGATGACAAGAACCAAGTTACTCTTTTCCTTCTTTTTTTTATATAGAAACTTTATTACGACATTTATAAGTTCAAATTAGAAGATGTGTATACCTTTCCTTTACTCCGTAACAACTATATAGATCAAGGTTGGATTTCTGTATTGGTTATAAGCTATCACATATAAATATTCATACCAAGTTATGCTAATAACCATAACCATTTAATAATCATACTTGTAGGTGAAACGTTAAAACACTTTGTGTACATGTAAGATGTATTCCCATTTTATCTAAACATATTCCTATGCCCGAATATCATGCCAAATTTTCTTATGTGGAATCAAACTATAATTCAAAATTGAACTATATTATGTAATCAAGAGATAATAATAAATAATTGAAAATGAAGTAAATAAAAATATGGAGGAATTTATGTTGAGGACTTGCCTTGAGAAAATTGATTTGAAATGGAACTAGGGTTTGAGCCTTCTTCTTCTTTCCCAATTTTCCTCTTTTTTTTTAAAAAAAAGAAAGGGGTTAGGGCTTTGGTGATGGGGATGAAGATGATGATGGTGATGTTGGAGGTGGTGATGGAGATGAAGATGATGATGGTGATGTTGGAGGTGGTGATGGGGATGAAGATGATGATGGTGAGTTAGAGGTGGTGATGGGTACTGCGGCCACGAGGGGAGGCTGGCCGACCGGGAGCAGCCGGCGGGGGGCCGGCCGGTCGGCGGGTGGTGGTCGGGGCAGCGCGCGCGAGCGCGGGTCCGAGCTGCTATGAAGATGGGTTTGAGAGGGAGAGAGAATGAGAGATGAGAAGAGTGAGAGGGGAGGGATGGAGAGACCGAGAGAGAGGAAGAGAGTGTAGAGAGAGAGAAAGAGAAAGAGAGCTTGGTTGAGAGGTTGGGAGCCCTCTCTAAATATCATAAATAATTATTACATTTTAATAATAAAAATTCTATTATACCCCTTCCTCTTCATGCAAGAGGACACCTATCCTTCCTATATGTAGTTAAATGACACATGTATGCATATGTGTCCAAGTGATATTTGTAGTAGCACAAATTGTCTAAGGGTTTATTTGTAAATTATTTTAGAAGGTTTTAAATAAATACCTATAAAGACTTTATTTATAAAATTAAAATATAAAATACTTATCATAATTTTTTTAAGAGTATAATAATGAATAATGTTAGAAATTAATGTAGTTTTAAAAGAAAAAGAAAACTAATTCAAAGAATGTATTACCAGAATACCATGTTGTGAAATGTGATTATGACAAGCGAGAGGACGGATCGTAGCGTTACTGACCTTGCTGCATAGACAGAGCACAACATAACAACGAGGTATGGGATGCAGGTGGCCATGGGCGATCAACTAGCGAGGATGCATGATTCAATGGCTTAGAGAAGTACAAGACTGGCATCGGTCATGCCCCAATTTCGTAGAATTATTAGTCATCCTCGCAGCATAATGTCATTCGTGCCTAGGTTGCACTCGCACAAGGCACATTCATAAGGTTTTTCGAAACACAATAGCAAAGAGAGTACGTAGAAATTTGAACAACACATTTGTAATAGAAAAAAAACTTGTCTTTCATTGATAATAAATGTGTTTACAAGACTCGATTACAATCTGTATGGGCTTATAAACTGACTCAAATGAGATAATCGTTCCATAGATTTATATCCTTTATATATAAGCAACAAAACACTCTCTTGTACCTAGGATCGGAGAGAGTTGATGCAACATGGGTCTTGATCAGAGTCTTCAAAAGGTTGGAGATTTGCCTTCACACGCTAGCAAGGCTTCAAAATGTTGCAAGCATCGCCTTCAGTTCCATGGCACGCTATCTTGGTTTGGAGCACCTATGGAGAGCGAGGATCAGTACATTACCATGTACTGGTGGGTGACTAATTATGTCCCATGCTCTCATATGGTTCAAGCTATAATATGAACATGCATATATAATTGGTTAACTTTCTAGCCATCCTAATCAATTCATGCAAGCATTTGATAGACATTTAACATAACTATGATAAATATTACCTATGACAGAGCATGTCGTTGCAGTATATCTTACATGTTCTCCTCTATTAGATTTATATCAAAAGCTTGTAAATATTGTGTAGGTAGGGGTCACTGACAATTCAAGCCATCCTGGATGTATAGTCTGGTCGAGACGGCGACCTTTTCAGCGCGGGTAGCTAGCCCCGATAAAAGTTTCAAATGACCCATACTAGCATCCAGTACAGCTATCTTGCATTCCTCCTAGGCCAAATCGACTCCGTAGCCCCGGGTTGCCGTTCGAAGAAACAAAACCTTGTGCACAAGTTGTCCATGATCGTGCTAGATTAAAATAATTACTCAAGCATGGTCTACGTATTCTTAACGACTTAGCCAGTTTCAATGTGTTTCGCCTTATCCTTGCAACATTTATTCATAGCATCAATCTTTAAAGTTTTTATGGCATATATGTAAGGTAAAACATGTAATAGTTCTATAGTAGGAGTACTGTAAGTAAAGCATGTACAGTTCTGTAGAAATAAGCAGTTGTGTCCATGCATTTATATCTAACATTTCATTCACATAATGTTATCGATTGATTGAATAACAAGAGGGTCAAAGGGGGAGAAGGGTCAGCCACACACGTTAATTTGACTGAGGCGAGGGAAAAGAGGTCGGTTCCGCTTAGACGGCGCCTACGTGATCACCTAAAATTGTAGAAACAACAGATCAACACTTTATCCTTTTATTTTGAGTTCGATATGAAATGCGAAGTTCGAAGAACGCAAACAAATCAAATCTATCAAAAATATTCATGAAAATGCATTTAGAAAACCAAAGACAAAGAAGCAAGTATGGCATAAAAAATAGTACAACGGGAGGTCTCTCCCGACTCAGCCGTAGAGTCTATTCTCGAGGTGCAACCCGCTGAACATGGGACTTGATTTTGAAGAAGTCATTCCATAACGAAAAAAGATCTTAATTCAACCGGTCTCGACCAATTGATAATGACAATATTTCTTAGCCGTACTCCCCACGTTGCGATAAGGAACGGGCACGATGTTGGGACGGGGCACTATATTATTACCAACTAAGAAAAGTTTCGTACTCGAAACTTAAGAATAGAAGCTACATCTAAGAAAAAAATGAAGAAAACTTTTCTTTCATCTCTGACTCGAGTTCCTAGGTCGACTCCTCGACCGAATGGTTCCTCCAGAGTACACGAACGAGAGGGATCACACGATTCTGAAGCAATTTGTCCTTACGCTCCAAGATCTATACAAGTTCTTCCATGTACAATAAGTCTGCCTTCAGTTTTAGTTGACCAAGATCTACCACGTAGCTTGGATCCTGCACGTACTTCCACAGTTGAGAGACATGGAAGACATTGTGCACATCCGATAGTGATGGCAACAATATAATATGGTAAGTTACTGGACGACTCACTTCAGTAACTGGAAATGACTAACGAATCTTGGGCTTAACTTGTCCTTAGCTCTAAATCTGGTGACTCCTCGCTTGGGTGTTACTTTCAGAAACACGTGATTGCCTTCCAAAAACTCGAAGGGTCATCAATAGGTGTCGGCGTAGCTCTTCTGCCTGCTCTGTGCTACCTTTTGTCTTTTTGAGTAAGCCTGACATTTTGTACGGTCTGTTCCACCAGCTCCAGGCCAAGAATATGCCATTCTTCGACTTCATCCTAGCAAATGGATGATATATACTTCCATCCGTACAAGGCTTCATACGGTACCATCTGGATGCTGGTTTGATAGCTGTTATTGCATGCAAATTTGGGCAAAGGTAGATAGACGTCCTAACTCGACTTCAAGTTAATTGTGCAGAGTCGTAGTATGTCTTTGAGAATTTGATTCACACTCTCCGCTTAGACATTGGTTTGAGGATGGTAACCCGAGCTAAACTTTAACTTAGTACCCAGAGCCTACTAAAGGCTACTCCAGAAGCACGCAAGAAATTGCCCATCCTGATCCGAGACAATGGATATTGGAACTTCGTGCAGCCGTACTATCTCATCGAAGTATATCTGAGCCAGGCGATCGATGTTCCAAGTAACTTTGATGGCAATAAAATACACCGACTTGGTTAGTCGATCGACGATAACCCAGACGGCATCGTTCCCTGTAGCGTCTTCGGCAAACCAACAACAAAATCCATGCTCACGTGCTCCTACTTCTATTCTAGAATTACCAGAATCTGTATCTTCCGCCCGGTCTCTGATACTCAATTTTCACCTACTGATAGGCCATACATTGTGACATGAAGTATGCCATATCCTTCTTTATTCCATGCCACTAGAAGGTTGTATGGAGGTCCTTATACATCTTTGTGCTTCCAGGAAGCAAGGAATACTTCGCATAATGCGCCCCCAATATTACCTTCTTTCTAAGTTCTAAGTCATCTATAACACATAGTCGACCCTTCAACCGTAGCACGCCGGTCTTATCTTCCGCAAAGTCGGTTGCCTTATCTGTTGAGATTGGCTTTGCATCTTCTTCAGGTATGGATCATCCTTCTGAGCGAATTTTATCTTTTCTAACAGACTTGGCTCCATGCACAATTGAGCAAGTTGCACCGCCACGAATCTAACCCAGAGTTCGATGTCCATCTCCTCTAAGTTGCACAGTAGCTTGTTGTTGATGGATAATAAGGCTATGTACTTTCGACTCAGTGCATCCACCACAACATTCCTTTTGTCCGGTGTATAGTCGATCATCAAGTCGTAGTCCTTGATTAGTTCCTGCCATTGCCTTTGCCGTAAGTTCAGCTCCTTTTGAGTGAAGAGATATTTGAGGCTCTTGTGATTCATATAAATCCTATATGCCACACCATAAAGTAGTATCGCTAGAGTTTTAGCGCAATCAAAGTTGCCGCTAACTCCAAGTCATGCGTAGGATAGTTCTTTTCACGTGGCTTCAATTATCTCAAGGTAAAAGATATCATCTTATCTTGCTGCATGAGTACACATCCCAAGTCCTGGCCTGAAGCATCGATAAAGATTTGAAAACCCTCTATCCTATCTGGAAGTACGAGTATAGGGGCCGAAATAAGCCGCTGCTTCAACTCCTGGAAGGAAGCTTCACTGTCGTCCGACCATTCATACGTGATTCCCTTTTGAGTGAGGCGAGTCAAGGGTGATGCAATCTTTACGAAGTCCTTCACGAATCGTCTGTAGTATCTTCCTAAACGAAGAAAGCTTCGAATCCCACTAGCTGACGTAGGCCGCTTCCAATCAACAACAGCTTCGACTTTTTTCGGATCAACTGCAATACCTTCTACGGAAATGATATGCCCAAGGAATGACACACTGCTCAGACAAAACTTGCACTTGCACGACTTTGCATATAATTGATTACCTCGAAGAGTCTGAAGTATAGTCCGCAGATGTTTTGCGTATTGTGCCTTATCCTTCCAGTAGACGAGAATATCGTCGATAAAAACTACTATGAACTTGACTAGGAGTGGTCAAAACACCCGATTCATTAGATCCATGAAGGCAACAGAGGCATTTGTTAGGCCGAATGACATTACCAGAAACTCATAATGGCTGTATCGAGTGTGGAAGGCTGACTTTGATACGTCGTCTGGATTGATCTTGAGTTGATGGTAACCCGAGCAAAAATCAATCTTCGAAAACACCGAGGCACCTTGTAGCTGATCGAACAAGTCGTCTATACGGAACAGTGGATATATGTTCAGGATTGTGGCTTTATTCAACTCTTGGTAGTCAATGCACAGACGTATCGACCCATCTTTCTTCTTAACGAATAATACAGGTGCTCCCTATGGCGAAACGCTAAGTCAGATGAATACATTGTCGAACAATTCTTACAATTGGATATTGAGTTCCTTCGGCTCTGTAGGGCCATTCTGTACAGAGCCTTAGAAATCGGTCTGGTGTCGGGAAAGATATCGATGGTGAATTTGATTTCTCGATCGTGTTGCATACTAGGTAGCTTGTCCGGGAACACGTCAAAGAATTTTGCCACAACGTCGGTTAGACCCACGTTTGCACTATCTTGTCTCATGTCGCAAACGAACGCCAAGTATCCTTTGCAGCCGAAATACAACATCCTTCGAACAGAAATTACCGAGGTCACAATGCACGGCGTCGACGCTTCACCAAACAAGTAGCATAACCCGGCCTCTTCGGTAGACAAAAGGTGACCCTCTTTCCTGTGCAGTCGATTGTGGCATTGCAAGTGTCGAGACAATCCATTCCCAGTATGATGTCGTAGTCATTAATATCTAGCACTATCGTATCAAGTTATACCTTTTTACCTCTGATACAAATAATTTTGTCTCTGCAGCCTGAGTTTGTAAGTAGTAGCATACCCGATGGTATACTAACACTAAGGTTAAGGCCTAGCAGGGTTATAGAAAATTTGTGTTCCTCGATAAAATCTGCTGAAATAAAGCTATATGTGGTGCCAGAATCAAACAGTACACATACATGCTTATTATTGAATAAGCAGTATACCTGTCATAACTATATTTGAGGCAAATACCTCATCTCGAGTCATGGAGTAAATGCGTCCTTGGGCACTGGACGACGATCTTAGCCATTTTTCTATATTGAATGTTGAGCTCGGGGCGCTGGACCTCGATTCCTTGGACGATATTGCTGCTGTTGAGGCGCGTTGGGTTCGACCTTCTGGTCGGGCAGTTTGTATGTAGATGACCCATCTTACCACAGTACCAACATCTACCATCATTGACATGGCAATCGGTGGCATGGTGCTCAAAGTTATTGCATTTGGTGCATCGAGTTCTTGTATTCCGCCCTTGGTATCCGCCCTGGTGGCCATTGTTTAGACGCTTGGTCATATTATTTTCTCCTACATGGCTAGGGCATTTGTGATTATAGTTATACACAATGTCGACAGCGGCTGGAGGATATTGGCATTCAAGACGGAGAGCCTGGTTTAGAGACTCACCCATGGTCTTGTATTCAAGCACTGATACATGAGCAGAGATAAAGGGCTGCTAACCTACTTCGAATGTAGGTACGATTGATCCCACAAATTTGGCTAATTTGTTGAACTCTATTGCATAATATCGCACCGCATGAATTTATTTTCCTTCTCTTGTCGAACGATTGTGGGAATATACTCAATTTCGAATGCCTTTAGGAAGGTGGCCCAAGTGATTGTCGTCATCGTGTCGGAGTGCTCGCTTTTGCATAGCCCAGAGTCGTGCACGTTCAATCAGAGTTGAAGTTGAGTGCATATGACTCTCTTGGACTCATCTATGCCTAGAAGTTTGAAATGGTCTTCTAATTCCTCCAACCAATCAATCGCCAGAGAAGGGTCTTCAGTACCGCTGAAGGAAGTACGTCAATTTTTCTTAAATTTTGACTCCTCAAAGTTGAAACTTATTGGTGCTGCAGGTGATGCTCGGGCTCCTTCGGTTCGACTTCAATCGGTCGGGCCACAGGCTCGGTTATGGCACGAGTCGTCATAGAATTACTATTAGCTACAACTGTCTAGACAATTTGTTAGAGAGTATCAAGCTGCTTCTGCTGCAATTGAATTGCGCCTCAAATTAGGTCTCAAACTAAGCCTTTCGTGCCTTAGCTGGATCTCGACCTGTCATTGATGGTGTTCATTCTAGCATTGGTTGACCTCGGCCTGACATTGTTGTGCCTCTAGCATGCACAGCATCCGTTCCATAGGGACGTTTGAGGGTTCAGCCCTTAGCTACTCGAGCTGCTCGAAGCACTTTCTTCGTTCACGGTCGCAACTTCTCTGAATTCTGAAATTAGAAGGCAACTCACATTAGTCTCAAAAATTATTACGAACTCACTGTATGGAACAACTCATCTCATCGGCACGAGGTCAAAGGTTTCGAGACTCAAGACGTAAGGCCAAAGGACGTATAGTCGTTATGATACCACTATGTCACGTCCCGATTTCGTAGAATCGATAGTCGTTCCCTGGTATGATTCCGTACGAGCCTAGGTTGCGCTCGTACAAGGAACACTCATAAGGTTATCCAAAATACAACAGCAAAGAGAGTATGCAGAAATTTGAACAATGTTGCCACATAAGAAAACTTTTCTTTCATTGATAATAAACTTGTTTACAAGACTCGATTACAAAAGGTGCCGCAGGCTTACAAACCGACTCAGATAAGATAGTCATTTCATACATTTACATCCATTTATACAAGCAACAAAACACTCTCTTGTACCTGAGATCAGAGAGAGTTAATGCGATATGGGTCTTGATCAGAATCTTCAAAAGGTTAGAGATTTGCCTTCGCACGCTAGCAAGGCTTCAAAATGTTGCAAGCGTCACCTTCAGTTCCTTGGTACGCTATCTTGGTTCGGAACACCTGTGGAGATCGAGGATCAGTATATTGTCATGTACTGGTTGGTGGCTAATTATGTACCGTGCTCTCATTTGGTTCAAGAAATTATGTGAACGTGCATATATAATTGGTGAACTTTCTAGCCATCATAATCAATTCATGCCAGCATTTGATAAACATTTAACATAACTACGATAAATTTTACCCATAGCAGAGCGTACCATTGCAGTGTATCTTAGCAAGTTCTTCCCTGTCAGATTTATATCAAAAGCTTATAAATAGTGTATAGGGTGGGGGTCACTGGCAATTCAAGCCATCCTGGACGTATAGCCTGGTCGAGACGGTAACCCTTTCAGCGAGGGTAGCTAGCCCCATTAAAAGTTCGGAATGACCCGTACTAGCATCCAGCACAGCTATCTTGTATTTCTTCTAGGCCGAATCGATCCCATGACCCCGGGTTGCCGTTCGAAGAAGCAAAACCTTGTGCACAAGTTGTCTATGACCGTGGTAGACTAAAATAATTACTCAAACATGGTCTAACACATTCTTAAAGACTTAGCCAGTTTCAATGTGTTTCACCTTATCCTTGCAACATTTATTCATAGCATCATTCTTTGAAGTTTTATGGCTTATATGTAAGGTAAAACATGTAACAGTTCTATAGCAGAAGTACTGTAAGTAAAGCATGCACAGTTCTATAGAAATAAACAATTGTGTCCATGTATTTACATCTAACATTTCATTCGCAACGATATTATCAATTAATTGAAGAACAAGAGGGTCAAAGGGAGAAGGATCAGTTACTCACCTTAATTTGACGGAGGTGAGGGGAAAGAGGTCGCTTGTGCTTAGACGACGCCTATGCGATCACCCTAAATCGTATAAACAATGGATCAACACTTTACCCTTATATTTTGAGTTTGATATGAAATGCGAAGTTCGAAGAACGCAAGAAAATCAAATCCATCGAAAATATTCATGAAAAGACATTCAGAAAATCAAAGACAAAGAAGCAAGTGCGGCATAAAGAATAGAGCAATGGGAGGTCTCTCCTGACTTAGCGGCAGAGTCTATCCTTGAGGCACAACCCGCTCAATATGTGACTTGATTTTGAAGAAGCCATTCCATAACGAGAAAATGATCTCAATTTAACCGGTCCCGACCAATCGATAATGAAAGTATTTCTTAGCCGCGTTCCCTGTTTCGCGACGAGGAATGAGCACGATATTGGAACGGGGCACTACAACATCTGCCATGGATTCATATAATGCTTACAGCTATCATTGGAGCAGATACATCCTCCTAGTCCGCCGGATTGACACCGACTCCATTGATTGCATTGCCTTCTCTATCGGCATCGGTGACGCTTTCGTAGGAGCAATATGAGTTCCTTCTATCCCAGATGCTTGGCGGTGCTCCTCCTCCTGGTCCTTGATTGGATAGATTTTTTGTTGTTTGTGTATTGGCCCATTTTTTGGTCTTAATGTATTTACTTCAGACTTTTAGTGACATTATTTGATGCCATATGACATATGTAACTTTCTTGATTGTTTGTGAGTTTGCATTATTATTTATATTAATTGTTTGTGCTTTTAACGGTGTTGAGTGTTCCACCGATGGGGTCGAAGAACCCATGGAATTCAACGGAGTGTTGCTCCGAGTTTACTACTTTATAAACTTTGATTCTATAACTGCATGCAAATTTTATAAACTACGATGATACAAACTGTTTTCCATTTTTTTGCAGTTTAGTGACGTCTAGCGATGTCCGACGACGTCCAGCGACGTAAAATTACGTCGCTAATTAACCATGTATCGTAACATCGCTACCCTGTATCATAGATGTCACAAAATGTCGCAAAACATTGCTACGTTGCTGACATGAAAAGTTTGCCACTTCAGTACTTATGTCGTAGATGTTGTCGCTAATTACAAAATAATCAACAACGTTTAGAAACAAAGTTCAACGTTGCTGATTAGCAACGGCACGCCGCTAAACGTTGCTAAATTCAAAAAAAATTGCGATGCTAAATCTTCGCTAAATGACGTCACTATAGCAACAAATAACGATGTTTTCTGTGTCATCGACTATTGGATTCACGACATGAAAGAAACGTCGCTAATTATGTCAGTAATTTATTCTAGCAACGTATTTTTTGCATATTAGCGACGTTTTCCAGCATTGCTAATCTCTTATTTTGGTACTGTAACTTTTCCTAGTATATGTAATATATTTTCCTAGTATATGTATATACATTGTCGGACAAGCAGGTCATGCCAACTTGGCCTTAATCACCGATTCAAACCTTGTTAGACAATTCTGGGTCCCCACCTGGAGTCCGATGAGTCTATAACTCATAGTAAGACAAACTCATATGACTCATAATTTTCTATGCTTGTATTAAATGAGGCACTTCTCACAATCCTATGACTCATAGTCTTTAATGGACCATGCTTGTATTAAATGAGGCACTTCTCCCCAATCTATGACTCCTAGTCTTCCATGGACCGGTTTGATTACTTTTATTATTACACTTGTTTTTTTTCTCTTAGAGCATCTCCAACCCTATTGTCTTGTTAAGTGTTGTGAGTCTTAGGCGGCTCCTATGTGGCATGAGCCACAAGACAATGTCTTGTTTATGTGGTAAAATTATATCTCAAAAGACAATGAGATAGAAAAACTCTCTCCAATGCAAAAGTATTGAGAAGACAATAAAAAGTTTTTTTCCAACTTCCAAGGCAACTTTTAAGACAACTACTCATCTTCTTTCTTTTTTCTAATATTTTTTTATTCATAATTGATGACATGGAAGAAAAAAACATTGTCAAGTGCATTGTCTAGAACAAGACAATCAATTTCACAATGTCTTCTTTAATTTTTGCCACATAAGCTTCACAATTGACTTGACAATTGCATTGGAGAAAAACTTTTGAATAAAATTTTGTCATTCCTATGTGGCATTAACTTTTTTCCAAAGTCACAATAGGGTTGGAGATGCTCTTACTAAAAGTTTGCTTTTCCAAACTTTATATAGTTTTAATTAAAAATCCCTCCTCTCAATTCTTTCCCAACTCCAAAACCAAGATCAAATCACTCATGGAATCTCTACCATCCATAAGTCGTATTATTCCTCTTTCTTTCTTCTACGACCATGCTTGGCTTTGATGGGTTGGTTTTTATAAATATCATACTACAGAAGCTTTGAAGACTGTAAGCGATGGGCACTTTGAAGATTGGAATCGGTGGACGCTTTGAAGGCTGGCTCGGTCTTAGTTCGTGTTCGTTCGAGCTCGCGAGCTAAATCGAGTCGAGCTCGATCCTTTTGAGCCTCTAATCGAACTGACATCATTATTAGGCTCGATATTATGCTCGGCTTGATTAAAACTTGTTCAATTGTTTTGATCAAACCGACTTCGAACACTCTTTGTTTCAGCTCGTTCCTTCAATTTTCAGTCCTATGTAATCACACTGGATAATAAGTTACAAAAATTCAAAAGTTGATAAAATTAACTAATGTTAATAAAAGACTATATAGTATGCAAAGTAGTACACTAGAACCTAAAGGTGTGCACATATGGGTCAAACCGACCAAATCGAACGATAACAAACCGAACCGATCGATTCTTCACCGAATCGATGGTCCAATCAGATTGATTCGATTGGAATTTTTAGAAAACTGACTGGTTTGGTTCGGCTACGGTTTGGTCATTCCAAAAACTATTTAAAATCGAACCAAACCGAACCCGCTACTAATATTGATAGTTCAGTTTTCTAACAATGGTCCATTACAAACATGATCGCTGATACTTTACAAACATGATACTTTAGTTAAAGTAACTCTAGTTATGTGGTCACTAATATATTACAAACATGGGTAAAGTGCATTTAAACCCTCCCTAGAGTTGCCTCGTTTGCAAAGTAAGACCTTTTAGAAAACTTAAGCAGTTTGCACCTCCCAAAAAACCTGTTTTGTTTAGAATGGCCCATATCCATTAAATGGCCGTTAAAATGGCCGCTAAGACTTAAAAAAAAAGAAACTACCTAAACTACCCCCACCCTTCCCTACCAGCCCCTCCCTTCCCAAACCCCTCCCCTCCCCCCCTCCGCCGGCGACTCGACCCCGACCCGTCCCCTCTCCGCCGGCGACCCGACCCCGACCACCCCCCCCCCCCCCCCCCCCCGCCCCTCCTCCCTCTGCCGGCGACCCGCCTGTCGACCCCCTCCCCTCCCCCTTCTCCCTCCGCCGGCGACCCGTCCCCTGACCCCCTGACCCCCCTCCTCTCTCCGCCGGTCATCCTCCTCCCCCCTCCTCCCTCCGCCGGTCATCCCCGACCACCCCCCCTCCTCCCTCCACCGTGTTAGCCCAATGATTATATCATGTTTTTGAATATGGCTAATCAATTAAGTTTAACATAATGACATCACTAATATTCATGTAATCACTATCTTGTTACTACTTAAACTTAGCATTGTCCTAATATTAGCATTATCCTAAATGTTCTATATCATATTGCTATGCTTATATCATATTGTTCTGTTTGTCTAACATATACTTGTAGACATGCAATAAGCATGATCAAGCTTTGTCAATCCAGGACATATGCAATAGAGTAATATTGATGGGCCAAAGACGGCGTTATACAAGAAGATTTCTCTGAACCGCCTAACGACCTATCCGGGGCCTCGTATCGGGGGTTTCGCTGCCCGGTCAGCGGACAGGGGTCGAGGGGGCAGCGCCCCCCATCAGGGGTTCGGGAGCGAAGCCCCCGAAAGGTATTCAGATTTCCAGATCTGTTTATCTTTGGACGACTGCCGTCAAGTAAAAAAGATGCCTTCAAGTCTGCTCAAATATTTGAAGAAAGGTGTCACCCCCAGTTTTCACAAACAGGGGTATTTTGGTAATTTTCCACTTTAAAAAGTATTTTGAAATTATTTATTTATTATTTGTATTATTTTGGGGTTATTTGAATCGGGTTCGAATTTTAATTCATTTCGACTTGTTTTGACTTGTTTCGGGGACCCGGGGTATTTTGACCTTAGCGGACCCACACACTAGCTAACCATGGCCCACATGTTAGAAATTTTGGTTAGAGACTAGACCATTATTTTAGTTAATAATTAGTTAGAGATTAGTGGTTTCGGTTTGACTAAAATACCCCCGGTTCAACCCTTTTCCAATTTTTAGCCATTTAATTCATAGGAGGGCAAACTTGTAATTATCCATATAGGACAAATAGGGGGGAAACCACCATGTGGCCGGCCACAACATGAGAGGATAGAGTGGAGAGAGAAAACCACTTTCCATTTCATCCTCATCCATTTTCTTCTTTTTCCCCAAAGGCTCCATCTACTTTTTGAAGCTCCATTGATTTTCCTTCTCCAACCAAGGTGATTTCTTCTCCAAAACTCTTTCTTTTCTCATGTAGATCATGTAGGAACCCTTCATGATGATTCCCATGGTGGTGCCATCATTTGAGACCATTTTTGTGTCCTTTGGACATTTTTAGGAGTGTCCACTTGTAGGTTTAGGCCCTATTAGGAAAAAGCCCCCTTTTTGACCCATGGATGATGTTTAAATATTGTTTTTGTGTGGTTCTTCATTTAATCTCAGATTTTTCATGTTGTAGAGAGGATTCATGTGAGTATCTTATTGTATCATATTATTTCTATGTGTTTTGGTATATATATAGTTATATATATATCATTCTATATATATATATATATATATATATATATATATATATATATATATATATATATATATATATATATATATATATATATATATATGGTGATTAATTTATGTGTTGTTGTGATGTTGTATATGGGAATAGGGGGGGCTGTCATTTCGGGCTGAATATGTAGAGGTGGAGTTTTGGTTAAGTTGCAAGCCAAATGGTGATGTATAATTAGTTATATGCATCTAGATATATATATATATTGATATATATATATATATATATATATATATGGTTATATAAGGGGTATATTTATATGTATTATATGGTGTTGTGGTGATGTTTGAGGGGGGGAGAAAATGCTCCCAGGTTCAGTCCAGATTTGTGAGGGGTGTTTTGGTGGTGGTTTATGCCATTTTATTATACCATTTAGTGATATATATATAGATATATATATATATATACATTGATATATATATATATATATATATATATATATATATATATATATATATATATATTGGTATATATATGTGGTCATATATGAGTGGATATATATATTATGGTGATGTTTAGGAGGGGGGGAGAGTGCTCCCAGGTTTCATTCAGATTTGTGAGGGGATAGGGGCTGTCCAAAAACAGTCCACAATTAGTTGCTTGTGTGTGTGTAGTTGTGAGGGTGTTTTGTGAGTTGTGTGAGTGTGTGAGGTAGCCTATAGTTAGCCTATGTGCAAAACTAGTAGGAAACCTATTAGGAAACTTATAGAGAGGTCTATGTGAGGGTGAGGTGTTGTGTGTGAGTGTTGTGTATGAGTGGTGGGGTGAGTGTGGTAGATAGAAGGGTAGATTCATGACGTAGAATAGGGTAATAGGGTAAACCTATACCCCGTATCCTAACATGACCTAGATACTTAGGATACCCAATTTTCTTGGTAGGTAAGCCTTAGATAGGTTGATATCTAACTATCCTAAGGAGTCTAGGCTAGTTCCATGGGTATTTGCAAGGTTTCATTGGTTTTTGGCAAGGTATCGGGATTTACCTTAGAAGGGTAAATCCTAGTTTTGCCTAGGAATAGGATACTTGTGTTAGAAGCCTAAGATGGTGTTAGAACTTGATCCCCGTGGTTGGTAATGATCAAATATGGTACTCTAAGACTAGTTTTGACGTCGGTTGACCGTTTTGACTAAAAGTCAACAAAAGTCAACCGAAGGTCTAACTTAGCCTTTAAGCGACCCGATTTGACCGAAACCAACCCAGAGTTGACCAGTTGACTGAAAGTCAATAGTTGGTCAACATTAGACTAGTTTGACCTAAAGTTGACCTAGAGTTGACCTAGAGTTGACCAGAGTTGACCAGAGTTGACTTTTTGACCAAAAGTCAACTATAAGTCAACCGTTGATCCCGATCGACCTAGTTTGACTTGGATTGACTTCCAGTGACCTAGTATGACCTAGTATGAGCCAGTATGACCTAGTGTGACTCAGTCTGACCTAGATTGACCTAGTTTTGACTTAGACTTGTATTCATGGCTTATATTAGTTTTCTTTTTCAGTATTTAGCCCTGTTTGATTCATAGTATCTTATTTTAGGTCTGTGATCACTCTGAGCGTCTGTTCACCCTATCAGCTCAGGACCATAGGCGAGTACATTCACTGATAGTTTTTATTGTCTTGATATCTGCTATATCCGATTCAGTTGTAGTGTTATACTCGATTTCCAGTCACGACAGTACACGGACTAGTATATGTTGGATCATAACATGGGATGTTGTTCCTAGAGTTTCATGGTATATTGATACATGTTCTGTCTTGTTTCAGTGTATTGGTATAGACACCGATTTCAAAAGGGGACTTGCTACCCTCTTATGGAATCCCGTGTCATAACGTGTCATGTCCAGATCCATTGTACTATTCGGGGATGGAGGAGTTATTAGTGGTTGTGTGATCAATTCCCACATGGTTCTATGGTACTCATGGTTCATAGCTATACCCTCACCTCACGACGGGTAAAGCCTTATCCTACGGTTCATAGCTTTCCATGGTGACCGGCCTTATCGTTTCTATTGTATTCATGGTTCATAGTCGGTCAGATGGAAAGCCTTTCCCAAGTCGATCACATGACGCACTAATAATTCAAGGCACCTTTTATATTTATTATCTTAGAGTGACTAAGTTCTGTTCGGGAGAAGGGTTACAACCCCGGTCCTTGTTTGGTTTAAGGGTTATAACTCGGCTTCCGAATAGTTCCCAAGTCATCCTATATATACATAGACATTATCGTCCTTTACAGTATTCACATCATGATATATATATTTCCAGTTGATTTTGTCTTGTATTTCATTATACTGTCTCTTATAGCTTTTGTCAATTCACATGGAACTGCTGTTAGTGTTTGTACTTGCTCATTTTCCTGACAGGATACGTTGACAAAATTTTACAGATGACTTAGAGGCTGATTGCCCGACTTACTACGGGATAGAGTCTGATGGACTTGACCTAGACAGGGGCTTAGTAGTAGAGCCTCTCGACTTCGCTCATCCGGAGTAGCCTAGTTAGTTAGGTTTGCCTGGCCTGCGAGCCAGCAGTTTATTTCAGTTGTAGCATCTTATACTTATATTTATTCTGAGACTCTGGATTTGTGTTAGCTGTGGCTTGTGGATATTTCTGGACTCGATCTTGCTTATTCTATCGTATCTCTTTTCCATGCTTTCTACCTTAGTTTTGATTATGTGATTGAGGCAGTATTGCTCTATTCCTCCGTTCGGAGTGTATATACTATACAGGTACATTTAAGTCGTAGTATTTACAGACTCTATATACAGCGTTCTACCGCCGATACTGCGGCGTAGGCTGGACGTAACCGCTTCTCGTGCCCCTAATCAGGGTGCGGGTCGTGACACGTTTTTGTGGTGGCCCATGCAGGTCAGTGTCGCAACTAGTGCGAACTCGTAATGGTGCTCGACTTAGAGTGCTAATTACGAGCCTGCGATTAGGATATAGGACTAGGGTATGATAGGAGTTACTCAATCACATTTTAGGAAAAATCTCTGATCTTTTGATTACCATGACAAATTCTTTTGCATTGAATTTAATTGTCCGTCTTTGATATTCCTATCATGTGCCATATTGATCTCTTGGGTTCAATTCATCTTCAGGATGACAGTCACTCGTTCTCAGGCAGCGGGTCCTAGTGCAGTTCCAGAGAGGTCAGATCAGGGAGGTCCTCCACCTTCGGCTACGGGAGTAGCAGTCGAGAGAGTAGTAGCCACAGTCCCTGCCCTTCAGGCAGAAGTAGCAGAGGCAGTTCCCGGAGGTCTTCCACCTCCAGCTGGGGGAGCTGCAGTTCAGGGAGCAGCCACATCAGTTCCTGCCCTACCGGCGGGAGCACCGGCAGCGACGGTTTCAGGAGGTCTTCCACCTCCAGCAGCGAGATCGTCCATGGTCATTCCAGACATTCTTCTACCGCCGCCTCAGCTACCGGCAGACACCCAGGGGATGATGGCCCTCCTGCAGCAGATGTTGCAGACGCAGCAGCGCCAGACATAGGTGCTGAGACAGACCATGGAGAACTCGTACCAGTTAGCCATGGCAGCAGCGGAGAGGGGTGCACCGACTACAGCTGAGGGAGCACCAGCAAAGCAGCAGGGCCAGGGGAGGCCCGGTACACATCTCGACTTCCGGAAGATGAACCCGCGAGATTTCAGGGGTACCGAGGGTATCCTATATGCGGATGACTGGCTAGAGGATGTCCAGCGGAGTCTGGAGTTGGCAGAGGTTCCGAGAGCTCTGTGGGTGACTTCTGCAGCGAGCCAGTTCTTCGATATAGCGCTGACGTGGTACTGCACGGATCCGCGTGCATCAGTGAGGGGATTGTCTTGGGAGGACTTCAGGAAACTCTTTAAGGAGAAGTTCTACCCGGACGTAGCCGTGTCAGCTTTAGAGGGGCAGTTTGCCAGTCTGGAGCAGGGGAGCTCGTCGGTCGACGAGTACGCAGCAGAGTTTTTCCGCCTGAGCAGGTTTGTACCCAGTCTGATTCAGGATGAGGGGTGCAAGGCCCGGAAGTTCAGGAGGGGTCTCATCCATGCAGTGCGCACTCGCACATCTGGGCGACGAGATGCGACATTTGAGCAGATCTTGATGGAGGCTCAGATTGCTGAGGAGGACTTCGGCCTCAAGCCGAAGAGGAGCAGTGACGCTTTGGGATCCAGTTCGAGTGCAGGGCCAGCGAAGCGCCCACATTTCCAGCAGAGGCAGTTCCAGCAGCATCAGCCTCAGTTGCAGATCCAGCAGGCACCGGTGCGTGCCCAGCAGCACCAGGGACAGGGCCGGAGGCAGGATGTCCAGTGTACCTTCTGCAAGAAGATGGGGCACACCCGGGAGGCTTACAGGATGAAGCTGGGAGTCTGTTTATTCTGTGGAGCTCCAGACCACCAGGTGAGGGACTGTGTTATCCGTGCAGCTAGCCAGACAGGCCAGGGCAGAGTTCAGCAGGCTAGAGGAGGCCAGCAGGGGCATGCTTTCACCATGGCAGTTGAGCCCACTCAGGCAGTAGCAGAGCAGAGTGCAGGTTCTGATCTTTCTATCTCATTTTCGCATTTGCTTCCTTAATAACTGTTTGAAATTCGATTCCATCTGTTCCTTGTCTGTTTGATGAAAGTTGTTCTTGTGATGTGATTTTTCTGAGATAAGTCGTATGGGCTAGGTCGCCTCGATTATGAGATTTTAGAATCCTCTAGGGTCATGCTAGCAGGCAGAGTGAGGACATATAGTCAGACTATGGACGTATTTCTAGGGTGTGGGAATTTAAGGTTTTCGCTGCCAAGCTAGCGGCAATGCGAAAATTTTAAATACCATGATTCTAGAGGTATGTACCGTAGTTGAGGACTCTGTGATTATCGTAGCCTTGCTCACTGGCATGACGGAGATTCTGAGTATCATGATTATTGGACAGACGCATATGATTATCAAATTGCATGAAATTTTTGTATTGTTTCGTTTTAAGTTTTTGAATGATTCTTTTTAAGGTGGATAGACTTAAATTTGTGAGAAATTTTAAAATTTTATAAATTTAGTCATTTAGTTCCTGCTTTGATTTTTGAGATTTTTTAAAAAAAAAATTTGCCATGACTTGTGAATTTGAGATTTACTATTGTTTGGTTTTAATTTCGAGGACAAAATTTTTTTAAGGTGGATAGATTTGTCACCCCCAGTTTTCACAAACAGGGGTATTTTGGTAATTTTCCACTTTAAAAAGTATTTTGAAATTATTTATTTATTATTTGTATTATTTTGGGGTTATTTGAATCGGGTTCGAATTTCAATTCATTTCGACTTGTTTTGACTTGTTTCGGGGACCCGGGGTATTTTGACCTTAGCGGGCCCATACACTAGCTAACCATGGCCCACATGTTAGAAATTTTGGTTAGAGACTAGACCATTATTTTAGTTAATAATTAGTTAGAGATTAGTGGTTTCGGTTTGACTAAAATACCCCCGGTTCAACCCTTTTCCAATTTTTAGCCATTTAATTCATAGGAGGGCAAACTTGTAATTATCCATATAGGACAAATAGGGGGGAAACCACCATGTGGCCGGCCACAACATGAGAGGATAGAGTGGAGAGAGAAAACCACTTTCCATTTCATCCTCATCCATTTTCTTCTTTTTCCCCAAAGGCTCCATCTACTTTTTGAAGCTCCATTGATTTTCCTTCTCCAACCAAGGTGATTTCTTCTCCAAAACTCTTTCTTTTCTCATGTAGATCATGTAGGAACCCTTCATGATGATTCCCATGGTGGTGCCATCATTTGAGACCATTTTTGTGTCCTTTGGACATTTTTAGGAGTGTCCACTTGTAGGTTTGTGTCCTATTAGGAAAAAGCCCCCTTTTTGACCCATGGATGATGTTTAAATATTGTTTTTGTGTGGTTCTTCATTTAATCTCAGATTTTTCATGTTGTAGAGAGGATTCATGTGAGTATCTTATTGTATCATATTATTTCTATGTGTTTTGGTATATATATAGTTATATATATATCATTCGATATATATATATATATATATATATATATATATATATATATATATATATATATATATATATATATATATATATATATATATGGTGATTAATTTATGTGTTGTTGTGATGTTGTATATGGGAATAGGGGGGGCTGTCATTTCGGGCTGAATATGTAGAGGTGGAGTTTTGGTTAAGTTGCAAGCCAAATGGTGATGTATAATTAGTTATATGCATCTAGATATATATATATTGATATTTATATATATATGGTTATATAAGGGGTATATTTATATGTATTATATGGTGTTGTGGTGATGTTTGAGGGGGGGAGAAAATGCTCCCAGGTTCAGTCCAGATTTGTGAGGGGTGTTTTGGTGGTGGTTTATGCCATTTTATTATACCATTTAGTGATATATATATAGATATATATATATATATACATTGATATATATATATATATATATATATATATATATATATATATATATATATATATATATATATATATATATATATATATATATATATATATATATATATATATATATATATATTGGTATATATATGTGGTCATATATGAGTGGATATATATATATTATGGTGATGTTTAGGAGGGGGGGAGAGTGCTCCCAGGTTTCATTCAGATTTGTGAGGGGATAGGGGCTGTCCAAAAACAGTCCACAATTAGTTGCTTGTGTGTGTGTAGTTGTGAGGGTGTTTTGTGAGTTGTGTGAGTGTGTGAGGTAGCCTATAGTTAGCCTATGTGCAAAACTAGTAGGAAACCTATTAGGAAACTTATAGAGAGGTCTATGTGAGGGTGAGGTGTTGTGTGTGAGTGTTGTGTATGAGTGGTGGGGTGAGTGTGGTAGATAGAAGGGTAGATTCATGACGTAGAATAGGGTAATAGGGTAAACCTATACCCCGTATCCTAACATGACCTAGATACTTAGGATACCCAATTTTCTTGGTAGGTAAGCCTTAGATAGGTTGATATCTAACTATCCTAAGGAGTCTAGGCTAGTTCCATGGGTATTTGCAAGGTTTCATTGGTTTTTGGCAAGGTATCGGGATTTACCTTAGAAGGGTAAATCCTAGTTTTGCCTAGGAATAGGATACTTGTGTTAGAAGCCTAAGATGGTGTTAGAACTTGATCCCCGTGGTTGGTAATGATCAAATATGGTACTCTAAGACTAGTTTTGACGTCGGTTGACCGTTTTGACCAAAAGTCAACAAAAGTCAACCGAAGGTCTAACTTAGCCTTTAAGCGACCCGATTTGACCAAAACCAACCCAGAGTTGACTAGTTGACTGAAAGTCAATAGTTGGTCAACATTAGACTAGTTTGACCTAAAGTTGACCTAGAGTTGACCTAGAGTTGACCAGAGTTGACCAGAGTTGACTTTTTGACCAAAAGTCAACTGTAAGTCAACCGTTGATCCCGATCGACCTAGTTTGACTTGGATTGACTTCCAGTGACCTAGTATAACCTAGTATGAGCCAGTATGACCTAGTGTGACTCAGTCTGACCTAGATTGACCTAGTTTTGACTTAGACTTGCATTCATGGCTTATATTAGTTTTCTTTTTCAGTATTTAGCCCTGTTTGATTCATAGTATCTTATTTTAGGTCTGTGATCACTCTGAGCGTCTGTTCACCTTATCAGCTCAGGACCACAGGCGAGTACATTCACTGATAGTTTTCATTGTCTTGATATCTGCTATATCCGATTCAGTTGTAGTGTTATACTCGATTTCCAGTCACGACAGTACACGGACTAGTATATGTTAGATCATGACATGGGATGTTGTTCCTAGAGTTTCATGGTATATTGATACATGTTCTGTCTTGTTTCAGTGTATTGGTATAGACACCGATTTCAAAAGGGGACTTGCTACCCTCTTATGGAATCCCGTGTCATAACGTGTCATGTCCAGATCCATTGTACTATTCGGGGATGGGGGAGTTATTAGTGGTTGTGTGATCAATTCCCACATGGTTCTATGGTACTCATGGTTCATAGCTATACCCTCACCTCACGACGGGTAAAGCCTTACCCTACGGTTCATAGCTTTCCATGGTGACCGGCCTTATCGTTTCTATTGTATTCATGGTTCATAGTCGGTCAGATGGAAAGCCTTTCCCAAGCCGATCACATGACGCACTAATAATTCAAGGCACCTTTTATATTTATTATCTTAGAGTGACTAAGTTCTGTTCGGGAGAAGGGTTACAACCCCGGTCCTTGTTTGGTTTAAGGGTTGTAACTCGGCTTCCGAATAGTTCCCAAGTCATCCTATATATACATAGACATTATCGTCCTTTACAGTATTCACATCATGATATATATATTTCCAGTTGATTTTGTCTTGTATTTCATTATACTGTCTCTTATAGCTTTTGTCAATTCACATGGAACTGCTGTTAGTGTTTGTACTTGCTCATTTTCCTGACAGGATACGTTGACAAAATTTTACAGATGACTTAGAGGCTGATTGCCCGACTTACTACGGGATAGAGTCTGATGGACTTGACCTAGACAGGGGCTTAGTGGTAGAGCCTCTCGACTTCGCTCATCCGGAGTAGCCTAGTTAGTTAGGTTTGCCTGGCCTGCGAGCCAGCAGTTTATTTCAGTTGTAGCATCTTATACTTATATTTATTCTGAGACTCTGGATTTGTGTTAGCTGTGGCTTGTGGATATTTCTGGACTCGATCTTGCTTATTCTATCGTATCTCTTTTCCATGCTTTCTACCTTAGTTTTGATTATGTGATTTAGGCAGTATTGCTCTATTCCTCCGTTCGGAGTGTATATACTATACAGGTACATTTATCTGTTTAGTCGTAGTATTTACAGACTCTATATACAGCGTTCTACCGCCGATACTGCGGCGTAGGCTGGACGTAACCGCTTCTCGTGCCCCTAATCAGGGTGCGGGTCGTGACAAAAGGCGTCATCAAAGGGCTCTTGGTTTTCCTATTTCGTCAATGTATTTTGCATATTTATTGAGTCTAGGAATAAGATGTTAACTACATCGTACTAGCAAATAGGCTGCCCAAGAAATGTTTTCAAAATACCCTTTCATTTTGAAAACAAGCCCACTTACAAAAGCCCAAACTACTTCCTAACTGTTTAACTTTTTCAAAAAGCCCAAAACCAATTTGCAAAAACCCTGACAGAACTCCAGGAGAATTCGGCTAGAGTTCGGCCAGAATTCGGCCAGAGTTCGGCCAGAGTTCGGTTAGTGAACGTTGCTTTTTGAACTTGGTCTTCCTGCAGTTACGGATCCCACCGAGATTTTCTCATAGAGTTCTGCCCGAATTCTGCCTTTGGAAAAACTATAAATAGAGAAGGATTTTGATCATTTCAACTCACTCATTCACTTTCATATCTCTTCTCTATAAGCCTACTACTTTTCCCAAAGTATTCTGAGCTATTCATTTTCAAATCCCAAGCCTATTACAATCCTCTAGTCGATTTGCCAGTGCAGTACGGTCTAGAAGTTTTAGAGTGGTTGTAATCGGAGGCTTGATTGAAGTTACACACTTCACAATTGAAGTTGGTCGAGTACTTCGGATCAAAACTCGCGTTGTAGAAGTTGCAAGAACTTCGGATGAAAACTTGTGGTGATTTTCCATAGTGGATTCAACTGGAAGCTAGAGTTCTTCCGACTGGACTAGTCCTCAACAGTAGGAAACCAGTATACATCCTTGTGTTTGCATTTGCTCTCTACTCTCTACTTTTCATTTACATATCTGTGATATATTATATGTGATCTTGTTACTAACATTTTTTAAATAGTTAATTTTCGCTGCCTACTCTATTGACCCCCCTCTAGAGTATTGCGCTTTACAACTCGTTCCTACAATCGGTCCTACACGCCGGCGACCCGCCCCCGACCCCCTTCCCCCCTCCTCCCTCTACCGGCGACCCGCCCACCGACCCCCTCCCCCCCTCCTCCCTCCGTCGGTCATCCCCGACCTCACCCCCCCTCCTCCCTCCGCCAGCGACCCGCCCCCCGACCCCGCCACCGGAGAGAGAGGAGGGAGAGTGGAGGGGCAAAATCGTCTTTTAACACGATTTTTAACGGATTTTAACAGCGGGGGGGGGGGGGTAATTTGAGCATTTTCGTAACGGACTGTCTTTTTCGAATTATCGGGTCTTTATTTGCATTTTTGTGACATCTAGGGAGGGTTTAAAATGCACTTTACCCTACAAACATATATTAGCTGATACTCTAGTTAAGTTTTTTTTTGTCTTTTTTATCAATGATCACTGATACTTTACAACTTGCATCTCTAGTTCTGTGAGAATTGAAGACTGAACCCGAGGATTGTGAGGGAGGTATTTAATATTAAATATCATGAAACTCTTTCTTTCAAGTGCACGTGCCTATCTATTTTTGTTGGCATGTCAACTTATGATTCTCCAGACTTATTGTTAGGACATGAACATTGCAAAATTTGAAAGCGTTTAATCCAACATCAAGTAGTTGTAGAATTATATTAATATTAACACTGTTGTAACTCATATGGCCCTTCATTTCATCTCCTTGTAACATACAAAAACCCTTTGGCCTTTCGTTTCTTTATAACCCCCAACCTCTCTCCCTATATAAAGAGAGGTTGGGATAGCTTGTAATATGCACTTATGTGGTTGATAATATACGAGAAAGCTTCGTCTCCGTGTGTTTGAGCTTTTGCCTTACGACACGTTATCAGCACCATGCTCGTGCAACGCCGGAGACCCGACGTACTGTTGTTTTTTTTTTTTACCTCCTTCCACCGTACGGTAAGAAAGGTAATTTTTTTTAAAGTGGCCTACATGAAATTTTTGATAGCAGAAATATATTGTTCATGTTGTTACAATATTACTGTTGTTTTTGACATCAAGAAAATGAGATATTTGCTCTCTTCCAATTGATTTACATTCATTAGTATGATCAAACCTTTTTTTCATCTAGGTATTGCATGACATAACATGACAAATGCTATATTATTTTTTCACATCATTATATGAAATGAGATTGAGAAGTGTTTGTCAAGTTTCTTTTAGATTGCATGTGAATTTTAAATTTTTGAATTTGGACATTTGAGTTGGTGAGCCCAATACATAATTCATTATACTGTTATCATTTCCTAGTTGTTTTAATCCAGCTTTTAACATTCTGTTAACAGTACTAATTTGCCTTTATGTATAACTTTGCTATAATGTAGCCTTTAGCATACTAGTTTTTTTTGAAACAAAAAACATATTTGTTAGTTAATTTCTGAGGAAATAAATTTTTGATAGCAAATTTTCATGTTGAAAAAGAAATTTTAGATGCTAACATTTTTTTTGGTAATGATGGATTTGGAGCGCCCCGGCGAGCGCCTCAGTGCCATCTGCGCCCCGACAAGCACCTCAGTAGTATTTTTTTTCTTTATGTTACTCAGTGAATTATTGTAAAAGATGGGTAGTAAAAATTGTATTTTTTTTCGCTATTTTTTTGGCGTCGCTTCATTAGACGTCGAAAAAATAGTTGACATTTTTTTTTGTGCCGCTTGCTTAGGCACCAATTCTTTTGTGTGCTGTTGCTTGCTTATGTTGTACGTTTTTTTTTGCGTAATTACGAGAAAAATAAACTTGAAAAATTTGAAAAATGGTTTTGGCTACATAAACAAATTCTGGCACCGCCAAATTTGGGCCTTCCAAAATAAAATTTTTGGCTAATTTTTTTCAAAAGCAACGCTCATTTTGAGCACGCACTAAATTGTCACATATTTTGCACTGTTCACAAATAGTGTGAATTTCTTGAAAAATCTTATTTATTCTTACATTTGAAAAAAAAATTCGAAGTCTCTCCGAATAGGCTCACTTATTTGGGTATGATGTCAGAAAGAACTTGGGACTTGGTTCTTAAGAGGTCCCTGGTGACCCTCCTCCCTCATTTTTCCCGCCTGGTCATATTCACGTAGAGCTACCGAATGGGGTTGACCGAAAATTATTATTTTTCTCAAATTGTATTTATACTTATGCATTTTTGCAAGCAAATAATTTGCCTCTATATCGGCCCGTCGATCGTTATAAGAGGATTTTTTAACAAAAATTGTTTTTTCAAAACCATTGTTTTATCTACAATTGTTTGTTGTTACTTATGCAAACCAAATTCATATAAACCTGTCGTTTTATATGATGACTGATCAAGATTTTTCTTCTGTTGTAGAAAAATGTCGATCAAGATTGATTTTCCCATCCTTGAAGCCTCTGGCAAGAACTACTTGGACTGGACGCAAGACATCCAGAACCATCTAGATGCGCAG
>JANAVB010026820.1:0-46822 GCA_029216955.1 Iris pallida | reverse complement strand
AGTGGTACTCGAACTAGAGTAACACTGCACGCCCTGCTATAGGATATAGGACATTAATTTTAAGTTACTCAATCACTTTAGGAAAATTCCTTTTATTGCCATCTAAATCCTTTTGACAGCTGATCCTTTGAATTAAATTGTCCGCCTTTGTTTTTCGCTTCTTTCCCAAAAATTGATACTCTTGTTTGTCTATCTTCAGGATGGTAGAGACTCGATTGCAGCGTGCCACCCATGAGGATGCTATAGAGGGCTGCTACCTCTCAGCCAGCACGACGGCGAGGCCAGGGACTGTAGCTCCTGTCACCTCAACTCGTGTTGAGACCTCGGTAGTTGCAGCAGGGGGTATGCATCCACCGACTGGGAGGCAGGACCCGGTCATTCCAGAGGATCCTTTCCAGCCGCCACCGCCTCCAGGACACGTGGACGCAGCTCAGATGTTCGCATATTTCTAGCAGTTCATGGACCGACAGCAGGCTCGGCAGGACAGGGGCATGGACTTGGCCGTCACGACAGCCGCAGCTCGACTAGTGGTGCAGCAGCAGAGGACACCAGGGATCGAGCAGTTTCAGAAGATGAGCCTCAGAGACTTTCTGGGGACAGAGGGGATCCTGTATGCCGACGAGTGGATCGAGCATATGGAGGAGATCTTCCGCTTGGCCAGGATTCCAGCAGACCTTCAGATCGAGGCTGCAGCTAGCCGGATGCGAGATCTTGCTCGCACCTGGTATCAGTCGGACCCCAGGGTGGGGGTACCGGGGCAGACTTGGAGCAGTTCAGGGGCTTCTTCAAGAAGAAGTTCTTCCCAGATTCAGCAGTCAGAGCCTTGGAGACACAGTTTGAGAGCTTGGTCCAGGGGAGCCTCTCAGTTGAGGAGTATGCGGAAGAGTTTGGCCGTCTCGGCAGGTTTTTGAGGGGTTGAGTGAGACGGCGAAGGCCCAGAGGTTCCGGAAGGGTCTGGTCAAGGAGGTCAAGTCCCTGACCAAGGGGAACAGAGATGCTACATTTGAGGAGATCTTGACGGGAGCCCTGCTTGCAGAGGATGATCTTGAGCTTAGGCTCAAGAGATGGAGAGACCCAGCTGGGGCAGTAGCAGCAGCGGGGCCAGGACAAGAGGCCTCTTTTCAGCACCAGTAGCTGAGGCAGTTTCAGCCGCAGCCGATTCAGCAGAGGCCGGCTCATCAGCAGCAGTTTCAGCATCAGGCACCCAGGCAGACAGCCAGTTGCACCTTCTGCAAGAAGCCAGGGCATGGATGGAATGAGTGCAGGAAGAGGCTCGGAAGTCCTTCTTTGCGGAGCAGCAGATCACCAGATGAGGGATTGTCCTAGGTCTGCGGGACGAGCAGCTCAGGGAGGTGGAGCCAGAGCTCCAGCAGGTCAGTAGCGGGGACCAGCCCTGCCGACTCAGCAGCAGAGGTTTGTCCAGCACCAGCAGCAGGCCAGGGGAGGCCACCAGGGGCGAGCTTTCGCCATGGCAGCAAAGAGGCTGAGGTGACTGGAGATGATTGCAGGTTCGATTCTTCTCGACTCCAGTCCAGCATTTGCATTGTTTGATTCCGGTGCATCACATAGCTTCATTTCAGTATCTTTTGCGATTAGACACGGTATCATAGCTGAATCGTTGCCTAGGACTTACAAATCACGACCGGGGGTGGTATTATCCTCGTGAGTGATGTTTGTAAGGATCGGAGAGTAGTTTTGGGAGGCCGTGAGTTGGAGGTGAGCCTGCTCGTAATGCCATTGCCGAACTATGATATAGTACTAGGCATGGATTGGTTGAGCAGGCACCACACCAGCATTGATTGCAGAGGGGGTAGAGTTCTCTTCAGAGCGCCGGGGAGCCAGAGTTCGAGTACACCAGACGTCAGGCAGAGCAGAGCAGCGGAGTCTTCTGTGGAGTTTCGATCGAGGAGCAGACGATTCCACACCCCTTGATAGCAGAGTATATGGATGTTTTCCCGGAGTTGCCGGGACTGCCACCAGATAGGGATATTGAGTTCTCGATAGACTTGATTCCAGGAGCGGAGCCCATCTCTCAGCATGTCTATCGGGTGAACAACAGCGAGCTGGTGGAGCTGAAGAAGCAAGTTGATGAGCTACAGGACAAGGGCTTCATCCGCTCGAGTTCGTCGCCATAGGGTGCACCAGTGTTGTTCGTGCCGAAGAAGGATGGGTCAGTACAGTTGTGTATTGACTATAGGGCACTCAACAACCTCACGATCAAGAACAGATACCCACTGCCGTGGATCGACGATCTGTTTGACCAGTTGAACGGAGCTCGGATATTTTCTAAGATTGATCTGAGGTTGGGATATCACTAGATGAAGGTGAAGGGGGAGGATATTCCCAAGACCGCTTTCAGGACGCGGTACGGGCAGTTTGAGTTCCTGGTTATGCCATTTGGGCTAACCAATGCACCCACAGTGTTTATGAACCTTATGAACAAGGTGTTCCATCAGTATTGGATCAGTTTGTAGTAGTGTTTATTGCTGATATCTTGATATATTCCAAGACTGAGGAGGAGCACGAGGAGCATTTGAGGATAGTGCTGGAGATTCTCAGGAAGGAGCAGCTTTACGGGAAGCTCTCCAAATGTGAGTTCTTCCTAGACCAGGTAGATTTCTTAGGGCATGTGGTGACTGGAGATGGTATCTCAGTTGACCCCAAGAAGATGTAGCAGTCGAGGCATGGGCAGCGCTGACTTCAGTTGCAGAGATCAGGAGCTTCCTGGGGCTGGCAGGGTATTATCGGAGATTCGTGCAGGATTTCTCCCGGATCGCAGAGCCGTTGATACGGTTGACCCAGAAGGATAATGAGTATGTTTGGTTAGAGGAGTGTCAGGCAGCTTTTGATGAGTTGAAGAAGCGGCTGAGGACAGCTCCGATTCTGACGTTGCCTTCAGGATCAGGTGGTTTCATATTTACAGTGATACTTCAGGAAGGGGCTGGGTTGTGTGTTGCAGCAGCACAGGAAGGTGATTTCCTATGCTTCCAGGCAGTTATGTCCCCATGAGAAGAACTACCCCCCACCTGGAGCTGGCAGCAGTGATTTTTGCTTTGAAGCTGTGGAAGCATTATCTGTATGGTGAGAGGGTGGAGATCTTCACAGATCACAAGAGCCTTAAGTATGTGTTCACTCAGAAGGAGTTGAACATGAGACAGCGCAGATGGTTGAGTTGATGAAGGACTTCGACATTGCACTGCAGTATCATCCAGGGAAGGCCAACGTGGTTGCCGATGCCTTGAGTAGGTATCCGACAGCCATGTGTTTGACCATGGATCGGCACTTGCTTGCCGACTTGGAGAGCCTTGGGATTGAGGTGATCGTGCCGGGAGTGCAGATGCAGCTATGGGGGATGCAGATTCAGTCAGACTTGGTGGACAGGATCAAGGCGCCCAGTTCGAGGATGTGGCTTTGCAGAGTATCAGAGAGCATCAGATAGGAGTGGGGATCCGAGTTTTCACTTGCGAAGGTGCCCTGAGGCACCGTGCCAGGTTATGTTGCCTAGCGGGAGCTCAAGAGCAGATTATGCAGGAGGCCCACAGATCTCATACTCTATACACCCGGTGCCAACAGATGTACCAAGATCTGCGGAAGCATGTATGGTGGTCAGAGAAGCAAGGTGTCCCACTTCGTAGCTAGGTGTTTGGTCCTGTCAGCAGGTCAGACAGAGACAGAGGCCCGTGGATTGTTGCTCGCTGCCCATTCCCGATGGAAATGGGAGCATATCACGATGGACTTCGTTTCATTGCCACTACAATAGGAGGAAAGACGCGATTTGGATTATCGTTGATATTGACCAATCGGCCACTTCTTGACCTTCCATCAGGTGGCTCACGTCTACAAGAGCTGACGGAGATGTATATGCGTAGATAGTCAGGATCCACGAGTTCCGGTCAGCACTCTCAGATTGGATAGCCATTTTACTTCCCATTTCTGGAGGAGTCTGCAGACCAGCTTGGGCACTCACTCAATTCAGTACTGCATACCACCCCCAGACGTACGACAGTCGGAGCGGACTATTCAACCCTTGAGATATGCTGCGGACGTACGTTCTGGACTTTTGGAGGTTCTTGGGAGGATCATCTTCATTTGTGGATGTTTGCCTATAACAATAGTTTCCAGGCCACATCGAGATGTCATCTTCGAGGTCCTGTACGGCGTAGGTGCCGTACACCCTTATCCTGGGGATGTTGGTGAGCGAGCTTTGCTGGGCCAGATGATTGTGGATGCGACCGAGAAGGTGAAGCTCATCAGGACAACTTCGCGTGGTGCAGGACAGACAACGCATTGGGCCGATAACCACCGGAGACCCTTGGAGTTTGAGGTACGGAGTAGGATTAGATTTAGGTTGTTTTTTGTGATTTTTGATCATATTTGTTATATATTTTAATGGAGACCTTGCTGTGATTAGGTCGGAGACCAGGTTTTCTGAGGATATCTCCGACTCGTGGTACGATTTTGGTGGAGGCAGAAAGCTTAGCCCGCGCTTCATCGGCCCTTTCGTTATCAGCGGGAGAGTCGGTGACGTGGCTTACAGGCTAGACTTGCCGCTTGCACTTGTGGGGTCCACAACATATTCCATGTATCACAGTTGAGATGGTACGTGGCTGACCCTAGCCATATGCTCGATCATTCGAGATTGAGGTAGGGCCTTCTCTCAGTTATCCAGAGCAGCCAGTAGAGATTCTGGATCGACGGGAGAAGGTTCTGAGGAAGCAGGTGATACCTTTGGTACGCGTCGCATGAAGGCATCATTCTCCAGGAGTCTACCTGGGAGCGGGAGGATGAGATGCGCGAGCGTACCCCTATCTCTTTGGACCGTGAGGTATACTTTCTATCCTTCTCATCAGTTGTATTTCGCCTTCAATTTCGAGGACGAAATTCTTTTAAGGAGGGTAGATTTGTCGCTACCATATTTCTAGTTTGAGGGTAAATATCATTTTTGGGGTAAATTAAAATTATTAGTATTAATTAGAATTTATGGGAATTTTTAGGATTTATTTTGGATTTATTTGGCCTAGTTTGATTTTGACTAGTTTTGACTCATGTAGACCAACCTAGGAGTTAACCCTAGTTAGTTGGGCTTGGTTAGGTCAAGAGACTCTAGTCTAACCTAGTATGACTTAAGTTAGTAGTTATTGATTCATTAGAAATTTAATTAGGAATTTAGGAATCAAGTGTTTTGATAAATGGCTTGTGGTTTCACAAGTCATTTTGTGACTAAACTTGATTGGACTAGCTAAACCTAGCTCAAACCCCACCACACCCATCATGGCCGGCCACCTAGGTTAAACCTAGGGATTCCCCCCTATAAATCCTTCCTAGTTTTTAGGGCTAGCCTCTTTTAAGGTTCTTTCAAAAGTTCTAAGGAAAGAGGTGAGTTCCATCTTCCAAAATTTATTAAAAATCCATTATAAATCCTTTCTTCCCCAAACCAATTCCATTATGACCTAAAATCAACCCTCTGCTGGTATATTTTGTTTACAGGAAGACATCAATTTGTGGGATTTGCTGGCTTGTGGAGTTCATCCCATTTGAAGGCTTTTTCATCCATTGTTCCTTAATAGTATAACTCCCAATACCCCATTAAATTCCTGTTTAAATCCATTTTAGGAAGGCCCTAGCCCTACCCCGACTGTAGGATAGGCTAAACCTAGGGTTCGAATTCGTTTCGTGTCCGTATCGGACACGTATCAATTTCTTTTAGTGTTCGACGAAATGTCCCAAAGGACACTTCGTTCAGTTTTCAGAGAAATATTTGAATAGGAATCTAGTCCTAGGCTTTCTTATAGGTTTCGAGTGTCGCCCTTAGGTTTTTGTGTCGTGTCGAGTCATGGTCGACACGTGCACGCACGGATTCGTGGCACGCGCACGAGTACTGTAGCTCCCCTGCTACCAGTGTGCTCGTACGGCTGCACAGGACACGAGGACACACGAAATTTGACACTGAGCAAGGGGCAGTGTCTGTCATGACACTCCCCAAGTCTCGTGTCGATTGGTGTCGTATCGGACACGAAAACTCGTGTGCATGAGGAAGGCTGTGCGTGTTCAGTGTTTGGGCTTTGTTCTGTTGATTAGATTCGATTCCAATGGTTAAATTCCTGTTTAAGCTTGTAAATTAGATCCTAATGTATATTATATAATGTATGTAGATTAGTTTACATGTTTAAGTTAAGTTTGTATGTAGATATTGGATTGGTTTGGCAATGAACTATCTCCTGATACACACTAGCACTGTCACACGATTTCTGATTTTTCCAGTTCCTAACCTTGATCCATGCTTGATTAAATTGGCAGAATTCTCATTGTGTAATACAAGTTTAAGACTCAAACATTTAATACCTGTAGTTTAGTTTTACAGTTGAAAATAGGGTTTGGTTGTGAATTGAAATATTGACATTGGGACGACTTTGATAATTGATAACCTATAGCCTTCAGTCCAGTTCCAATATATGGTGTTAAAACTGAGTTTTGTTTAATAATTACTGTTGTGTATAATCCTAATGATTTGATTTTCCTTCATGATATATCCATTGTCAATTAAGTTCTTAAATTGCAAGTTAGACTTGGGTTAACAAAAGAGGATTTGGTATGGGTTTTGATCCATTCCCTGTTTTGAGAACCTGGGGAATGAGTCCTATTTTTCCTGTGTTCTGTTGATTACTCTTCACTGTTTTCCTTGATTACTCTTTACTGTTTTCCTTGATTACTCTTCACTTTCAATTGAATGCTTACTGAAATTCTCATAACTGTTAGCCACAACTGGGAATTAAACTAAGGGGTTGACATCTAGAAGAGGTGGCTGGGTTTGAGTTTTGATTGAGAACTTGATGATTCTAATATGGTATTAATTTAGAGTTTTGATTATAGGCTAACTGATCATTACCTGAACTTTAAACTGCTTCCTGTTGCATCTAATGCACACACAGTTGACACACTCTTCATTGATAAATTCCTGCACATGGCCATGTTGAAATCACATTGACACACACCCTCATCTCCAGTTACACCACTGTGCACTCTTTCACTGACTTTTGATTTCCTGCACATAGACACTTGTACACTGATGGTTAATCCCAGTTTACACATAGCACAGGCACAGGCACCTACTTCACATCTCTTCACTGTTTTGGGACTGCTAAAGGGTTTCCTTTACAGTTGAAGGTTAATTGATCACTTAGGACTGTTGGCTAGTTCAATTCCTGCACTTAATACCATTTCACCCACACACACATTATTCTTACACTGTTAGTTAATTCCTACACCCACAAGTACACACACACACACACATGCTTCCTCCCCATATGCATTTTCATGTGTTATATATATCTATGTACATATGTGTGGTGTAATGTATCTATATACATGTGTGAATATATATCTATATGTATACATATAATATTAGCCTAGGAATGCATAGTGTTACTTCAATAATTGTATCTATATACATAGTGTTGTATATGTATAGGTGTATGAGTACTTGAATGTTGTGTGTAGTCTAGTATAGCCTTGTTAGAGCCTAGCATGGCTTATTAGACCTAGATAGCCTAGTTTAGACTTAGTTAGACTTGGTTGACCTAGTTAGACTTCTAGGGTTGACCAAGTTGACCAAGAGTTGACTTTGGCCTAGATTGATTTAGAATCATATAGAATGCATAGTAGGACTCCATTTTGCTATTCTAGACTTGTTGTGACTTGTGCTGTTCTGATTAGGAGCCAGACACCACTCCTTGGACAGTACGTTTTATTTTGGACACTCAGTTACCGGCGAGTACATTCTCTGATCATTTCATATCCTGCTTAGAATTATATTCCTGCTTTAGATTTCATACTTGATGCTGTCACGACATTATCACGGATTAGTACTATATGGATCTTCTTATGCGATGTTATCCCCCTCGGGAGCATCGGGTACATTGTGTCATGTGCATTTCACTTTCATCGTGTACTCCTGTGCTTTCATTATGTGCACTCATATGAATCTTCTACTCTCATGTTCACGGAGCCCCCATGTATACTATCATGTGCACCCTATATGGGCCCCCATATGATATCCTGTGCAATAACATAACCTGTTTAGATCCTTGTGTATTGATTGGGGATACGGGGGAGTGCTAGTAGTTGTGTGAACAATTCCATTGTAGTGTAGATCCTGTGCACCTCGATATCCCGTACAAATCTGTCCTGTTCACATGTGCTATCTCATACTCTGACTCACTAGCCATTGTTAGTTCTCTATTTATAGTAGATATTTCTGTTATAGTTTTCTCTCTTGTTTACATACTGTATTTCTTCAGATCCTGTATTTTATCCTACTGCATGTTTATTTTTTAACCTGCTATGATATTGTTGAGATGTACTGTACTCGCTCATGTCCTGACTGGACCTATTGAAAATATTACAGAGGACGAGGAGGAGGCCTGCCTGGACACCTACTACGTGGCAGCCTTAGATGATACCTGTGAGTTGGACTCCCAGGAGGATCCAGCAGTAGCTGAGGACCTTCCCCCGACTGCCTAGACTAGATTAGTTAGCTTGTTTTTCATTTGTAGTCTGGAGGCATGTTCTAGTTAGACTCTTATTTGGAGATCAGTTGTATATATTCTTTTATCTGAGACCCTGTATTGCTGGGATTATCTTAGACTGATGTTATCTATTTTATTTCCTTGAGTTCTATTTCATATCGTGCTATCTCTTCCTTAGTTGTGATTGAGTTTCTATTACTATTTTACCCCGTTCGGGGAGTATAAACTGTTCGATATATACATTGCTAGATGTTGTGACCTAGGACAGTGTTCTACCGTCTACATGCGGCGTAGGCTGGACGTATTCCGCGTCTCGTGCCCTACTCTAGGGTGCGGGTTGTGACAAATGCTTATGGGCATACCGTACTGCAATTCGGACGGCTACAGGAAATATACCGTTCGTGTGGCCCTTACTTACTGGTTGACGTCGGACGATAACTACCGCCGACGGCTACAAGAATTGTAAGCCTTAGACGAGAAGCGTTTGCAAGCTCAACAAAGCATCGAGCTCTATCAAGCACGCATATCTAGGGCCTTCAATAAGAAAGTCAAGCAAAGGACATTCAAAGTAGGTGATCTCGTCTTGGCTGTTCGCAGACCGATGGTTATGACTCACAAAACTGCCGACAAATTTTAGCCCAAATGGGAGGGTCCATTCATCATCGAGACCATATTCTCCAATGGCGTATATCGGCTCGCAAAACCGAATAGAGACTTGGCCATGCTACCTATAAATGATAAGTTCCTGAAGAAATACTATGTCTAAAGAACATGCTGGTACTTCCTCAAACAACCAAATCTTCCAGACTGTCGAGTTATGTACACCAAGTACCTCTGAACTCACACTCTATTAGCTCCGAGTGGATTCATATTGCATCTTCCTGGGTGACAAGTCATGTATACTGAAATACCTAGGGACTTCCACCCTGTTGCTTCACCCCGCCGGAGTTTACCAGGCTTATTGCCATCTCTGAGCAAACTTCCTGGTCCTGATTATCGTGTGTCACATCTATATTACCTCTGATACTGATAGTCTCTTGACTTAACACCTGAACCCGACCCGGGATAAAATTATGGTGTTAAGACCGAATAAACTATCGCGTCCATATTACCTTTGTTGGGTTTTGTCTCAAATCGATTATTTGCACCACCAGTGCACAAAAGGGTAATAGGTCCACCAAAAATTATTCCTGATTATCATGTGTCACGTCCATATTACCTTTGATACCGATATTCTCTTGAATTAACACCTGAACCCGACCCGGGATAAAATCATGGTGTTAAGACCGCGGAACCTATCACGTCCATATTACCTCTGTTGGGTTTTGTCTCAAATCTATTACTCGCACCACCAGTGCACAAAAAGATAATAGGTCCACCAAAAATTATTCCTGATTATCTTGTGTCACGTCCATATTTCCTCTAATACCGATATTCTCTAGACTTAACACCTGAACCCGACCCGGGATAAAATCACGGTGCTAAGACCATAGAACCTATCACGTCCATATTATCTTTGTTCGGTTTTGTTTCAATCTATTATCCGCATCATCAGTGCACAAAAGGGTAATAGGTCCACATAAGTGATCCTAATCTATTACTCGTACTACCGTTGCACAAAAGGGTAATAGGTCCACAAAATATTATTTAAATCTATTGCTCGTATCTTTAGATGCATAAAAGAGCAATAGGTCCAAAAAAAGTCTTCCAGTAGGATGTCTTGTATCGATCACAAATGCTATATTAGGCCCTCTAGTACAAGCATCACAGATACCACAAACAAAGAATGAAGTGAATGTATTCTGTTATTCAAAATAAGATACATTCATAGGACTACATCTCTAGAAGCAAAAAGAAAAAAGGGAAATCCACTACTCATCAGCAATACATAGTTTAGTTAATTTGGCATTACTACGCCTTCTTCAAAAAGTAGTTTCATAGCCCTCGAAAGGAGTCATGTTTTACTGCTGAGAAGCAAACAAGGTTGTTGAACCTTCGAGAAGCCACACGGAGGAGGGCAATTATGGCATGTTAAAAAGCATCTACTAACGCTAATTTTTTCCCTCCGTATTGCGGACGTCCTAGGCCTGTTCCTCTAAAACGATATAACTTCAAAAAAACATCCCTAATGTTGCTTTTGCCTACTTGGAGAGCCGTAAAAACATAACTTTCATGACGATGCCCAACCATCGTCCGACTCTTCGATGTATAAAGGTTCTTTCTACCATCTGATAAAAACCCTTCCGAAGCATGGAGAGTTCTAAGCTGTCTGATGTGTGTCGAATGTTGCATCTTCACCATATCTAAAATTGCCAATACCGGTCCTGGGGGAATTTGCTAACCAGATCCCTATGGAATATAAAAAGGAGAAGAGGTTAGCAATCAGAAGAAAACAAAGTGAATGGGTTTTCTCCCTTAGTTCATGCGGCCCAGCCATAATAGAACACATGCGGCTCAGATCAGAGGACAGCTCATGCGGATCGATCATGTAGAATCTATGCGGCCCAGATACAGACAGGGTACAAGCCCTATCTACTCTGATACTTATGCGGCTCGGTCCATGCGGCCCAATCAAAAAGAGTACATGCGGCTCAGTCCCCATGAAGGCCAACTGTGCGCTAAAGGCATTGAAGCCATGGCACAGCGACAAACTGTGGTCAGACCCGTACATAAAGCACACAATATGGCCATCTGGGTTCAAATAAGCATTCGTTCCTTAAATATTCTTACCGTGGATAGGAGGATGTACATCAAGATGAGCAGAGAATGAGTCCACAACTATCGACAGAGAGGCAAGCCCGTTTCCTTTGTGAGCAGTGTCGATCGACTTGGGGGCTTCGGGGGCCATGGCTGATCGGGAATGGGAAAGAATATTGGAAGAAAAAAGATAAAAAGAGAAAGTAATAGGAGTTCTCTTGCTGATGTACGACCTACATATTTATAGGCTATCAAGAAGCATAAACGAATAGGCACCGCTTCGGTTATCATGTCCACTAAGAGATAATAGTGACCCTCAGGATTTTATCTTTTATAACCGTCAAAGTGACCGAAAAGACAGCGCCAAATCTAAAACTGAATCAGAGCATTAAAAAGTAGTAAATACAGCAGTGACAACTTGACAGAGCCTCTATGTGGCTCAAAATTTTCCTGCGGCTCGAAAATTCCCTGCGGCCTAAATCTTTCCTGCGGCTTAATACTTTCCAGCGGCTTGACGTTTCTTCTCCATGCTTCTTATTCAAAGTATTCGAAATTTATAATTTGAAAACTTTGAAAGGGGTCTTGTAGAAGCATAGAAAAGATGGAGTTTATACGGATCATCACTCCATACGGCCAAGCAAAACTAAGCTGCAGAAGCAAGTGCTATTGGAGACCCCATGCGGCCAAGTGAAACTAAGCCGCAGAAGCAGTGCTCCTAGAGACCTCATGCGGCCAAGCGAAACTAAGCCGCAAAAGAAGTGCCCCTGGAGACCTCATACGGCTAAGACAATTTGAGCCGCAGAAGCGAGGCTCTCGAAGGCCCCATACGGCTAAGGGGACTCGAGCCGCAGAGGGAAGGTTCTCATAGATCCCATGTGGCCAAGTGAAACCAAGTCGCAGAAGCAAGGTTCTCAAAGATCCCATGCGGCCAATTGGAGCCAAGCTGCAGAAGCAAGGCCCCTAAGGCCACTATGCGGCCAAAATGAGTCAGACTCTACTTTGTTGAGGGGACACATTACAATTTGACCAAGTCTCAACTACCTAGATTCGTTACAACAAAATCTCAACAACCTCCAGCAGCTGTAGCCCAAGATTGAGTCTTTGCGTACTGTTACAGACACGTGGCCACGTGGTCCTTTATGCAGCCCAAAATCTGCTATTACAGGAATCACTATAAATAGCAGGGTACTACACCCATGCAAAGGTTGGCAATCAAAGGCTAACAAATTTCTTTAAGAGCAAAGACTGCGTCTGACAGTCCAATGAGTAAGGCAGAGTTGCTACACTTTCCCGAGCCTCCATCGTTACCTGCCAGAATCAAAAACTAAACAATTTTACTTAGATTATTTCCTAGGATTTCTTTCTAGGCTTTTTTACAAGCGAGTTGGCAATTAAGTTCAATTTCTCTGTAATTTTTGTTCTTAATATTTAATGGCAAATAGTAGCGTATTGAGGCGTGCGGCCATATTGACGGTCAAACTTACAACTGGATGATGCGATCGATGTAGAAGACATGATGTATGGAAAGGTAAAATCCTTTATGGGCAAGAGAACCTGAGTGTTGTAGTCAATCTGGCAAATTCAGTTGGGCTACTAAAAGCCCTTGTAACCTCTGTTCATTTATCGAATAAATAGAATTGTTTCGTATACTCTGTTTCTTCCGCTGCTAAATAACAATATCAAAGAAAATTAAGAACTTGTCATCTTGCCTTGTACGAGTGCAACTCCAAACTCGTATAGCATCATGCCCCAGCGAGGATGATGACTCAGATAAATCGATACGACGACGAGCAATTTTCTGGGTCGAGGTGTGACAGAAGGGACCCACAAATCTCGTACTCAACTTGCCTTTAGCTCTAAATCTGGTGACTCCTAGCATGGGTGTGACTTTCAGAAACACATGATCACCTTCCAGGAACTTAAGGGGTCGTCGATGGCTGTCTACGTAGCTCTTCTATTGACTTTGTGTAATCTGCAGTCTTTTTCGAATAAGTCGGACTTTCTGTACGGTATGTTCTACCGGTTCTGGGCCAAGAATCTGCTACTCCCCTACTTTATCCTAACAAATGGGTAATTTGTACTTACGCCCGTACAAGACTTCGTACGGTGCCATCTGGATGCTGGACTGGTCGCTATTGTTGTATACAAATTTTGCTAAGGGTAGATGAATGTCCCAACATAACTTCAAGTCAATTACGCAGAGCCGTAACATATCTTTGAGAATTTGATTCACACGTTCTGTTTGGCCATCGGTCTGAGGATGGTAAGCACTGCTAAAGTTTAACTTAGTCCCCATAGCCGACTGAAGGCTACTCAAGAAGTATGACAAAATTCGTCCATCCCGATCTGAGACGATGGATACTGGCAACCCGTACAGTCGCGCAATCTCATCAAGGTAAATCTCGGCCAGGTAATTGAAGCTCCAAGTATCTTTGTTGACAATAAATACGCTAACTTGGTTAGTCGTATAGAACCCTAGAGGGGGTGAATAGGATAATAAAATAATTACCAACAATAAAAGAAAATTAAAAAACAATTTAAAGAAGAGGGAATCAAACACTCGATGTATCCTGGTATCCTTCAAAGGGGTACTCCAGTCCCGGAACTCTCTTCGACTTTAATCTACTATTTGAGTAAATAGTACAACATGAGTTTGGATCCGAAGAAATCGTCAACTTCTTACACACTAGTTTTCATCCGAAGGCTCTTCAATTTCTTACACACGAGTTTTCCTTCGAAGGCTCGTCAACTTCAAACTTGAGAAAAAAAAGTTTTGATCTACTTGAACACTTGGAAGATCTAAATTACAACTCTTGAATACTGTAACACTGATGAATAATAAAAATAAAGCTTTATAGAGTAATTGTGGAGCTCTTGGGTAGTTGGGAAAGTTAAAGCTTTGGGCAGATGTCCTAAAAAGAGAAGACCCAATCTCTTTAAATATAATAACCAAGAGAGCTAGTAAATTATGTTCCAAACAGTCAGTAATCAGTATACCACCGGTACCAGTCGATATTCTGTCGGTATACCATTTCTGTAATAGAAACGGTAACAAATCTAGCCATTAAACCATTTAATGTTGAGAATCTGACTGTTTAAAAATAAAATATTTGTAACCGGTATACCGACGGTGTAGATCGGTGTACAGTCGGAATACCGGTGTGACAATAGGGAGCTTTCTGTATATATAAAATGGCATACAGACGTTACGAACTGGTGTACCGTCGGAATATCGGTGCGGCAACATAAGGCATTATGTGGATATAAACCGTTATACCGTCGGTAGGAACATGTGTACCATCAGGATGTCGGTGCTGCAGACTGGGAGCATTCTGTGCATATAAATCAAAATACCAGCAGTACGAGTCGTTGTACCGTCGGAATGCCGGTATTGCAGATAGAAAGCATTCTGTGCATATAAACCGGTATACCGGCGGTACGAACTGGTGTACCGACGGAATGTCGGTATTGTAGACAGCGATCATTATGTGTATATAAATTGGTATGCCGGCGATACGAACCGGTGTATCGTCGGTATGCCGGTATGTAAATAAAGTATGTTTTTGAAAATATTTATGTAAGATTTTTGGTTATGTCATTAATTTGAAGTGTTTCATAATTGTCTTAGACCTTGTACAGACTCTAAGGACTTGAATCACTTGAGTGCGAGCTTGAGTTTGTTGATAGCTTCTCTGGAGACTTTTTTTCAACGGTCATTTGGTCTTCCGAGTGACTTTTGGCTTATCTTTATTTTAATGGTCATTTTGTAATAGCTCTTGAGAGACTTTAGCAGTGTATCTGATTCTGAAAAGGAGATAGGAAACAAAGATGCAGTTAATGTGATCAAAATCAATGTATCAACAATCTCTCCCATTTTGATAATTGACAAGATATCGGGTTTTTGAGAGTAGCTCTCCCGTAATGGGATGACTCCCTCTCAACATATTTTCTTCCCCTTTGTTACTTAAAAAAAATGGTTGAGTTTATACAGTAAAATATATTTTAAGAGGAACCATGCATATAGATATATAGAATGAAGAGTACATAGGACCAACCTATATTATGACATAAAACTAGAATTTTTAGATATCAACAAGACTATTATCCCTATCAAGACAACATAAGACAACTTTGTAAGAAACGACACCAAAGTCCCCGAAGGACCACAAAAGACAACCAACCATCAAAGAGACATCACAAACAGAGAAGACCAACCATACTTGGAAATAGAGTCATGCATCAACAGAATCGTCGTCCCCATCACCCGGAAGATCCTGAAAGGTGCCAAAGGGATCACTTCCATCGGGATACATAAAGTCATAGGCATTGGGATCCGTAAACCGCAAACTGTGATAGTCATGATCTTGGAGGTCCTAATCAAGGTAGGCTTTCATGTCTTGGATGGTGCACTAAATAAAGTAGCACTGGTCATGAAGACAGCTTTGCATGAGGGTTTTAAGTCCTCGAGTATTGGTCCTCATCTGTACATTTGATTGAGCCATCCTTATGTCAAAGTAGTGCTGAGTGAGTGGATATTACCTCCTGTGGGTGATGGATCAGTGGGGGTAGCAGCAGTAGGTTGGGAACCGGAAGGCCGAGATGAACGAGAGGATTGGCCAGTAGCCAAAACGCGAGATGGAGCCAAGTATGAGGGTGAACTATCAGTATGGCAGAGATTAAGATTAACATTTTTGGCTTCCTGGATAAGGGTGATGAACATTCCATAGTTCAGGGCTCGTTTTGCCGAAGAGTGAACAGAGATGAAGGAGTTTAGAAGGGTTTTCAAAAAGGACCAAGTCTTCTAGGCATAGAGATAATACATGGATACTAGAGCGTCGGTGGTGATAGCATCATAATTTCTGGACTTAGTGATAAGGATGCGATGTAACTCATAGTTGAAAGGTTCCACTTGTTTGGAGAGAGTGGGAATGGGAGGAGGGTTCGGCCTAGATCCAATGATGCTGCAGAATTCTTCAAAGGTGTCAGAGGGTGCCGGTTGGAGTCCCGCAAAAGTAGGAAGGTCATCTCCCCGATTCAGAATTTCCAAAATTCAACAAGAACTTTGGTCGTGAGACGAAAGTGTCGTTCGTTGACGAGTGTCTCGATGGCATTACGTGAGAGATCCGGGACAAAATTGCAGTAAAACATCCTTATGTCAGCAAGATAGACGGGGATTTGATGGCCAAGAAGAGAGGCCAGACCAAGAGTTTGAAAGAAAGAAAGATGGTCGGCAAAGATGTTAAAGTTTATGGGCTTGCCATCATACATTATGCGATTGTGGAAGGAGTTGAACTACGCGTCGGCAGTATCACTAGATTTAAAGAGTTTTCGATCATATATTCCATCGGGTAGGGAGGTTTGAATAGGTTATAGGAGAAGGAGGACCGAGGTCATTTAGCATGAGTTATTTAGAAGGAATGGTGAGAGGAGTGCTCATGTAGAGGAGAAATATAAGAGAAGAGGATGGACGGTTAGGTAGGAGGAAGAGATGAGGGAGGTTTTGGGAAGTGTTAAAACATATAGGGAAGAGGAATAGTTGGGATGGAAATAATGAGAAGTATTTTAAGAAATGGAGTTGTTAAGGGTGAAGGGATGGTTGGAAAGGAAGAGTTAAAAAGTTTATGTGAATGATGGATGTATGAGTAAAGCGAGTTGTATGGGAAGTAAAAGTGATGGGATGGAATATAAAGAGATGGGATAGAAAAAGGTGTGGAGTTAATGAGAAGGATTTTGAAAAGATGGGATAGAAATTAATGAAAAGGATTTTTTGGGGCCCATGATAAAGTAAAAGGAGGCATCTATCAGCAGACTATACATAGGTCGACATACCTACGGTTTCCATTATGTACCATCGGTGTACCAGTAAAAAAGATTTCAACTAGTTGGTTGAAAGTTTAGAATGCCTAATTCTTAGCAGAGGAAGAAGAAATGATCCTCGGGTAGAGGCTTAGTGAAGATGTCCGTGAGTTGGTAGGTAGTGTCAATAAACTCAAGATGGATGTCCCCTTTTTGTTGGTGGTCTTGTAGGAAATGATGTCTAATCTCAATGTGTTTGGTACGTGAGTGACAAATAGGATTTTTAGTGAGATTAATGGAGCTAGTATTGTCCTATTTGAAAGATATGCCATGTGAAGAAATACCGTAGTCAATAAGTGTTTTTGTCATCCAAAGGATTTGTGCACAACAACATCCAACCGCAATGTATTCGGCCTCAGTTATGGAAAGGACAACCGACTTTTGTTTCTTACTAAACAATGAAGCCAAGGATTTCCTATGGAATTGGCATGTGTCGTTAGTGTTTTTTTGATCAATCTTGCATCCGGCAAAATCTGTATCTGAGTAGCCAATATGCTCAAAGGTTGGAGATTTGGGATACCAAAGTCTAGTGTTAATAGTACATTTGAGATACCGAAAAATGTGCTTGACGGCACATAAGTGCGATTCTTTGGGATTTGCTTAGTAAGTGCACATAGGAAAACACTAAACATGATGTCGGGATGACTAGTGGTTAAATAGAGTAAGCTACCGATCATATCTCGATACTTACGAATGTCGATCGAGACACCATTTTTATCTTGATCAAGTTTTGTTGTAGTAGCCATAGATGTTCACATTGATTTTGATGTATCTAGTTCAAAGCGCTTAAGAAGATGCTTGGTGTATTTGGCTTGATTGATGAACGTGCATTTAGGTCCTTGTTTGATTTGTAATCCAAGAAAATGATAATTCTCCCATCAGGCTCATTTTAAACTCATCATACATAACTTTGGCAAACTCTATGCACAATGTTTTGTTATAGCCTTGAGCAACCAATCATACTTTGTTACAAGTCATGATTCCATCCTCATTAAGCCTGTTTTGAAACACCTACTTTGTCCCAATAATATGATAGTTTTGTGGTTAGGAACAAGTTCCCAAACATTGTTTCTCTCGAATTGATTAAGATCTTTATGCATTGCAATCATACAAAATTTATCATTAAAAGCATCATTAATAGTTTTAGGCTTTATTTGAGAAATAAAAGCCACATTTGCACAATGATCTCGTTTAGAGGATCTAGTACTAACTCGTGGGGAAGGGTCAACAATGATAAGTTTTATGGGTTGATGGGAGACAAATCTCCATTCTTTGGGGAGATCCTCTTGAGGAGTCTCTATAGTTGAAGGATTTTCAGGTGGAGTAATCTCAACTTCATTACTAGATGAAGGAGCACTTGTATCTCTAAGAGAAGCATTTTTCAAACCAAAAGAGATGTCATCAATATCGTTCAAGGAGCTAGATGGAAGTGTTAAGTTCGTCAAAAAAGAGACAGTGATTGACTCTTCGACTACAAGACTCCTTTTGTTAAAAACATAAAATCCTTCACTTTTCATTGAATATCCAAGGAACTTACCTTCATAGAAAACTCCTTAAAGCCTGTGAAGGTTTTGGTTTGAAAAAATTCTTTATATTTCTGAGAAAACTCCTTTTAAGCTTTGGTTTGAAAAAAATTCTTTCTATTGAATATTTTAAAATTTTTGGATGCAAATGTTTTATTTTGAACACGACTTGTATTTAATAGAGTTAACACCACAGCCATTATCCGTAAGATGGCTAATGCTAAGAAGATTGTGCTTTAGATTTGTAACAAGACAAACATTTTTAATGCAAGGATAGGGTAGGGAGCCGATATTACCATGTCCGATGATGTACCCCATTAAATTATTACCGAAGGATACGTGTCTTTTCTTTTTCATCGATAGCGTTACAAAAAGTGAAACATCACCGATCATGTGCCATCAACATCCGCTATCAAGGATCCACTTGCTTCTAGCATACGATGGAGGGTTCACCTACAACACAAGTTGAAGATGAAGACTTTGGTACCCAAAAATATTTGGGTCCTTGACTGTTAGTTTTAGGAACCCATTTTAACATTCTCATGTCAACATGCTTTCTCATTTGACAGTAATGAGAAGTGTGTCCAAACAAACCATAGTAGTGGCATATAGTGGGTCTTATAGAAGAAGATGATGGAGTGTTTTGAGTGTAAGAAGTTCTAGCATGACCATTGTGGTGATGATAGTAAAAGGCCTGATGTGACGTATTTGTATTCTTCCTTACGGAAGGACTACATTGTGTGTGCATTTATTGGAGATAAGACCTATGTGGTGTGTTCATGTGAGTGTAACTCTTGTAGCTAGTGTTGCGCTGTGTGTTGGTGTGTCTTTGATTATGGCGTCGTACATTTGTGTAGGCCATATCTCTATGTTTCTTGCCCTTTGCAAGAAGATTATTGTATTAGATAGAAGTTGCATATTCCCTTTGGGTTGCAACAAGTGACTTTTTCTTTTCAATGTCGTTTCCTTCCTCGAGGGATTGACATTCAATATTCTTTTTGTTTATGACATCTTGAGCTTCTTGGAACTTTAGTCGAAGAGACTCAATCTCATCAGTGTCAGAGGCAAAAGATTTCCCTTTTATATAAAAAATAATATTTGAGAGTCTTTCTATTTCATGCTTGAGAGCAATAATCTCATTTAGATATTTTCTGTGCTTACTCCTCACAACTTTGTGTTCATCGTGTAGTTCAAGAATGGCATTTTCTAATTCGGTATAAGGAAGAGCATTCATAAAGATGTCATTAAGTACCTCATTTGACTCTGTTGCCATAAGACAGACATTTGCATTGTGTTCGCATTATTTGTCATTGCCCGAGTCACTTACATCACTTTTACACCAGATGCTAGTGATGGCGTACTTCCTTAAGGATAACTTCCTTTGTTTGGTCGTTCATACTTGTCAGATTCTCTTCTTCCCATTGGACAGTCCCACTTGATGTGTCCGATTTTCTTGTAGTTGTAGCAAGTTGGTTCTTCATCAGTGTCCCTTCTTGAATGATTTGCTTTATTGAACTTGAAAAACTTTCAGAAGTGTTTTACGGTGAGAGAAATTTCTTCGTCGTCCGAATCGTCATCATTGGAGTCATCTTTTGAGGAGAATTTGATGGCCTTGAGGGCAAAAGATTTTTTCCCTTCGTCTTTTCTTTTTCCTTTTCTTGTATGGAGGCTTCCTCTTGGTCCTTCATATCTAGCTCGTGGGTCATTAACTTTCCCATGAGAATTTCAAGGTTCATTATTGTGAGGTTATTCCTTTTGATGATGGCGGTAGCTTGAGATTCCATCCTTTAGTCAATCCTCTGACAATTTTATGAATCTTTTCATGAGTGGGATATTCCTTACCAAGAGAAGAAAGTGGGTTCATAATATCAAAGAATTGAGTAAACATGAAAGTAATAGACTCATCTTATTTCATTTTGAAGGATTCATAATCTTGAGTAAGTCTACTAATCATTAATTCTTTTACTTGTGATGTCCACTGGTATATTACTTCCAAAAGTTTTCATATTTTATTGGAAGTTTTGCAAGTTAAAATTCTGTTGAATTCATTGCTATCGAGAGCACAATAAAGTACGTTCATAGCCTTTGCATCCCATCTAAAGAAGTTCTTATCATTTTCGAAAAATTTCTCTTTAAGAGTTTGTGAAACTACTTCCTCAATAACAATGAAAGATTTAGGGATACCATTTACGACATCATCCCATAGATCAAAACCTAAGAATTTTAGGTAGATGCTCATCCTAATCTTTCAATAGTTATAGTTGGCTCCATGAAATAGATGAGGCCTATTTGTAGAGTGTCCCTCATTATGGAATGAGTTGAGACTATGATTAGTGGCCATTGATCACTCTAAGGAGGTTAGTGTTCGACGTAATGAAAGGTTGAACAAACTTTTTTGTTTTATTGAACATATAAGGTATCCGTGTACAAAGAAGGAAGTCCTAAACAGGATATTCTAAGTACATGGGGAAGAGGTTTCTGGAAAAGTGTGATGGTGGAGATCGAGCGCTACAGTGGCTCCTTTACTCCGTTGACGATCTGACGACGAATCAACCTTGCTATGGCTCTCTGGCATCTTTGATGGGACTCTGGGGTCACCGATCAAGAGGCTATTTGGATGAGAAGATCCCTTGAAGATGGTTGGTTGTTTGGTTCTTTGGTTGGCAGGTGGATGAGGGTGGTCGACTCTTCGTAGATAGAGATCGCTCCTCCTTTGAAGGTTGTAGATTGTCAATGTTCCCCCTCTCTTTTTTTTCGTTGTAAGAACTCCTTCTATTATAGAGAACCGAGCACATATGTGATGTGCATTAGGGGTCCTGAGATATAAAAGAATCTCCCGTCATTGCATGGTCCGGGCTTCTGCCGCGCTGACACGTGGTGAACCTCAAGATTTCCCTCAAACGAGATCTTTGGTGGTTATAAACATAACCAAAGGAGGTGATACATGGCACGTGCAGATTTTCTTGCTTGGATACAACCAAGTAAATCTTAGGATTTCAACTTAGGTTTAGAGTCTAAGTGATCCTCGTCTAAGATTTAAATCAATCTGATATGATATCAATTATGATTTCATCCCAATCTTCTCTGCAAGAGGCGGTTTAAACAAACCAATTGGGGTGGACCCATGCTTTATGCGCCTCTGGTGAGGACTAAGTGTTGCTGTGCTTATGGGGCGACGAGTAGACCGTGTTTCTAGAGACGATGGAACCTCTGTGCTTTCAGGCGACGAGTGGACCTGGCTTCGATTGACGATGAGACTTTTGTGCATATATAGCAACTTATGAAGCTGTGTTTCAGGCTACCGGAGTCACTATACTGTAGGCGACAAGTAGGCTTATGCTTCAGGTTGGCGAGCTTACTGTACTTTCACAGCGAGAGGTTAACTTGCAATGGTTGCGATGGGAGTTCCCAAGTCTCTTGTAGAGAAGTGACTTAAGCATCTGATCCAGAGCAGACGACAGGGCCGTAGGAATGGAGATGGTGTGAGCATATCACCATCCTGGGCCTCATGCAGACATAGGTAAGCAGTTGTGCCTCTGAACAGAGAAGGCGTTGGCTGCGAAGGGATGGGTATGACACCCTTGTGTGTCTGAGATTGGCGCAGGTAGGTAGCTGTGCCTCTGGAGTGAAGATACTGGCTTCTGAAATAAAAGAAAGGAGGGCTACAACCATATTATTTTGGAGGTTGACGCAGGCAGGTAGCTGCTCCTCTGGTTTGAAGGCTCTGGCTTCTTCAAAGTGCAGGGTTACGGATATGCTTCTGAGAGGTTGCACCCATAAGAATATCAGAACATGTTTCGGTGGAGGTCAATCTTCCAGCGTGTGTATCGAGAAGAAGGAAGGCTGCGCTTCAATGAAGACTGCATCCCTTGTAGATCCCTCTAGGCTCTGTCGAATCTGTACTAGATCCTTTATAGAAGAAAATAATTAGTCCCTTATGTATAGTCCTGATGTGTTCGTACTAGAATTTAGTAGACATGACAATAAAGGGACTTCTCTCCATATCTTCTATTTTGTCTTTTTAGCACTGAGCCTGAGTCTTTTGCATCTTCTGCGCTTTGGCGAAGGGATGTCTTCAGCTGAGATTTTTATGCTTCTAGAAGACCCCCTTAACAGTGTCCCAAACCTGAGTCAAGCTTGGGATACTTTGAACAGAAGCATGAACACATGTCAGGACTGTACGAGCTGGGTGATGGCTGGTGTCACGCCTAGCTCTTATCATTAATTGTCCCGAGTCATCATTTCAGAGCATGGGCTCCTGATGGCTTCTTGATATTGCAGCCTCTTGCGTCTTTGCATGGATCGCGAATCTCTTTAGCAGAGGAGGTTCAGAGTCACGTTCCTTTGGTGACTCGCAGTACTGTCACCAGTCATGGAGTGTAGCTTTAGCTTAACTTGTAAGCTTCCTTCTGACCAATTTCTGGCTCGTGCTTGGGCAACACGAATAGCCTACATAATGGACTATCCTCATTCAAGAGAAGACTCAGCTGCTTCAACAATGGCCTTGCTTGCCCGATGTTCGGCTCCTGATGATCCGAGAGTTTGCTTGAGGCGGCCGTCGGTGGCAAATCTTTTTATCCAAAAAAGCTGTAGTAGAACTACTACTTGATCTCGAAATGTCCCTCATCCTGGATGTTGTCGGCGTCAATGGTGTCTCCAACCCTAGCTTCCTGACATCGCATTGGTTGCCATGCTGACCGAGGAATGGCAAGGCCTGCTACTGTGGTTGCTCTCTCCGGCCAGTTGTGTCACGCCCCGATTCGGGGAATCGCTCGCTTTGCTTCGATTCACGCCGAATCGATCTTCCTCTCTAAGGCGTGATGCCGTACAAGTCTGGAGTTGCAATTGTACAAGGCTAGAACATGCACATTGATATCACTTTGAAACATTTGAAAGTAAGCCACAGTTGCGAAAACATTGAGACACAATATAGGAAGAAGAAACACTCATTTTATTCATAATTGTAGTCATAATACAACTTTTCTCGATAATATTTGAAATGCCATTTCGGCTACATTGATTCATGAAAAGAAGTACAACTGATAGGCTGCCATGAAATAATTTCCCGTTCCATACATCATGTCCCTTTAGTATTTGAAATATAAGCAGCTATCTTTGAAAACTCCGTAATACTTTGTGCGTCTTTTACAGAAAACAACTTGAAAGGAAACAGTAGTTCAGAAAGCTTTAGTTGCGAGGTGCGCCCGAGCCTTCTCCAGTACCTGTGGAGGAGGGGTCAGCACATTATAACAATGCGCTGGTGAGCCCCGTTGGCCCACTCAGCTAAACCAATATTTTATTAATGACAAGCATTTTAAAGATATAAACTTATTAGGGACAGGCAACATTCAGAGTAATTCACAATAAATGCAACATGGAAAAAACCATGTTTACTTTACCATTGGCCGAATCCAGCTTTCCTGCATAAGATACAGGATAATAATAATATACTTACCGCCCCTACATAAAATGATCAGTAGCATGCATCCTGACTACATGGCCACTGGCGCTGTTAAACCATATGGACATCTCTTTGCCTTATAGGACTTCAAGGTAATGCAATGACTCCAAAGTAGGTAGCTAGCCCCTAAGGATGCCTCGCAATACCCATGCTCCCATTAGCACGCCAATGTTTCCTCCTAGGCCGAATCGGTCCCAACACCCCAGTACCGATTCGAGGAAACATACCACCAAATCTTGTGCACAAGTTGTCCATGACCATGCGAATGCGTGACCGACTCGATAAGCATACAGTGCATGGTAGTTTTGAAAGTAAATAGACAACTTGTTCATTTTGCAGCATTTCATCATCATTCTAGGCATCAATTCAATCTCAATTCAATGTTCATTGGACAAGCATAATCTCAATTGTTGTTAACAGTGTAATCGATTCATTTCAATGTTCAAGGGACTAGCATTCATTTCAATGTTCTATGGACTAACATTCATTTTAATGTTCTATGGACTAGCATTTATTTCAATGTTCTATGGACTAGCATTTATTTTAATGTTCTATGGACTAGCATTCATTTTAATGTTCAATGTTCAATCTCTAGCTTCTTAGTGTTATTGACTTGTGGCATTTAGCAACTTGATATCGATCAACGGATGTTGCAAGACAATTATTTAGTTGGCATGAAGGAATAACGAGAGGGACAATACCACCACAGAGATCCACACTCACCAAATTAGAGAATCATCGAGAGAGAGAGGAACACTTGCACGCTTAGCCTTCCGTCACACGTCAGTCTGCATTGTCACCAAAAGATTGGTTAATAATCTGTCTCGTTGTGTTCTCTTCTCTAAGAATTCTCAAGAATGAATGCTATACAAATCGATGGAAACGGGCAAGAATCAAATCATCGAAAATCATTCAGAAAAGCATCCATCAAAACCAAGCAGCAAAACCAACAGCAAAACATCCAAAGAAAACTCTTGGACGCATTTCAAGAGAAACCAATCCATTAGTTGGAAAGGTTCTTATGCACTTGTCCGTGATCGATTCGGTGTCGACGGTAAGTTTCCCCAATACTCGGTTTCGACCGAGTTTGCCAAGCCACAAGCCTTACATAGTGAACCGCTAGGGGCGGGACACTACATAATATACCACTAAGAAAAAGTTTCGTCCTTGAAACTTAAAGCAAGTCCTACCTAAAAATTATCAAACAGCGAGGGGTATTTCACCCGTATCTCTTCCTCTAATTCCCACGTCGACTCCTCGACAGCATGGTTCCGCCACAGCACGTTGACCAGGGATACTGTCCGATTCTGCAAAACTTTCTCATTCCTGTCAAAAATTTGGACAGGCACTTTAGTGTAGGATAGGTCAGCGCTCAGCTGCAACTGATCGAAGTTCACTACATGGCTTGGATCATACACGTACTTCCGTAGTTGAGATACATGGAAGACATCGTGCACATCAGCCAGAGCCGAAGGTAGTGCAAGTCTATAAGCCACAGAGGCTTCCTTCTCCAAAATCTCGAATGGTCCAACGAATCTCGGGCTTAGCTTTTCTTTCATCCCAAACCGCATCATACCTCGCATGGGTGTGACCTTCAAGAAGACATGATCGCCTACGATAAATTCCAAAGGTTGTCGATGTACGTCCGCATAACTCTTTTGTCGACTTTGAGCAACTCAAAGTCTTTCTCGAATTAAGCGAACCCTCTCGACGGCCTGTTCCACAAGTTCTGGTCCGAGCACTTGCCGTTCACCGACTTCGTCCCAGCATATCGGTGATCGACATTTCCGTCCATACAAGGCTTCGTACGGGGCCATTTGAATACTTGCCTGATAACTGTTGTTATAGGCAAATTCTGCCAATGCGAGATGCGCGTCCCAATTTGTCTTTGAATCCAGCACGCACAATCTCAACATATCTTCAAGGATTTGATTTACTCTCTCTGTCTGACCGTCAGTCTGCGGATGGTAAGCCGTACTGAAGTTCAACTTTGTGCCTATTGCCGAGTGCAGACTTATCCAAAATCGCGACAAAAATCTTCCGTCTCTATCCAATACTATAGAAGCTGGCACCCCATGTAATCGAACAATTTCATTTATATAGATCTGAGCCAACCGTTCTACTCCCCATGTAACTTTTATTGGAATAAAATGTGCCGGCTTGGTTAATCTATCCACGATAACCCAAATCGTATCATTTCCCTTCTGAGTTCTTGGCAAGCCAACTATAAAATCCATACAGATATTATCCCACTTCCACAGTGGAATAGCCAAATTTTGTAGTTCTCTGCCTGGCCGTTGGTGTTCGGCCTTCACACGCTGACAATCCAAGCATTGTGACACGAATAGCGCCACATCCTTCTTCATGCGATGCCACCAAAATGTGGTGCGCAGATGTTTATACATTTTCGTGCTTTCCGGATGTAAGAAATACTTTGCGAATTGAGCCTCGGTGAGTAGTTCCTTCCTGATATTCTCATCCTTAGGGACGCACAATCTCCCCTTGACACGAATAGTGTCATCTTCAACGGTAAAGTCCGACGCCTTTTCTGCTAGAAACAACTCGCGTATCTTCTGCAGAAATGGGTCATCCTTCTGAGCAATCTTAATCCTTCCCTGGAGACTCGGCTCAAGTTGTAACAGTGCCAACTGCACATTCTGCGGACGAATCCTGAACTCGATGCCCATCTCTTCAAGATCTCGTAGTACCTCTTTTGCTATTGTTAGGGACCCAACAAATTTCCGACTCAAGGCATCAGCTACCACGTTTCCTTTACCCGGCGTATAGGAGATTGTCAAGTCATAGTCCTTGATCAATTCTAACCAATGCCGCTGCCTCAAATTCAATTCTTTCTGCGTAAATATGTATTTCAGGCTCTTGTGATCCGTGAAGATCTCGTAGGACACACCATAGAGATAGTGTCGCTACAATTTCAACGCAAACACGATCGCCGCCAGTTCTAAATCATGTGTTGGGTAATTTTTCTCATGCTGTTTGAGTTGTCTCGAAGCATAAGATATTGTTTTCCCATGTTGCATAAGAACGCATCCCAAACCAAGTCCCGACGCGTCACTATAGATCTGAAATCCCTCAGAGCCTTCCGGAAGTGCTAAAATTGGGGCCGTGACGAGCCGCTGCTTGAGTTCTTGGATGCTACTCTCACAGTCGTCAGTCCACTTAAATACGACTCCCTTCTGAGTTAGGCGAGTCAAAGGCGATGCGATTCTCGAGAAGTCTTTCACAAATCTACGGTAGTACCCGGCTAAACTAAGGAAACTTCGTATCTCACTAGCTGATGCAGGCTGCTTCCAGTCCACAACTGCCTCAATCTTCTTTGGGTCAACGGCAACACCTTCTGCCGAAACAACATGTCTAAGGAACGACATGATGTTCATCCAAAATTCGTACTTGCTTAGTTTTGTATAGAGCTGGTTGTCCCGCAGCGTCTGAAGTATTTCTCTAAAGTGCTCGACATGAGTCTCCCTAACCTTTAAGTAGATCAAGATGTCATCAATGAACACAACAACAAACTTGTCTAAGAATGGTTGAAACACTCTATTCATTAAATCCATAAAGGCTGTTGGAACATTAGTCAAGCCAAATGGCATGACCAAAAACTCATAGTGTCCGTATCTCGTACGGAATACTGACTTAGGAACATCTTCGGGTCTGATCTTCAACTGATGGTATCCTGAACGAAGATCGATTTTAGAAAACACGGTCGCCCCTTGTAGCTGATCGAATAGATCATCTATCCTTGGCAAGGGATACTTGTTACGGATGGTTGCCTTGTTTAGTTCTCTATAATCGCTGCACAGCCGCATCGTCCCATCCTTCTTCTTTACAAACAGTACTGGAGCTCCCTATGGAGATACACTTGGGCGAATGTATCCCCGGTCAAGTAATTCTTGTAGCTGTACCTTTAGTTCCTTCAATTCTGCCGGAGCCATCCTGTATGGAGCCTTAGATATCGGACGAGTATCCGAAAATGTATCAATTGTGAACTCAATTTCTCTATCCGACGGCATCCCAGGTATCTCATCCGAAAACACATCGGGAAACTCTGCCATAATTTCGGTCTGATTCGAGCTTACACTCTTCATTCGAGTATCTTGGATAGAAGCGAGAAAGCCATCACACCCCGAGTACATCATGTACTTTACAGTAACTGCCTATATTACCATAGGTCCTTGGAACGCCGAGCCGTACGAGTAAGAGAACTCTGTTTCTCCAGGTAGGCGAAACACAACTCTCTTATTCGTACAGTCGATCGTTGCATGACAGGCGCTGAGCCAGTCCATTCCCAATATGATATCGTAGTCTTTGATGTCGAGTACAATTGCGTCCAAAGATAAAGTCTTGCCTCCAATCTTAATGTAGCTGTCCCTGCTAATCAAAGTTGCAGGCATATCTACTCTCGAAGGAGTACTAACACACAAAGCTGTCTTTAGTTGAGTCATACAAAATTTATTTTTCGTTGCAAAATCAGAAGAGATAAAGCAATGAGTAGCACCAGAATCAAAAAGTACTCTTGCATGTATGATTTTGAACAGCAACATACCTGTTATAACATTCTTTGCGGTCTGGGCCTCTGCTTGAGTCAAGGCATAAACCCTTGGTTGGCCACCTTGTTGATTCAGTGCATTCCCAGTTGGAGCTGGCAAGGCTGGTGGCGCTTGGCCACGATGCTGGTTGTTATGTTGGGCCCAGTTCTGATTTTTGTTATGCCCACGATAATAATTATTATTATTTCCATGAGGAGGATACTGGTTCTCTCCCCTAGTTTTGCATTCAAAAGCCTTGTGATTCATTCCCCCACATTTGTAACACCCGACACGACAATCCTCGCGACGATGACCAATTCGATTGTACCTGTTGCAATGCAGTTCCTCATACGGTCCTTTGTTATTGCCCGTATTTGGACGCTTAGATGCGTCATTTCTTCCTGCAGACCAAGGTCATTTCTGATTATTGAGTCCTTGGTTGCTCTGCGTTGTCCCACGACTAGCCGGCTTATGAAATCTCTCCATCTCAAGAGCTGTCTCGTACGCCTCCCGGTAAGACGTACATTTTTGAGTTAGAACATCCCGCTCCAGGCCCTCATTCAAGACTTGCATAAATCTTTCTCGCTTCGCGTCGTCATTCGGTACCATGTACCCAGCGAATACGACTCTCTTTAAAAACTCTGTCTTATAGTCATGCACTGACATACTGCCTTGTCGAAGTGCAATAAACTCATTCTCTTTTTGTTGTCGGACAGTGGGTGGAATGAATTGAGTAATGAAAGCCTGTTTGAAGGCCTCCCAAGACATCTTTATATCTTGACTATTTCCGTAAAGTGCATGTCTCTGCGAAATCCACCATTCCTGGGCCTTGAGACGAAGTTGTACAGCGGTACACTCCAATCTTTTACTGCCCTGAATCTCTAACATTCAAAATTGCCCTCCAGTGTGTTCAAGAAGTCCATCACCTCATCTGGCTCCTCTTTCCCATTAAACTCAGGCGGGTCGCAACTCTTAAATTCAGAGAACTTGAAGCTCGTTCTCTTCCGTGTCGGTGTCTCAGATTTCTCTGCCGGCACTTCCATGGTCTCGGTTGCTGCGGCCTTTACAGAAACATTAGAATCGGCCGTCAGCTTGGTGACAATCTGAGTTAGACTATCCACTTGTTTTTGTTGAGCATCTAGCTCCTCCTGAATATGATATTGAAGCTGCTCCTGAAGCGCGCGATATTGAGCTTCGCTCTGCTTCTTCTGAGCCACCATTTATTTAATCAGTTTCTCAATCGGGTCCGATGATGAATTCGTCTTTGTGCTATCACCCTTGGTCATTCTACAACAAAGAAATAATTCCATTAGCACTCATAAAATATTTACGGGTTTATTGTATGGAACATTATTTCATGCCAACGCTATCGACACCATCAATCGAGAAAATTTGCATCAAGACTTTCTTTTTGAAACATTTATTTTTGAAATCCGAGGAAGTGAAACCGAGCTCTGATACCAACTTGTCACGCCCCGATTCGGGGAATCGCTCGCTTTGCTTCGATTCACGCCGAATCGATCGTCCTCACTAGGGCGTGATGCCATACAAGTCTGGAGTTACACTTGTATAAGGTTAGAACATGCACATTTATATCACTTTGAAACATTTGAAAGTAAGCCACAGTTGCGGAAACATTGAGACACAATATAGGAAGAGGAAATACTCATTTTATTCATAATTGTAGTCAGAATATAACTTTTCTCGATAATATTTGAAATGCCATTTCGGCTACATTGATTCATGAAAAGAAGTACAACTGATAGGCTGCCATGAAATAATTTCCCGTTCCATACATCATGCCCCTTTAGTACTTTGAAATATAAGCAACTATCTTTGAAAACTCTGCAATACTTCGTGCGTCTTTTAGGGAAAACAACTAGAAAGGAAACAGCAGTTCAGAAAGCTTTAGTTGCGAGGTGCGCCCGAGCCTTCTCCAGTACCTGTGGAGGCGGGGTCAGCACATTATAACAATGCGCTGGTGAGCCCCGTTGGCCCACTCAGCTAAACCAACATTTTATTAATGACAAGCATTTTAAAGATATAAACTTATTAGGAATAGGCAACATTCAGAGTAATTCACAATAAATGCAACATGGAATAAACCATGTTTACTTTACCATTGGCCGAATCCAGCTTTCTTGCATAAGATACAGGATAATAATAATATACTAACCGCCCCTGCATAAAATGATCATTAGCATGCATCCTGACTACATGGCCACTGGCGCTGTTAAACCATATGGACATCTCTTTGCCTTATAGGACTTCAAGGTAATGCAATGACTCCAAAGTAGGTAGCTAGCCCCTAAGGATGCCTCGTAATACCCGTGCTCCTATTAGTACGCCAATGTTTCCTCCTAGGCCGAATCGGTCCCGGCGCCCCAGTACCGATTCGAGGAAAAACACTACCAAACCTTGTGCACAAGTTGTCCATGACCATGCGAATGCGTGATCGACTCGATAAACATATAGTGCATGGTAGTTTTGAAAGTAAATAGACAACTTGTTAATTTTGCAGTATTTGATCATCATTATAGGCATCAATTCAATCTCAATTCAATGTTCAGTGGACAAGCATAATCTCAATTGTTGTTAACAGTGTAATCGATTCATTTCAATGTTCAAGGGACTAGCATTCATTTCAATGTTCTATGGACTAGCATTCATTTCAATGTTCTATGGACTAGCATTCATTTCAATATTCTATGGACTAGCATTCATTTCAATGTTCTATGGACTGGCATTCATTTCAATGTTCAATGTTCAATCTCTAGCTTCTTAGTGGTATTGACTTGTGGCACTTAGCAACTTGATATCGATCAACGGATGTTGCAAGACAATTATTTAGTTGGCATGAAGGAATAGCGAGAGGGACAATACCACCACAGAGATCCACACTCACCAAATTAGTGAATCGTCAAGAGAGAGGAACACTTGCACGCTTAGCCTTACGTCATGCGTCAGTCTGTATTGGCACTAAAAGATTGGTTAATAATCCGTCTCGTTGTGTTCTCTTCTCTCAGAATTCTCAAGAATGAATGCTATGCAAATCGATGAAAACGGGCAAGAATCAAATCATCGAAAATCATTCAGAAAAGCATCCATCAAAACCAAGCAGCAAAACCAGCAACAAAATATCGAGAGAAAACTCTTGGACGCATTTCAAGAGAAACCAATCCATTAGTTGGAAAGGTTCTTATGCACTTGTCCGTGATCGATTCGGTGCCGACGGTAAGTTTCCCTAATACTCGGTTCCGACCGAGTTAGCCAAGCCACAAGCCTTACATAGTGAACCACTAGGGGCGGGACACTACAAGTTGGGGAGATAGAGGAGTCCTATGCTGGTCTTCATCCCTGGCTCGCGCTAGTAGCAGCTTCGGGCGGTGGCTTCCTGTTGACCAGGGAGTGATTGGCTCTGTCACCGCCTCGCCCGCGCTATTGAGAGCTTCTACCGCAATTTTAGCCCTTTTTTGCTTCTGTGTATGTAACTACGAAGAGTCTGTAATAGGTCTTTGTAGCCAAATGTTTTTATATGTAGAAGCTTTCTTGTTCCCTTTGCTTTTGTCTCCAGAATAAAGAAGGAATCTTCATAAGGGATATGCCTGACCAGGGGTAATATGGACGTGGTAGGCTTTATCTTTGCCGGGGTATAAAACAACAATCCATAGGTAATATAGACGTAAACTATTTTCTAGACAGCTGGGATAATCATAGAACTGATGCGAGAAGAATGACTACTCAGAGGTAATGTGGACATGGTAGTCGCATCTTCCAGGGGTAAAGGAGCAATCCAGAGGCAATGTGGATGTGTAGTGCTTCATCTACTTGAGAGAATATATAACAAGAAGAGCGAGAGTTCCCATTACTAGAACTCATGGGCACCCTTTTTAGGGGATGTCGGTGCCTATGTTGGTTCTGTCTTCAGACATAATACTTCTTTAGGAACTTGCCGTTGATGGACATCATTAGCATTTCCCCATTAGGCTTAGCTAGCCGATAAGCACCGTTGGAGTACACCATTTCTATGACGAATGGTCCTTCCCACTTGGGCAAAAAATCGGGCTTGGTATTATTATAATGCCAGTCGTACCAAAGAAATATTTACCATCCCTCCTTTACAGGGAGGTAGGAGTCTTCTACACTCAGCTGCCCAGCGCTACTTTGTATACAACACCTTTCTGTCGGAGTATGATCGTCAGCGGAGTCTGCTTGAAGGGATGAAGTTTGAAACCCGTCCTTCGCCTTTTCTGTTTCAATTAGGAATGACGCAGTCCGAGAGTGAAGCCAATGATGGTTCTAGCTCGTCTGCAAAGAAGAGAGAGGAGGAAAGTGCTCTTAGTAGCTTGCGAGGGTGTCCGACTTTGCCTGGAGGAGTTTCTCATCCTTCGAAAAGAGATAGAATGACTCCTGCGCCTGCAAAGGATACAACGGCTTGGTACGCCGGGTCTCCCTATGGAGTAAGTCCTCTTATTCTTCGAACTCGTCCGTACTTTTCATATCTTATAATTGAGCAGTTTGAACAAGTGGGACCTTCTTAGTTAGCATGGAATTTTCTGAAGAACCCGCGTCAGTTGTACCCGAACACTTGGAAATAGATGATAGGGATGCCATCGTTGCTTGCTCTACTCTGGAAGAGATTCCTCTTCCTGTCCCCCTTGATTATGGTTCAAGAGAGCTTTTGGACCTGTCAAATCTGTCTCTTTCATTGGCAGGAGAGGGACCAGCTGTGAAAGAAACTATGGCCGAGGTGGTGCTAGTCGGAGGATTCTTCTCCGTGCGGATTGGTACGGGAGTTGATGCTCTGACCGTCGGGCAGGCGACTGACAGTAAGGCCTTCAAGGCCACGGCCTACAAAATTGCTGCAGGGCCAATCTCGACGGTAAAGGGGGCTGTGGAGACGGTCGAGCCTTCCGAACCATCCAGCGTCTCATCGGCAATTCCTTCTACGTCTGCCCTAGTACAAGAGAAGCATCTAGTCCTTATTTATGCTTCTAGCCCTTGGGTTGTAGCATCTCCAGTGACTTTAGTGCGTCTTGCCGATAAGGATTACTATGTAGAGCTTCTGTTGGAGGCCATCCGTAATGCTTTGACTCGCGGTATGGAGAGCGCCTCGCGCGGCCAACCGCTAGATGGGTGGATCCGGGACTTAGTGTAAGGTCAAATGATGATCTTGTGTGATTATCCGGAGTACGAGGCTCAAGTCATAATTATGAGAGATCTGCTGGCTGATTTACATGCCATTACTTTGGAACTTCAGGGCCTTGATGACAATCTGTCGACCTTAGCTGCGGTCGAACTATAGATGATAGCCACTAAAGAATCCTGCCAAGAGCAGATGCACAAGGCTTTTTCTGATCGACTTGTGGAAGTCGAATCAACAATTGTCGAGCTGGCCAATGCTGAAGGGGCTCGAGTCTGTCGTCATGCGACCATGGAGGAGCACTGCAGAGACCTTCGTGAATAGATCCAGAAGCTGACGGATGCCATGGCCCTTGTTGAAGGTGACCTAAAGGAATTAGATGACAGGGAGAAGTCCTTCACCAACGTTCGGAGGCTTTGACTTAAGAGAGGGCGGATATCGGCACCCGTCGGACTGAATTGGCTCTTACGTGTCAAGCTTGGACCCCTGTCATAGATGAGACTGCCAGACACTAAAAGGCCGATAGGAAGGCCCGCGCATGGATCGCACAGCGGAGGGCTCACCTGATGAGCCGACTGGAAGACCTTCAGGACCAGTCTTTCCAGTTTTGATTTCCTACTTCTTTTTGTCCTTCAACTTGTGAGGGATCATATACGTATTTTGTAATAGAAAACATTACCTTCTTTGTATTTGGAGTTTTTGTTTTCCTTTTCTGTTTTGTCCCTCTTCATGGTGTGGATCCTGTACGGGGATAAGAATTCCCTCAGGGGGATAATTCCTCTGGGGATAAGGTATTTGCTCAGAGGTTATGTGAACATGGCAAACACGAGATGCCAGAGACAATTTCCTTACTCAGAGGTGATATAGACTTGGCAAGGATAGACACTTCTGGGGTATAGAATGATGCAGAGGTAATATGGACGTGAAGGGTTATATAGATGACGATTGTTAGGAATCGTCAGGGAAAGGGGGCGTTGCTCAGAGGTTATATGGACATGGCAAGCATCCTTCTTCCTAGAATAATAGTTCAGAGGTAATATGGACGTGACTTTTTTTTCTTAGGGAGTTATGAAAACTTTGGTGTTATCATAACGGGATGACTACTCAGAGGTAATATGGACATGGTAGACACGATGTAGGATAACACTTCAGAGGTAATATGGACATAAAATATTTTCTAAAGATTATGACAGCTTACAGCTATTGTGGAGGAGGTGACTACTCAGAGGTAGAGAGTACTTGGTAGACACATCTTAGGATAATATTTCAGAAGCGAGGTCATAAAATGTTTCCCGAGAGATTCACGATGATTACTGGTTCATCGTATTGGGAGCTTGGTCCGGATGGACCCTCATGACTCCGTCTTGAGGCATAGAGAACTGGACGAGCCCTTGAGCGTTGCCCCATACTGGCGGAGGTTGCTACCTCCATCGTCACCTTTGCAATAGAGATGACGCCATCTTGTACCTCTGTGGCGGAAAAAATCTCGAACTGGAGAGTAACCATGTTGGCCGTGACGGTCTTCTCCTCGTAGTCCAATGATATGATGTTGGAATTAATGAGGCACTAAATTTGCCCTTTTAACACATAGCAGTCCTGTGTTGAGTGATGGACATACTGGTAATAATGGCAGTATTTGGGATGGTCCATATTTCCTACTTCGTCAGGACGCCTGGGTGCCGGGATGGATAGTTTTCTACTCTTCGTAAGCATCTCGAATAGCTCCAGCCTATCCTCATCATTGAAGAAGTCTCCCTCGGCCTCTGCGCTTCCGCAGACTTGGGGTTCGCAACTGCTGAACCTTTGGAGATATTGACGGTCATGGCTTGCTTGCCTTTTCCGTCTATAGGGTTGTTGTCGGACGAGCGTCTCCTCTTGTCTTCGGGTACCGAAAAGTGTAGCCCAATGAGCTGCGCGTCTTGGGCATTTCTTTTTGTGGCATCCGCCTTTGAATTGAAGGTGTCCACTTCGTGCAGGGACCACTCTGCCCCAACTTTATAGCGGGCAACATGTTCTTGCGGCAGGAGACCATAACCATGGGCTCGGGCATGCCGAGTAGTAATTTGAGAGCTTCCTATCGGAAGTGCTCGATGTATGCACAGACAAGCTCATACTCCCTTGGACAATTTCCATGAGGGTCGATATTGTCATATCCGTGCCTCCTTTGTAGAATCGTCTGTGAACCGAGTCTTTAGGTCTTCAAATGACGAGATACAGTCGTCCGAAAGACTGCAGAACCACTCATAGGCTACCCCCTGCAGGGTTCCTATGAATATGTTGGACATGAGGGCGTCATCCTATGGCAGGTGCCTCGTTAATGAGGCAAAGTACCTCAAGTATTATCGGGGAGACCACTTCCCTTCATAAGGCGTAAGCGTCTACGAATTATATTTGGGAGGATAGACGACGTTGCCCCACTCGGCAGGGTATGGCTGCCGGATCCCCATCTTTCGGATCGTTGCTTGCTTCTCTTTGGCATCATGACGAGCATACAGCTCCTTAATGGCCTACTGTATCTCGACCGGCATTGCAGAGCCTATAGCCGATGGAGTAGACGAGGATGGTCCTACCTAATTGGCAGTAGGCAACCTGCTGGATTCGTCATTAGTTGGTGGATCACGCGTAGCTGTAGAGGCAACGGAGGCCATGCTGCTCTTGAGGTCGATTATAACCGAGGACAGGGTCTTCATGGTGTCCGTCAGCGTATCAGCGAGGGGAAGGGAGGAAACCATCGAGAGTGCGGGAAATGAGTGCAGGAAATATTGGAGGCAATTTTTTCCTTTTGGAAGCCAGTAACACTTTTCTTTTGGCACATGTTATGCATGTGACCTAAATTGTAAATTTGTAACAGTTTTTATTGTTACAAATAATATAAAACTTATAAAAATTATAGAATCAGAATTGTAGTAACGGTTTTTGCTAATAGTAACGGTTATAGCTGTTACCAGATTGTAACGTTAATAACCGTTACTATTTGGAGAAAAAAAAAGTGTTACAAATTGCATATTATGGTGTAGTGTAACTTTGTCTCGAGGACTTTCATACGTCTGAGGGCTTCATTATTGTCTTCCTCGTTGCCATCGGCTATAAATAAAGATCGAGTGTGAGGGTGACTCGTGGGAGTCGTGGATCCTTCACTTTCTGGCTCAAAAGCCCGAGTCATGCTGTCTTGAGGATATACCGTAAGATTATGATCTTCTTTGGACTCAGTATGGTTGCTACCCCCGGTCTGGTGACTGGCTGCGCCAATGGAGACATCAGTGTCGTATTGTGCATCGTGAGATTGGAACATAGGGTTGTCGTGCATGGTAGGAGGCGGGCTACCTATTAGGCCTCTGGCATGGAGTTAGCATGGAGTAGAGTCTCTGGAAGAACGAATTCCTGCTCGGTAATGGCATAGCCGTCAGCTAACAACGGCAGTTGATAGTAATCTTGGTACAAGAGTCCTTGATTTAGGCACGCCTTGCGCCATAAATTCTTCTTCCGCTTGGGGGAGGGTTGGATCTTCTATCGTAGAACTCCCATTGTAAATGCATGGAAGCTGCATGTACGCACGGTCAGAGCGGGTCTGGCGAGAAAGCCTTTTGTCGCTCATGCGGGAACGCTGCTCGCGTGGCTCCCTCTCCGTGGGACATACCCCTTGGCTTGTCTTATGCACAGGAGACCTAGTAGAAGAAAGATTCGACTGGTTGAGGCGTTGGAGCACGAGAGCCAGCCTTGCGTAGCTTTCCTTCGGCAACACGTGTTACTGTCAATACGGACCTCTAACAAGCCGCTGGTGTCACACGGTTGTTGTACGAAGCGCGAACCACCTGGTTTCTCTTTATATTATCCCCAGCGAACGAGTAGTATTAAGAGTTCGCCGAAGGTTTACTTGAAGGTAAAGCGATTCCGTCGAAGACAGATCTCCTTACCGGCAATACTCTCATCGTGAGGGGTTGGACCGGTGTGCGCTTCCTTTGGCATCGTTTCTTCGTCAGATCAACCATGGAACTACCATCTTCTTCACCATGCTTTCCCGTGATGAGAATCGGGCGAGGGGATAAGGCTGTAGCAGCCGAAATCTTCTCTGTGGCCTTGACGTTGAGGGGGTTCTGAGATGTAGTTCCTGCCATCGTGCTGCTGGCTGCAGCCGACTTAGGCCTCCAGACACGTCGAGTCTTCTTCGGTTATACAAACTGCTTTAAAGTCTTCAAATTTTTATTAGAGAGGAGATCTTCAAAAGCATGTTGGTCGAAGCATACGACCAGCATGTCTTGAGAAGCTCCCAGCAAGTTATCATCAGATTGCGTCACCGCCTTCTTTTTAGAGGAGAAGGTAGTCCCTAGCAGAGTCGCCAATTTGTTCGACGTAACAAAAGGTTGAACTAAATTTTTGTTTTATTGAATATATAAGGTATTTGTGTACAAAGAAGGAAGTTCTAAACAGGATATTCTAAGTACAAGGAGAAGAGATTTCTGGGAAAGTATGACGGTGGAGATCGAGCGCTGCAGTGGCTCCTTTACTCCGTTGATGATCTGACGACGAATCAACCTTTCTATGGCTCTCTGGAACCTTTGATGGGACTCTGGGGGCACTGATCAAGAGTCTGTCTGGATGAGAAGATCCCTTGAAGATGGTTGGTTGGTTGGTTGGTTCTTTGGTTGATAGGTGGATGAGGGTGGTCGACTCTTCGTGGATAGAGATCGCTGCTCCTTTGAAGATTATCGATTGCCAATATTCCCTCTCTCTTTTTTTTCGGTGGATGAACAACTCCTTCTATTTATAAAGAATCTAGCACATATGTGATGTGTATTAAGATTCCTGAGATATGAAAGAATCTGCCATCAATGAACGGTACAGGCTTCTGCGGTGCTGACACATGGTAGACATCGAGATTCCCCTAAAACAAGATATTTAGTAGTTATAAACATAACCGAAGGAGATAACACGTAGCGCATGCCGATTTGCTTGCTTGGATACAGCCAAGTAAAGCTTGGGATTTCATCATAGATTTGGAGTCTAACTGATCCTCGTCTAAGATTTAAATCAATCTGATATGATATCAATCATGATTTCATCCCAATCTTCTCTGTAAGAGGTGGTTTAAACAAACCAATTGGGGTGGACCCATGCTTCCTGCACCTCTGATGAGGACTAAGTGCTGCTGTGCTTCCGGGACGACGAGTAAACCATGCTTTTAGAGACGACGGAACCTCCGTGCTTTCAGGTGACGAGTGGACTTGGATTCGAATGACGACGAGACTTTTATTCATATAGAACAACTTATGAAGCTGTGTTTCGGGCTACCGGAGTCACTGTACTGTAGGAGACAAGTAGCCTTATGCTTTAGGTTGGCGAGGATACTATGCTTTTGGAGCGACAGGTTGACTTACATTGGTTATGATGGGAGTTCCCAAGTCTTTTGTATAGAAGTGACTTAAGCTTATAATCCAGAGCAAACGACTGTGCCATGGGAATGGAGATGGTGTGAGCATATCACAATCATGTGCCTCATACGGACGCAGGTAAGTAGCTGCGCCTCTGAACAGTAAAGGCGTTGGCTGCGAAGGGAAGGTTATGAAACCCTTGTACGTCTGAGATTGGCGCAGGCAGGTAGCTGCACCTCTGGAGTGAAGACACTGGCTTCTAAAGTAAAAGAACAGGAGGGAGCCTATTACCATTTTGTTTTGGAGGTTGGCGCAGGCAGGTAGCTGTACCTCTGGTTTGAAGGTTCTGGCTTCTTCAAAGTGCTCGGTTACTAATATGCTTCGGAGAGGATGCGCCAATAAGATTATCAGAACATGTTTCGGTGGAGGTCAATCTTCCAGCGTGTGTATTGAGAAGAAGAAAGGTTGCGCTTCGATGAATACTACATCCTTGTAGATCCCTCTAGGCTCTGTCGAATCTGTACTAGATCCTTTGTAGGAGAACATAATTAGTCCTTTATGTGTAGTCCTGATGTATCTGTACTAGACTTTTGTAGACATGACAATAAAAGGACTTTTTCCATATCTTCTGTTTTGCCTTTTTAGCACTGAGCCTGAGTCTTTTGCATCTTCTGCGCTTTGGCGAAGGGATGTCTTCAGCTGAGATTTTTCATGTTTCTATAGTTAGTCCAAATCAAGAGATTAGGCTCTGATACCAATTGTAGAACCATAGGGGGGTGAATAGGGTAATAAAATAATTTCCAACAATCATGAGCAAATTAAAAAGCAATTTAATGAAGAGAGAATCAAACATTCGATGTATCCTTGTATCCTCCCAAGGGGCACTCCAATCCCAGAACTCTCTCCGGCTTTAATCCACTATTTGAGTAAATAGTACAATGCAAATTTGGATATGAAGAACTCGTCAACTTCTTACACACGAGTTTTTGTCCGAAGGCTAGTCAACTTCTTACACACGAGTTTTTCTTCGAAGGCTTGTCAACTTCAAAATTGAGAGAAAAAGGTTTTAATCTTCTTGAACACTTGGAAGATCAAAGTTACAACTCTTGAATACTCTAACACTTTGCTGGATGACAAAAATAAAGTTTTGTAGAGTAATGGTGGAGCTCTTAGTTAGTTGGGAAAGTTAAAGCTTTAAGTAGATGTCTTCAAAAGAGAACACCCAAGCTTTAAATACAACAACCAAGAGAGCTAGTGATTTAATGCTCCAAATAGTCAGTAATCGGTATACAGTCGGTACCGGTCGGTATTCCGTCAGTATACCACGGTGCTGATCGGTGTACCGTCGGAATACCGGTACGACAATAGAGAGCTTTCTGTATATATAAATTGGTATACTGACGGTACGAATTGGTGTGACGTCGAAATACTGGTATGGCAACAGAGTGCATTATGTGCATATGAACTGGTATACTGTCGGTACGAACCGATGTCCCGTCGGTATGCTAGTGCTGTAGACAGAGAACATTCTGTGCATATAAACCAGAATACGAGAGGTACGAACCGGTGTACCATCGAAATGTTATTGTTGCAAACAGAGAGCATTATGTGCATATAAACTGGTATACCGATGGTATGAACCAGTGTACGGTCGGAATGTCGGTGATGCAGACAGATAGGATTTTGTATATATAAGTCGGTATACCGGCGGTACGAACTGGTGTACCGTCGGTATACCGGTATGTAAGTAAAGCATGTTTTTATAAATTTTTATGTAAGCTTTTGGTTTTGTCATTCGTTTCAAGTGTTTCACAATTGTCCTAGACCTTTTACAAACTCTAAGAAATTGAACATTTGAGTGCGAGCTTGAGTATGCTAATAGCTTCTCTTTATTCTTTCTTTCACCGGTCTTCTTGTCTTTTAAGAGACTTCTGGCTTGTCTTTGTTTTACCGGTCATTTTGTAATAGCTCTTGAGAGACTTTAGCAGTTTGAAAAGGATAGAGGAACTAAAATACGAAGATGCAGTAAATGTGATCAAAATTAATGTGTTAACAAGTCGGTCGAGGACAACCCAGACGACATTGTTCCCCATGGCATCTTCGGAAACTCAACAATAATGTGCATGCATATATGCTCCCGCTTTCACTCTGGAATGGCAAGGTTCTGCATCTCCCTGCCCAGTCTTTAGTGCTCAGCTTTTACCCGCTGACAGGCCATGCATTGTGATACGAAGAGTGACATATCCCCCTTTATCCTGTGCCACCAGAATGTTGTTCGGAGGTCCTTGTACATACTGCCTGGATGTAAGAAATATTTTCAATAGTGCGCCTCCGACAATATCTTCTTTCCCAGTTCTGAGTCATCCAGAATGTATAGCCTACCTTTCAATCATAGCATGCCGGTCTTATCTTCCACAAAGTCGGTCACCCTACTCGTTAAAATTAGCTCTCACATCTTCTTCAGATACAGATGGTCCTTCTGAGAGGTCTTGATCTTTTCTTACAAGCTCGGCTCTAGCTGAAGCAGCGTCAACTGTACTTTCCTGAATCAAATCCGGAGGTCGATACCCATTCTTCTAGGTCTAGTAGTATCTATTGTTGATGGAAAATGAGGCAATGTATTTTTGACTCAGAGCGTCTACCACAACAGTCCTCTTGCCCGGCGTATAGTCAATCATCAAGTTATAGTCCTTAATTAGTTCTAGCCAATGCCTTTGTCGCAAGTTCAGCTCCGTCTGAGTGAAAAGATACTTGAGGCTCTTGTGATCTGTATAAATTCTGCACGCCATACCAGAAGGGTAGTGTCACCACAACTTTAACGCGAACACAATAGCTACTAACTCTAAGTCATGTGTAGGATAGTTCTTCTCATGCGGCTTCAACGGTTTGGAGGCGAAGAAGATTACCTTGTCTCGCTGCATAAGAACACATCCCAAGCCCTGGCCTGAAGCATTACTGAAGATTTGGAAACCCTCGACCCTATTCGAAAGTGCGAACATAGGAGCCGAAAAGAGCCATTGCTTCAACTGCTAGAAGGAAGCTTCATAATCGTCTGACAACTAATAAGCAACTCCCTTTTGAATGAGGCGAGTCAAGGGCGATGCAATCTTCATAAAATCCTTCACGAATCTTTTGCACTATCCTGCCAAACCAAGTAAGCTTCGTATCTCACTAGCTAACGCAGGCCTCTTCCAATCAACAACGGCTTTAACTTTTCTTGGATCGGTCGCAATGCCTACAACAAAAATAATGTGTCCAAGGAATGACACGTTGTTCAGCAAGAATTCACACTTGTTCTGCTTTGCATACGACTGATTGTCTCGAAGAGTCTGGATTATGCTCCCTAGATGTTTTTCATGTTGTTGTTTATCCTTCAAGTAGAAAATATCGTCGATGAAAACTACTACAAACTTGTCGAGGAAGGGTCGAAACACCTGTTATTAAATCTACGAAGGCAGCAGGGGCATTTGTTAGGCCAAACGACATTATCAGAAACTCATAATGGCCACATCTGTTCGACATGACAAAATCTTGAACGAACGTTTTGTATATTGAACGTAAAAATAGAGTACAATCGATTCTTATGCGAAGAAATCTAAGTACAAAAGTTTCTGAAAAAGTGTGACGGTGGAGATCGAATACTGCAGTGGCTCCTTTACTCCATTGACGATCCGATGAGACTTGCTCTGACCTTTTGGGGCATTTGATTGAACTCTTGGGTTGTCGATCAGGAGGATGCCGAAGCTGAAGATTTTGATAATTCTGTGGATCTTCTTCTTCTTGTCGGTCCTATTATCAGGGAAAAATGTCTTCTATTTATAGGAGAGAGGGGCACATATGCGATGTGCATTAGGGTTTCAAGATATGAAAGGAATCTGCCTTCCACACACGGTGCAGGCTTCTGTGGCACTGAAAAGTGGCAGGTCTTGAGGTTTCCTTCAAACGAGATCTTTGGTGGTTATCAAAATAACCGAAAGCGGTGACACGTGGCGTATGCCGATTTGTTTGTTCAGATATAGCCAAGCAAATCTTAGGATTTCATCTCAGATTTGGATACTGTGTAATTTTTGTCCAAGATTTAAATCAATCTAACAAGATATTCGTATTTATCATCTTGACCAATCTCAATCCTATCTTTGAGAGAGGCGGTTTAAGCAAACCGATTGGGTGCGACCATGTCGTCTGTGCTTCAGACAAGGCTGGCTATGCTTCTGGGGCGACAAGTAGACTGTACTTCTGGAGGCGATGGAGCCTCTGTGCTTTAGGGCGATAAGTGGACTATGTTTCGAAGACAACGGGGCCTCTGTGCTTTTACGGTCAATTAGTCGGCTGTGTTTCGGGTAAAGTCACTGTGCTTTAGGGCGACGAGTAGGCTGCACTTTCAGATAGACCATTTTACTGTACTTTAGAGTAGCAGTCGGGCTTGTGCTGGTGGCAAACGGTGTCTCCTAAGTCATTGCTGAAAAAAAGTGCCGTTGAATGGGCCGATTACTTGGATCGAAGCAGATGTCTATGCTTCTGAGATGGGGATATACTGTCTACGCCTTGGAAGCAAAGGAACACAGTATGGTGCGTGCACCTCCGGTTGGAGACAGCTTGGCTTTTATGTCTTCTTTTTAGGAGAAGTAAATGACTACCCTTGAATGCTGACTCCTTCTTAATTGCCACCGTTAATTAGGGAATACCAATGAGCATTTGAACAGTTTGGAGACTCGTTTGACTGGGCCTATTTGAGATCCATTGTTCCAGGTCTTAGGCTCATCCTATTAATGAGGTAATTTTGACCGTCGGCTAAGTGGCCTATAGTTTGGACCACTCCCGATCCTATAAAAGGGGAAGTGTTCATCTGAAGAGTCACTATCTTATTCCTTGTACCCTTCACCACCATGTTTGATCCAGACTTAGCTTCAGGTGACCGCTGGCCTTGCATAAGTCGGTTGTTGGTTGGGGCTTCTCTCATTCAAAGGGGCCATGTTCTTGTAGAACTCTTTGTAGAAGGTGTCGTCACTGCTCTTGAGAAGTATCCAAGTATCCTACCTAAAGAGTTTGACTCTGGGCGACGTTTCGGAGGTCTTGGAGGTCCAAGCTACGGGATTAGGATTGGTTGCTCATCTGATGAGCATCCTGCCATGCTCTACCCCACTCATTGAGGGCTGCGAGGCTTCGCCATGCTATGGTCTGGGTCTTCCACTGCTTCTGTATATATTGGAGCCCCAGATTCTTTCGGCGGCAAGATGATTTGCTCTAACGATATTATGAGTCAACGGAGAGAAGACTTTGATAGAGACTATATACATCTCCTCTGGTCTTTCTACCCATGATGATCACACTATGGAGGCTGCCCGATGAAAAAGAACCTTCTCTTGGATTTATAGAAGTTTATATTCTCACTTATGTTGCAAAGACTTTGTAATTGATCCCTGTAATTAGGATTCAGGAAGTTTCTCTCTTATGTAATTGCGACAAGTCTGTGAGAGACCCTTGTTGCCATGATTAACAAAAATAGTCTTTTCTGAACTTTATTCTGAGAATGTGTCAGTCATTGGCTGGTCTGTGCGTTTGATCGCCGGCGCTTGTGTAAAGCTGGGGGTTAATAAGGGTACCCGCCCACGCCTATGGATGCTACATTTTTCATGCTTTTACAAGAATCCCTTCAAAGTGTTCCGAACTTGAGTAAAGCTCGGGATACTTTGAACAAAAGCTTGACATGTGTTCCTTTGTAGGCGTGCTGCACATCACGTCTGTTGCTAGGGTGGCGTTATGCCTAGGCTCTGGCATTAAATGCATTGAGCCGACTTCTCCTTAAGCTTGATCATGACTCCAAGTTTCTATAGAACATTCATCATGACCCTTTTTTGAACCTAAGACGTCTGAAGCGTTTTGTCTTCTCTTATCCTTGTAGTTGTTCCTATAAGTAAGAATATTGGGGGAAGGAGAAATCTTTCTGTCTTCCCCTACTCCTTAAAAGTTTGTGTCAGAGTTTCATCTTCTTTCGAACCCTAGCTTTTCTGCCATAGCGCCCAAGAAATCAAGAACTCTAAAAATGCCTACGGCTAACTCCAAGAAGGCGAAAGAAAAGAGGCCCGTGTCTGATGTTGGTGATCTCGACAAGCCTTTGGCCGTTGGCATAGCGGTCTACCATAACGTGCATCCGCCCGTAGTAGGTATCTATTTCGATCTCTTCGTTTCTGAGAGTGTCTAAGCTAATGTTTTACATTCTTACACTTACGTCTATTTTTCGTGCACTTTATGTGACAATCCTGTTGAGCGAGGTCCTTTACGATTTCTCTTCCTGCTCATTGGGGATTGATCTCGAACAGAAACTCGTCACCCTTTTTCAAAGGTCAGTTGTTGCCGCTCAACCGTAAGGGCGTTGGAGGTAATACAGGTGCAGACCTCGGCCTATTTGTGTTGTATGCTAGACCAAGGACGGTTGTCCCCCTCTCATAATGTTGATACAGGGCAATTGAAGCTCGAATTTCTTTTTGGTGACCGGTTAGTCCCGAAAGAGTCAGACCTCCTCTCCATCAAATCGACATAGTTTATTACGAGCAACAACCTTCCTCTGTACATCCCTACAACCGAGCGCCACCTGCCTTTGTCAGTCTTCTTCTATTTTGTCGAGGAACGACGTTTGGAATGGGCCCTGACCCCTAGTCAGGTGGGTCTAGTCTCGGGACAAATCCAGGCATGTAAAGGTTCTGAGGGTCAGAGTACCCCTGTACCTTTTTGGGGCAGTCCGTCGTCCTCTCTGTAAGTGTTGCTCCCTGGGCGAAGGTCCAACGATGTCCCTACCGATTTGCCTCTGTCCCGTGCTTTCATCTTTGCAAACAGTCTCTTAGCGTCTGGTCGCGCTTATCCGACGGGTCTCTTTCGTGTCAAAGGATGGATCCAATTTGACAGCAAGTAGAGCGACCTGACCAGGTAGGTGATGGATAATTTCCAGGAGGATATTGTACGTGCCAGCTTTCATCGTGCCATCTTGGGTACTGAATACGGCATTCCCACCAATCGACCCTTGTTCTTGGCTCTATTGGAGTTATTCATTGTGATACCAGGACCTTCTTCCTACCATGTGGAGAGATGGGACTTGCCCTCCATGAGATGTTCGTCGTCTCGAAGCTGCCTTGGGGTCAGGACCCATATGAGGAGTATTTCCCTACCATAGAAGAGCTTAAGGGGCTATAGAATCAGCACCCTGAGATGGCGGCGGTGTATAAGAAGTTACTTTGTCAGCACTAGGCTTGTGTGCGTCTGGACTCCATGCATGCCCCGCCTCATTCTAACGCTTGGAGGCAATATTTCTTCGGTATTGACCCGCCAAAGGGTCAGGCTATCCAACCTTCTATTCGTGGGGCGTGTGGTCTTATTGAGATAACAGAGATTGAGGTAAAGTCCGCGACGTAGCCTCATTCTATGGATGCCGAGAGGACCCCTGAACCTACATTCTTCAGCTCCTTCCACCAGAACTTGGCTCCTGTCAGCCGCAAGGTAGCGTTGGCAGCCTTTTGATGATGTGGCTGCGGAAAGCTGTGGGCCCCGGAGGCTTAGGCTCTGTGGGATGATTGGGTAGAAAGCTCATTATGTCGGCTGTGAGGTTGGCCTTTGTCCACTAATTGGCGTTGCTTTCGACTATGGTCTGCGACCTTCTCTGAGGTCTGGGGGATTTTTAAGGAAGGTTATAGAACCTCACGGTCGTGGCAA
>JANAVB010026819.1:0-37065 GCA_029216955.1 Iris pallida | reverse complement strand
AAGCATTCGAGAAAATTGGAATTAGCTGATAGTGAGCACTAGACTGTTACCCTCCCTCCATCATCGTCGGCCCCCGCGACAGCCGACCCACAACCAATTGCGACCCGAAACCCTACCCCTACCCCGAAACCCTACCCTGCCCCCCGTCCTCAACAACCTCCCCCCCGCCCCCACTCCCTCCCTCCACCCCTCCGGCCCCAGCGACAGCCGACCCCCCCACCAACCCGAAACCCTATATGTTATGCTAAACAGAGAGAGAGAGAGAGGGGGGGAGAGAGAGAGAGCATACCTGAGAGAGAGAGAGATAGATCCCGTCGGAGAGAGCTTCGCCGAAGAATGTGGTACCCGTCGGAGAGAGCTCGTCGGAGAAAGAGAGAGAGAGAGAGAGGGGGGAAGAGAGTTTTTTGGGGGAATGAAAAATTTCCCTCCGTCAGTTCAATTTAAATTATGTTACAGTATTTAGCGACGGATTACCGACGGATATATCCGTCGGCAGATAGTCGCTAAATAAACACTGGATTATCGACGAAACGTCCGTCGCTAGATAGACGCTAATTTAGCATGCCATTTTTACAAATTTTGCCGCCACAATGTTCGACATATTAGCGACGGACATGAATCCGTCGCCAAAGTTTCGTCAAATGAGCGACGGATGTGCGACAGATTTTGACGCAAAAAACTAAAAAAAATTATCCATTGCTTTCTGACGGTAGTCCGTCACAAGGTAGTCGTGAGGCCATCGCTATGGCCCGGATACGGTCCGTCGCTAATCTTCTGTCGCCAAATTTCTGTATTTTAGTAGTGAGAGAGGCCTGATCCGGTAGGACCTCCACCTCCGACTGCGGGAGCTGCAGTTGAGGGAGTTGCCACCTCAGTTCCTGCCCTTCAGGCGGGAGTAGCAGCGACAGTTCCAGGAGGTCTTCCACCTCCAGTTGCTTGGGATTATTTGTGTGTTTTGTATATTGGAATTGTGTATATTGGAAATGTCCAGTTTTATGCTATTTTTTTCAAAAATTCCTAGCTACCGACGTACTGGCGACCAATTACCGACGGACTATCCGTCGCTAACTGGAGGATTTTCAGTTAGCGACGGATGCGCGACTAAAAGCCGACGGGTTATCCGTCGCCAAGGTTCTGGAATTATGAAAGATTTACAGGATAGGGTCGACGGATAATACGTCGGTACGCCGTCGCTAGTAGTCGGTAAAACACATAATATTCCGTCGGATGTTGGCGACAGATAATGTCGCTATAAAACCGACCGATTGGCGACGGTCTAGTGACGACTCACGACGGAATAACGACGATTATCCGTCGCCAATGTTATGAAAATATGAATAATTCACAGAATCGGGTCGACGGATATGCCGTCGGTATTCCGCGCGAATCCGTCAAAACTTAGCGACCATTCGCGACTGATTGGCGACGGAATTTGTGTATCAGAAACTCCCCGATACGCATTTACCGACCAAATAGCGACGGAAATGTCCGTCGGTAAATGATACGTCATTACTTTTTTTGATACGTGATTTGATGGTAATCCGTCGGTGAGCCGTCGCAAACTGCACGAGTATGGTTGACGGCAGTCCGTCGTTAATTCGTCGTCGGGCGACAACTTGCCGACGGATTGTAGTTAGCGACGAGGCTTTTTTCGACGACCTTTTTTAACCAATATCCGTCGACTATCCGTCGGTAATTATATTTACCGACGGATTTTTGACGGATATAGCCGTCGCTTAATCGATGAATTTTTGTAGTGATTGGGGTTATGATTAGATCATTGGTGATCTAGTCCTGCACTCCTAAAATGTCATCCTGCACTTCTCCCTCTATGCATGTACAAATTATTATCATATTTAATGCAAAGGTATATTTGAAATTTGAATGATAAAAAATTAACGAGGAGTGCACAATGATATTTTATGAGTATTAATTGCACCACCCTAATTTAATTCCCCGAAGTACAGAATCCGAGGCACTATGGGAGGTAAAACTCCACCTGACATGTTGCTGCAAGTGGGTCTAGGCCGAACCTTTCAACAGACTCGACCGGTCTAGTTGAAGTTCGACCGAGGCAGTCCCACGCTGGACTTCATGTCAGTCCACCAGGGCAAATTTTCGGCCGCCCGACCCACACCCACATTACACCGTGATATGTGTCATGGAGAGAGAATTTTTGCTTGTCAACTATGTATCCTTTATGATGACACGACATAACACAACACATAACACAACACAGGGAATTTTCAACGATCCAAACATTTTACCAAAGTAGCTGTTTATATAAACTAGCAAATAACGTTTCTTTATAAGGTTTGGGCCAAAAAGAATTGGCCGGATTAAAGCATTGGATAAAGCAGGACACGACAAATCATATCATATATGCCGACCGTCAGTGCAGATCTAAATTTGGAGAAAATGAGGCATAACGCGACTTTGCCGACGTGCCAGAACAAGAAGTGCGTTCTGACGAAACGGTCAACCCGTATCACATTTTATCGGACACGACACACCTTTTATTTCTAGAGAAAAACTAATAAAGTCAGCACCCTAAATCGATCAATCGTAACTTGATATATAGAAAATTACACAAGTTACATACAGTCCAATTAACGAATACTTCCTAGCTAGTCAACAAATTACATCTGTTAGGCTGTGTTTGGTAGAAAGGATGGAAAAGTGGAAGAAAAGAAAAATAGAAGGATGTATTTTCCTTCACCTGGAAATGAAAGAATATTTTAAACTGGAAGGAAAGAAAGTAAAAAAAATATAGGGTTTACCAATTCTACCCTCAACTAAAAACACTTATTTACCATTTGACTTCATAAATAATTTTTAAATAATACATTATATGGGATTATAATTGTTAATTAATACAAGCCTCTACTTTTCTTCCACTTTTTCTCCCACTTTTGAGGGGATTGGATTTCTTAGGTTATGAGAGAAAAATAATCCCTTCACTTTTTCGTCTTTCCTATTTTCCTTCCATACCAAACAAAAAAAATAAATTTTTTTCTTCACTTTTTTTTCCTTTATTTTTCTTCTTTCCAAATTTTTTTTCTTACCAAACACACCCTTAGCTTACTTTTCCCTGATGAGAGGGAAATTTGTTGGATCTGTCAAGTCAAGGAGGAGGAGATCTGTCAACCTCTCCAACTGCATGTCAAAACAGAGCCCACATCTAGTAATTTGATTGGCCCCGTCAGTTGTCAGGTTCAACAAATTAAGTGCACATTTATATTAAATTTTCAATAGTGCATAAGAGAGAAGAAAGAATCTATTTGGTCTTGAATTAATTAAGTTCTCTCTCTCCTTCCAACACGTGGGTCGCCTACTGCTGCTGCAAACAAATTGATAATATCAGCCACAGGACAGGGGCAGATCCCACCTTCCCTGCATCTTCCTCTAGTGTCCTCCTCTACCGTCGCCGTCACCCCCACGCGAGACGACATATATCATGAAGATAGAATTATTGTTATTGGATAGAGTTGCGCGCGTACGTTCTGTCTTAATTAATCAGGATTGGATTGGGCACCGATCGATTTTTCCTTCAATTCAACTCAACTCAACTCAACTCTGCTTAGGTTAGGTTGGTTACTTTCACTGTTAATGCAACCCGGATAAGGATCTCATATCAATTACTAATTTTCTGTTCCAACGACAATGACGAAACAACAACAGTTGCGTGCATTCTAGACGCATGCATCTGGTAGTGTGTATGTAATGTAGTATACACATAGAGGTCCAAGGCAACAAGGAACTTCTTAAAACACATGCAAGGAAAGGAAAGGAATCAGAGGTAGGTAGGTTGGTAGGTTTTCATAACTTGGATTTCAATTATCTAGCTGATCCCTCACTCTTGTGGAATGGAAGGAAGGGCCAGGGGGTAAGATTAATATAGAAAGAAAGAATTAAGAAATTGCCATACCTTACCTAGTTACCTTGTGGACAACCATACCAGAAAGCAAATCAAAAATCCTAGAGTAACTCAACTGAAAACAAATCTGTGCATATATATGCTCCTCGATACCTCTCTCTCAAAATCAATTAATATAATTAAGTGAACAACAATTAGTATATAAAATATTTGTAGAGTAGACTCAATAGAACAATTAAGCATGAGGTTTGGCACCTGCAGATTTATTTAACAGACCAAGCATGAGGTTCGTCCAAGCAAAAAAAAAAAAAAAGGACATTGTAGTAGGTAGTATTAGTTTGCATAAAACTTTGTTTTACTGTTATAATGGGATGTTGGCCTCAGATTAGTAAAAGTAAATGAGTCTTACAAAGACGTCCAATGCTAGCCGATGACCATGGATGCGGACGGACTGAGACAAGAGACGGGCAAGATTGGCAACCCACACCAGACAGACCGACCCTTGTATATATTTTCCTTTTCCTTTTTCTTTTTTTTATTCTTCTAAATTTGTTTATTAATAAAATATCTTCAGAATACTATTTCCTTTTCTTTCTTTTTTTTTTCTTTTTTTTTGGGAAAATCACCTTCCAATCATTCATTCATTAATTGAAACAGGCAGGTAGGCAGGCAGGCAGGCACGCACCCACTAGCGTAGGATGATGCATGACGACGACCCAATAAGGCCTCCCTCACCTCTCCCCTTCCCCTCACGGTCACCATAATAAAATCCTAAGGAGGCTTCTTCTTCTTCTTCTTCTTTCTCATGTCCTTACTTTCTTTCTTTCATCCGATCTCTGTTCGTTGCTATATAACCTTCTTTCATTCATTCATTCATTCCCACATATATAAATATATATGTAGCTGATACATCCCAGTCAAGTCAATAGTCACAAAGGCAAGCAAGCAAATATTGCAATGGCTCCCAAATTAGGAGGAGGTGGCCTACTATGTCGTGAGAGTAGGTCAGCATCTTTCCACGGGAGAACCACAGCAGCCACGGCCGCCAGCGAGCCTCGCCAGATGAGGCGGCCCAAGACACATCCTGACTTATTGGGCGGTGCGGGTGCGGGCAGCTTCTTGTCGACAAGATCATCATCATCATCTCATGATCATCATGTCTCGATGACGACAACAACAGATCATGAGAACAGGAGGAGGAGGGTGCCAGCTAAGGTGCTGGTTAACGTGACAGTGCAGAGGAGCCTGGGGCCACTACAGGTGATGGCCTCCACGGAGTGGACCGTCGAGAAGCTCGTGGAGGAAGCTCTCAAGCAATATCGCAAGGAGGGAAGGCGTCCACTGCTCGCCACAGGGGATCACCCCTCGGCGTTTGGCCTCCACTACTCCCAGTTCAGTCTCGAAAGTACGTATAATCAGTAAACCCCCACCTCGATCGCTCTTAATTATTCTATGCCATCCCCTCCCTTCCCTAGATCTAATTGCATGCGGATGCGGGATTAATTACTGATTTGGATATGAATATTATTGAATAGGTTTGGATCCAAAGGAGAAGCTAATCGGGCTGGGTTCCAGGAACTTCTTCCTCTGCCCCAAGCAACCTCCTGCTGCTACTGCTGCCGCCGCCGCCACCGCCGCCGCAGCTACAACAACTTCCTCCTCCTCCTCCTGTTCTGGGGAAGCTGACAAGAGTACATCCAAGATAACAATCCCATGGTTAAGGTTCATGGATTTCTTGTTGTAGCCAGCTAAGCTAAGCTAAGCTATTTAGGAACTCTACTGCTATACCCTTCTTCTCCATTATACCACCAATATGTTAGCCATGAAGAGGGGTTGGGCTAGGCCGATCCCTTCCTATATTTTGGGATGCAGTGCCTCTACTGTACTGTACTGTACTGTACTGTTGTGCATATATTGTTGTATTCACTCAATTTATCATATATCCTACGTGTACCTTTCCCTCCCCCTCTAAAATTGGACTCCTTTTTCAGACACATGGTTAAAACTTCAAGTAGGAGTAGCACATGTAAAAATTATTATAAATGTTGGTCTCCACCTTCAATAAACAATTCAAGCTCCAAATGTACTTATTTCAAAAGCCTTCCTAAGAATTCAACAATATACAATGGAGAATAAGATATTGCAGCATAATGAACAAATAATGCAAACTCTAACAAATATTTATCCCAAAATTTTGGGACCGGATTATTGATTTTTTTTCTTCTTCCATTCAGCTCTATTTAGGATCAGTTTTAATGTAACACTAACGAAATCAACATCCTTATCTAAAACTTAATTATTTTGCTTATGCCAACCTCTAGTCCTAGCTGTAGAAGCATGAAATTTTCATGCGCCACAGAGGTCAAATTCCTACAATATGCGGTAGAAGCAAAGAGCAATGTCGGCGTATCACAAAAAGACAGTAAACGAAAGCGCATGAAAAGATGATTTTTTATTGATTATGAAAATCTATTTTTTTACATGGTTTTTTTTATTACATAGAAAGTCTACTACATTCTAGTGTAAACTCTACGGATAGACGCATCACTTTGACGTCTCAGTATAGGCGCATCTCTTCCTCGTCACGAACGATTCACTTCCTTGTCACGAGCGAATCATTTCTTCCTCTCAGTACATGCGCATCAACTGCCGCCTTGTGGCTCTTCCAGCATAACGAGGGTTGGGCACATCAAACCCAAACCTTGTATTCAACTTGACACTCGATGTCGTCTCGAAGAAGAACACTGCTAGTAAGGTGCATGAGCACGAACTCCTCTGTCCATAGCTAACGCGGCATATCTCAGTTCTCTGATGGAGTTCGTCGTCAAAATTGAAGCTTCTTTGAACGAGGAGATCCACAACCCACAGCGTACCAACTCGCCGAAGAGGAGAATCAGGTGAGTTCATTCTCGATAAGAAGTCGTGTGAAATGAGAAAGAGTACTTCTCTATTCAAAACATGCCTATTTAAAGGCTAAGGCAGAACCAGACCCATGTGCCAAGTGGCAGCTTCTCCGAAGTCAGTGCGATGAATCTAGCATTAATGACAATGAACCTGCCATCTCGAAATCAACCAAGTCAAAGATATTTATTTCAAGCCTCGAAAACGCTCGACGCGGTTGACCAAAGATGATGCGCCTCATAGTTGATGCGTCCCATAGTTGATGTGCCCCACCACTGATGCGCTCCGTGGAGCAAGCGCCACATAAACGATGTGCCTACACAAAGCTCTGTACCCATCAAAGCATTTAAGCTAAGTGACAGAAGTCAGCAGCACACGTCTCGAAGACTGAACAGTTGACAGCTTTCACAGAAAACGAAGAGACGCCGACGTCAGCATAATCATTACTTGTGTTGTCGGTTACATCTGTGCTCTGCCACGTGGCCGATTGATCCCTCGCATGTGCCCTAAAGCTATGCGTCCAGACTCGCATACGCAAAGTCTCCTCATGCGCCAGACCTCCCATCCACATCAAATCTATAATCTCTCAAACAAATCGAGATGTTTGAGTAATCAACACGTGCCACGTGTCATTGACCTAGTTCTGCTCATGAATGGGTGCCAACCACCAAAGATCTCAGATGCAGTTACACCAGATTCAGTCTCCGCATTGCATATGCGCGCATGAATGAATTATTCCACTACCTATAAATAGAAGGATCATTCCTTCATTCAGTCTCTCTCTACCCCCGAATTTTTCACACATTCAGAGAACCAGAGCTTACCTCAGGAGAGCCGAATCGCCGTCCAGTCGAAGACTTGCATTCGCATCCTCATCATCGTCAGATCGTCAACGGAGTAAAGTATCAACCCTCCATCGCTATTCCCAGATAAAAACAAAAATGTACTCGAAAGATCTCGTCGAGGATCCAAATTGTACTTTGTTCGTTTGTTATATACAAAAGTTTCTTTAATACATTTTAATGGCAAACACTAGCCGCTCTTTTAACCACTATATTATCGTTGATAATTAAAGCATCAATCTACGTTATACATATCCAAACCAACTAAAACGATTTTCTCTCATCTAGTCCTTAATCGCCGCCACCTCTAACTTGTCATGAATACACTTGTACCTTATGTTATCTTTGAAAGTATTGTCAGTCATCCATCTTAGCATTATCATTTTGGTTACACTTTTTTTTTTATATCTTGTTTTTTGGTTGCTCAACACTATGATCCAAAACACATAATTCATCCTATATAATTATCTTATAGACTTTTCCTTTCGACTTCAAAGGTATATTACAATCAACATTTGGTTTTCGGTTAAGAAACCGAAGTCCAAACCCGATAACTGAACTCGTGGATCTAAATCCAAACTTCGACCTGCAAAATTTAAAACCGAACTGAATTGGCTATTCGGTTCGTGTCGGTTTTCGGTTTAAAGACTGACATCTGCTCACCCCTAGATATGTTGGTTTACTTGAGCTTAGTTCATTCTGAATGAGTCTTATTCAGGATACAATTAAGTAATGTCATTATCCAGGATTTGAGGTTATGCTTGATACCCTTGAGGTAAACTTAAATCTTGGCTCCACCCTCGATTCCATCCTCCCTTGATTCCAGGCTGTGTTGAAGCTGTTCCAAATTTAGAAGGTTTGTACTTCGGTTCACCCTCTTAAACGATGTTTTTACAATCTTCAGTTGAGCAAATACTTCACTCTCTCTATCTCCTTACTCCCACATTTGGAGATAAGACCTAAGCTTTAACATTTTGTTCTCTTTTACAGTGAACAATGTCCTAGCCTATAACTCGAGTGTAGCATGTAGTATTTATTTTGTTAATACATTTAGATGAAGCCACATGTTATAGCTTAAACACTCCTTCAATACAAAAGGCTTTGCCAAAGTAAGCACCCAAACTTTTTTTCAGTACAAAATTATTTGCCGAAGTAAGCATCCATGTAGAATATCACCCTCCGACCAACATTATTATTCAATCCTCGTACCAGCATTGCACGAGGCTTCAAGATATCAAGTTCTTCTTGACAACATGTACATGCTTTACATTTTGCAACTTAAGCAATTTCCCAAAAGTTAAATGTAGAATAAGTCAATACTAAACCTCTCCTCAAACCCTCCACAATACAACCTTTCAACAGACAGCCCTTAAACCCAACACATATCCATGTTTCATATTAATGCAGATTGAGGGAGAAACACTTGCCAACTGAGCCACATCACAATTACTGCTCTCAAGTCAAATGTACAATAAGCATAGCAGGACATCACATAAGAACATTCAGAATAAACGTCACAAGAAGACCAAATCCTTTCAAGAGAGAGTCATCCAGTTATGGATGTTCTGATTTTCCAAGACCTAGGCATCAGGAACAAATAAAACTGCCACCATGATATATATTTGGCAGCTTAAGAAAAGCCCAAAATACATCTGGAACAAATAAAAGCTGACACTACTTATATTACAGCTGCACTACTTTGACACAACATGCCTAAGAAATGATGGCCAGTTTCTAGCTGCATCCAGCTCTACACAATATCCTGATGCCGGCTACAAAACTTCAGGGTGTTGGTCCATAAATGCTCACTTGGCACCAGAGTGCTTTGCCTTGGTATGAGCTTGAAGAGCATTGTCTGAGTTAAAAGACCTGAAGGGAAAACACACAACCTTTAGCTCATACCGTCTTCCATAGTAACTTATTATTAGAGATGTTCTACGGCAGGGGGGATTTAAAATGATGAAACTCAAAATATTCTAGTCACAACCATTTGGATGGGCCATCAGAACCAAAGTGGTATAAATAATGTTATTCAGACTATTACTAGATATGGCATAAACAAGGTAGAATGATATAAACACATACCTGCTGCATGACTTGCAGGTCACCGAGCCAGCAGATTTCTGACTTTGATGCTTTGACTTGTCACTATTCACAGTTGTCCTCGCAGCCTGTTTAACAGGGTGTGGAGTTGCTATATGTGCACCTTTCTTTCCATTGCCGCCTATAAGAATGTGAATAGAAGTATCAAGCTCGAAAATCAATAGATCATCAACTGTAATCTACCTATGTGTACAAAGTAGCAGAACATTCACCCAACAAAAATAATAACCTGTCTTCCCTCCAGCAGGGGATATAACCTTCGTTTTTTTCTCTGGCACGGGTGTCTTTGAAGCAAATTCAGCAGGCCTCTTCTTTCCACTTACTGCAGCCTACAAAATGGGTAACCAATTTATGATGCTGGCACTAAATCATCAGTCACAAAAATTCCCAAGCATAATTGTATTAATAGATCTACCTTCTTAGGGGTAGCCTCATCTTCATTCTCAGAACTATCATCCTCGTCTTCATCATCACTATTACCCATTTGCTCAATCATGTCCTGGAAAATACTTCAATTGTGAACTTTTTCTTTTTCTTTTATGAGAACTAATTTCCAGATAATAGATAAAGAAAACCATGGCATTCTAGATTCTGATGACATCTTATATGATGATGTTAGGCCCAATAATTTATACATGGAAGCTAAAGCTTATTATGTTTTGGATTGATATTCACATTGTAAGAAAATGCAGAATCTTGAGTTAGTCCTGGAGAAAACCAGTGTAGTCAAAGGCGCACTCTAAGCGCGCCTTGCAAGTAGGTGCAGGGGCAGCACCTCATCTTGACACTCCAGGCGGGGAGCAGTTCTTAAGGAGCGCCTTTCCCGAGGCGCCGTGGAATAGCTAAGGCGCACCTTGGAAATTATGTGGAAAAAATAACAGATTGGCTATAATTTATACATGCCCAAAAGAAGAAAAAAGAGCTTCATAGCAAAAAAAAAGAGCAGCAGCCCAACAGGGGTTAGGTTAAAGAAAAAAAAGAGCAGTAAAAGAAAGAAAAAAAAAGCAGCACAGCAGTGAAAGGAAAAAAAAGAGATAAGAGAACTGAGAAGAAGTTAAAAAAAAAACCGAGCACTTACCTGGCGCTGGCCACAGCGGCTCCTTCCGGTGAGCCCCTCTCTCTCTCTCTCTAGACTGATTTTTTAATACTGTTTTTTACTGATTTTTTTTATACTGTTTTTTTTTACTTTGAATACTGTTTTTGAGCCTCTTGAATACTGTTTTTTTAACTGATTTTTTTTGAACTCCACTTTTTGTCCAGAATTCAAAATGCAAAAATAGAAATTGTTCCTGCAAACATTAAGCTAGAAAATGATAATTTAAATAAAAGAAAACTAGTAAACTGAATAGCATAAATATAATAGAAATTTATAATGTTGTCTACTAAGTATACTAAGTAAATTCTCACTATCTGTACCTATTTTTATTATTTTTCACGGAGACAGCCCAAGAAAATCAAGGAATGGGGTCGTCAAGCTCTTCAAACTCCAACCGAAAAGATCCTAGTTGAAAGTACAACATTTTGGTGGATCCTAAAGATCCCAATTCAGTAACTTGCTTATTTTGTAACAAGAATACGAAATGTGGTATACATCGAGCAAAGCAACAAATTGGGAAGTATAGAAATGCCAAGCCATGTATAAATTAAGGAAAAGTTGGAGAACCACATAACCCAAAAGAAAACAGAAAAGTCAAAAACATTTGAGCCAATTTATCACTTGCGTGATGATGATGTTGATAAAGAGATTTAAGTTCAAGGGTTGCGTGGAGATGGTAGAGACAAAAGAGGACGAGGAGGTGAAGCGGGGTAGTAACAAGAAGATAAAGCTAAAAGCATAGTTCACAGTATCGGCCGATACCGATCCGATACGGCCGATACCGATATGGTTTGGCATGTCCCGATCCGATACCGACCGATACCCGATACTGACCGATACCGATATTGGGGGTCTCTTTTCCGGTCAATTTGGCAAAGAAAATTGAACGAAAAAGACCAATCAGCAAGGGTGTAAAAGCATAAAAAGGTTATAAAAGCATGTAAAAGAAGAAAAGTTAGAAAACTTATCTTATGTTAAATCAATCGGTAAGGGTGACTACTACTTCATTTAATTTCAAAACTACTAAGAAACAACACTGAAAATATTAAAACTATGCCTAAATGTATGAAATATATTTTCTAAAACGTTAATAATTTATTAATAATTATTTGTTTTTCGATACCAAAAAATCCGATACTCCGATCTGAAACCTCTGATACTGCTGATACCGTCGATTGTGATACTCATAGGAATCATCCGATACCGATACTTTGAACCTTGGCTAAAAACATCTAATTTGAAGGGTCCAATAGATCTTTATACAAGTAGAACCCAAAGGACAGGAAAGGGAGAAAAAGCGAGGCAAATTAGCATGAATGAAGTTTGTGACAAAGAGCTAATAGGTAGAACAATTCAACGTCAACATATAGCTCGATTTTTTTTATCAAGCGGGAATAACTTTCAATGTAGCGCGTCCAGAAAGCTTCAAGACTATGCTAATGCAATTGAGAATTATGGTCCAAATTTGAAGCCTCCAAGTTAACATGAGTTGAGAGTACCACTCCTTAAAAAGTTGGTTTACACAGAAGATTTGATAAAAGGGTCATAAGAAAGATTAAGGGTCCGTTTGGATAGTTTTTCTGAAAATATTTTTCAGAAAAGATGTTATAAAGTTGTTTTCTGAAAATACATATTCTGAATTTGCGTTTGGTTGCTTTTATCTCAAAAAATAGTTTTATAAAAAAAAAGTTAAAATTTTGTTTGGTAAAGTTTTTTTCAGTATTTTTTTAAGCTGAATGTATGTGTCCTGTGTCACAGCTGATTTCTCATCTCTGTGTCATGTGTCCTCCCCTCTTCCCGACTCCGTGTCCCGGCACCACGACAACCAGCAACGTCGAAGTAGGGCCCGCAGACGCCAAAAACGTCGAACTCGGGCCGCATACGTCGAAGTACGCCTTCCCCGCAGGCGGGGAAGTGGAGACGCCGCCGCTACCCTATGTACTCGTCGTCGTCCTAGTCGACGACCTTGCTGGCGACCGGTCGAAGTCGTCGTCGACTTCGACGTTGCTGTATCTTCATCAAGGTCGAGGTGTCGTTACCCTACGGCTGCCGGCGACGTGGGTGACGGAGACGCACAGGACGCAGCGGACCGACGAGGGGAGCTGCAGCGGCACGCGGTAGCTAGAGCAGTTGATCGGCTACAGCACCATCGAAAGAAGAAGAAGAAGAAGAAGAAGGAAGGAACCAAGCCCGAGGCGGAGCCGAGCGCGAGACCGGAGTTAGGGTTAGGGTTTTCGTCTTCGTCCTCTTCGTCTCACGCTCAAGCTTGTGAGAAATTTTGCTGGAGAGAGAGAGAGAGAGAGAGAGAGTTGGAGGGGGGGGGGGGAGGGACTGTGGAGGGGGTATGGGGTGTGGCCCTCCCTGCTGGTGTGAAAAATCGCACTTTGAAAACAGTTTTCCTCACCTTTCCCAAAACAAAGTTATAACTTTGATCTTAAAAAAAAAATTCCTGAAAGCAAACTCTGAGTGAAAACTGCCAAACAAAGTTTACTCCATATTCTCCATTTAAACTCAGAAAGCTGAGTTTAAAATGAGAACCAAACAAGCCCTAAGTTTGTAGTTTACTTATGACTTTATGACATAGTTCGCTGTTTCGGCCGATACCGATCCGATACGGTTTGGCATGTTCCGATCCAATACCGACCGGTACCCGATATTGACCAATACCGACATTGGGAGTCTTTTTTCCGATCAATTTGGCAAAAAAAAATGAACAAAAAAGATCTCAATCAACAAGGGTGTAAAAGCATCGAAAGATTATAAAAGCACGTAAAAGAAAACTTATTTATCGCATGTAAATCAATAGATAAGGGTAACTACTATGTCACTCAATTTCAAAACTACTAAGAAACAACACTGAAAATATTAAAATTATGCCTAAAAGTATAAATTTCCGATACCAAAAAAATCCGATACTCCGATCCAAAACCTCTGATACTGCCGATACCGCCGATCACGATACTCATAGGAATAGTCCGATACCGATTCGATACCGACACTTCGAACCTTGCTTTATGAGTTGTGCACATTTAATTTTATTTATTTATACTATTTATCCTACTTGTTTTTTGATTTGTTTGATTTTGATATTAATAGGCAAACTTTGGAAGGCAAAGAGGAAACATTTGTTTTGGACACCTTGTGCGACACATTGCATAGATCTTATGTTGGAGCAGTGTTCTAAAGTTTGCTAGACGGATTCGGAGCAGCGGAGGGGCGCCTAGTGCCCACTACCTAGGCCGCCGAACAAATTTTTTTGTTTTTAAAATTTGATATCCATAATACAAATTTGATATCCAAACATGTTCTAACTTTTAAATCCACTACAATTCATATTTTTTTTAGAAACTTAAAATTTAAATTCTTTGAAATTTGAAATTTCAATGTTCTAAAATCCAAATCCAATCTCTAAACCCAAACAACATAACCACAATACAACTAAGCATAAAAACATCAAAAAAATATAAACCAAACAGGGCCGAACATGGCTCCAAACAGAACCAAATATGACCAAACAGGCGCCTAGGAACGCCGAACATGGGATTTTCGGTGCTTCGGACAACCGCCTAGGCCGATTTTTAGTGCATTGTATTGGAGGATATTGGAAAGATTGATAAAGTCAAGAGGTTCATTGGTAGAGCAATCAATCTTGTTAGATTTATCTACAATCACACATTTGTGTTGAACATAATGAGGAAGTTCCCCAACGAGGAGTTAGTAAGATGTGAAGTTACATGCTTCGCGACATCCTTCCTTACGTTGCAAAGTGTTTATAAGCAAAAGAGTTTTTATGCCTTACTTTACTTTTAGAGTACAATCTCTTTTACTTTGAAGATAATTGATCATCTTGGCAATGTCCTTCGTCTTGTTGACAATGAAATGAAACATGCAATGTGATAAATATATGAAGCAATGGCTAGGGGGCTAAGGAGACTATTGAAAAATCTTTTGATGGTAATAAAGAGAAATATAAGACGATATTTGAAATTATTGATGAGAGATGGGAATCACAACATCATCTGTTGCATGTTGCGGGTCATTTTTTGAACCCTCATTTCTTCTACAACAATTCTAATATTGAGGCTGATAAAGAAGTTGCTACTGGATTGTACGCATGTATAGAAAGACTAGTTCCATCTCAGAAGATGCATGATCAAATTATGGATGAATTGTCGTTGTACAAGAAAGTTATGTCTCTTTGGTTTCAACTTTGCCAAAAGATCAGAAGCAGCAAGAGTTTGCAATCTCAAGAGATGCATAGAAAGACAAGTAGTTGCAATGTTTTTCTAATAAAACAATTACCTTACAGTTGTATGATGGGGTTTATATAGAGGTGAAGCTCCTAAATTGCAAAAGTTTGCAATCAAAGTTAAGAGTCTAACATGTAGTGCATCCGGTTGTGAAAAAAATGAGAGTATGTTTGAGCAAGCAAGGATTTAATTATACCATTACAATACACTTATTTTTTTATAAATATATTCATTAATTTTCTCGCTTGGAAAAGATGCATTCAAAGAGGCGAAACAAATTGGAGTATAAACTACAATACCTGATTTACGTCAAGTATAATAAAAAAACTCAAAGCTCGCTATGATATGAGGGATGAGATTCATCCTATATGCTTAGAAGATAATAATTGCAATGAGTGGTTGATTGGAAAGATTGGGGATCCAAATGATGAAGATAAGCTAGTTTTTGATGATGAACAACTCTCATGAAAAGATGTGGGTCAAGCAATGGGGGTTGAAGAGCCTCCAGCAAACACAAGACAAGTGACATCAAGATCAATATTTGCTGCTACAACTTCAAGATTTATAGGCTCTACAACTTCAAATATGCAAGTTGAAGAGGATGAGTTTGATTATGATAAAGATACGGAGGAGGAGATTGAGGGTTTCAACTCGGATGATACTGATAAGAGTAATGATGGTGACGATGATTTGATACTACTTGATGTGTACTTTTCATTTTACAACTTTTTGCTATAGAACATAAATCTGTTTTAATTTTGTTGACTGCTACTTCTTCATGTTCATCAAGCGCTGTTAACTTGAGTTCCCCTTTAAATATAGTCTAAACGTAGATTGTCCTGTAAAATATCTTTTTTGGATTCTTTTTAGTGTCCCCACGTTTAGGCTATTTACTGGTTTTATTTATTATGTCTGTCAAATTTTGTACACTTCACATATTTCTATGATCAAGTCCTTTGTGGTTATAACAAGAAACTAAAGGAAAGAAAGTGATTCATGTTAACCTACACATGGGAAGAATTGGAAGCACACAAGTTATCAATAGAATTCTGATGTGACTTATATATATATATATATATATATATATATATATATATATATATATATATATATTATTGTGCCTCGCTTCGCTCGAACGTGCATCTTGTGCCTGAGGCAATATGGACCCTTTGCATCTCGAGTGCCCCTTGCGCCTTTGACTACCATGGAGAAAACATCACTATTATTCCTAGCTATGGTAATGTTTTCATTAATCAAGGCTATATTACAATTTTAACACAGATAAACTATAAAGCCACAACATGCACATGAATTGGATTCATGGGTTGTAATAATATTCACCTCATCAATCATCTGATTCATCTTCAGAGTCATCCTTATCATCTGATTCATCTTCAGAATCATCCTCTAAACATGTCACGACCCGATCCCAAATTGTTGGATCGAATCGGATCATGTTCAACCTGCACCGTTGTGAGACGGCGGCAGTAAGCTGTTTCTAGTTGCAGGTAATATCAACATCACCTATACATTTGTCACAACTCGCATATACGAAAATTTTAAAAACATTTTATTCAACAATTGAAAAGTACAACTGGAAATGAAAGTACTGAAATAAAATACTGAATTCAAATCAACAAACTCCAATACAAAAAAAAACTAGCTAACTGGAAAACAACTAGCTAAACGGTCGGCTCATCGGCCTCCGGTTCTGCATCCTCCAAGAGGGACTCTGGCAACACCACAGGATATAATACTGGGTCATAGTAGCTATTGAACAATAGCTCAGCATCATTAACATCACCTATGGGGGAAATCCAGTCAAGAAAGGAGCAAGTACGAGTACATAATCCGACATTCTAAATAATAATGGAAAGATGCAATTTTAAACTGTTGAAAATTCTTTGAACAATATTTTCCAGCAATTTCCAGCAATTCAGTATTTGAAACAATGTGATTTGCATAGGTAACGTCTATGACCGACTTGGGTTGTACAATAGCATCCTAGCGATTCGATACGGTCTATCCCCGTGTGTAAGAGGGGTAAGCTCGCGCAATAATGCAATATGAGGATATTGGTCATAAACGCTATACTACTCCCCCAATATCCCCACAATTAATAATCGAACTCAAGGAGAGAGTTCCGTGTAGCAATGTGGTTTATGCAATCATGACAATTACTAAATAAAATGCAAGAAAACATAACCGTAACTTGCCTTTGTTTAATGACTGGAAATAGGATGTCGGTACCGGGGATGAAGTCAAATACGCCCTCGAATCCCTACAGTTGAGAACCTTGACTTAAAAACATAAATGAGCCAGAACTAGGTGTGCTAGTTGCAATTTCTTGAAGGAGATCCTAGTCAAGTTTTAAGTATTTTAATTAAACTACCAAAATCCGTCTATCGCCACGAGCTACAATCGTTATCAATTAACGGAGTGAACCGATTTACTGATTAATTGGAAAAAATCGCATATTTCGATTATTTCGCAAAACTTTGTATTTTTTTATAATATATATAAAACTAAGTGGTCTTTTAAGTGATAAAACATGAAGTTGTTAAATTATTAGAAATCTTTATTCATTAACTTAATATGAGAAAATCTTATTAATTTTGTACAAAGTAATTAATATCCACTTACAATTTATATGTCTAGCTACGCAAATAACCAACTCAAAAAAGAGAGAAAAATCTAAGCTACACAATACAGGGCCACAGAAAAATAAAGAAAAAACTGGACTTATGCCCTTACAACAAATTAATTAAATTAATATCTGAGGCGAGCTCTGAGTGCCGTAAAGCGGTCCAAACAGAAGGCCGAGGCCCTGCACCCAAAATACTAAAGGCCAGTATCCAGTTCTAAAATAAAATATAATTAAATATAATTTATAGAAAACAGCGTCTCAGACTTGGTCATGCAATCTCATGTTGCTGGCTAACGCCTCAACGTACAGGAAGTCCTGTAGCGTTTGCGTTTCGCCGAGGCTCATCCGACCAATACGGTCGTCCCCTAAGGAGATACGGAAACCAACACTTAAAACCAATCAGGAAACCAATTTATAAACCGCTTGCAAAGACCAGAGTTTTAGAAGTAGATTTTAATATACAAAAATTATTGAACTTTATAAAATACTATTTTGAAATACTTTTACGAAAAACTTGGACAGCACCTCATTTGTAACTAGGACGACCTAGCCACATAGGCGGTATAAAAAAAATCCGGTATAGACATACATATAACTCCAACCTTGCAAATTCTATCCAACACATAACCACAGCATCCCAAAATTGAATATCGAAACCCAAGGTAAAAATATAAGCCACAAACTATAATGAACAATCAACCCAAAAGTAAATAACCACAAAACTAAAAGTCACCCAACTAAAAGAGATTAAAGACACAGCATACTAAAGAATTGTCATGCCCCGCTCCCGTAGGAGCGATCGTCCTCGCTAAGACGTGATGCCGCACGAGCCTAGATTGCGCTCGTGCAAGGCGGGTTCCATAACAGCCGATTTCAGCGGCTGCGACTGAGTCGTCGCACAGAAGTCCCGTGCAGAGACATTGAATAATAGCAGCGGAAATTAGAACAAACACAAGTTATTCAGAAGAAACTCTTTTATTGATATTGAAACATAGATTACAATGGGGCGCAAGGCCAAGATTAAAATCACTCGAGCTCACTCTTCTCACATTCTACAAGTTCACTCAGCTCTCTCTCATCTCTCAATTACAAGTCTTGATCCAGCGGAAGCTTTGGAAGGCGATGTCCATACATTATGTCCCGTATAAGTCTTTAATCCATGCGGCCGCACGCTTCGAATTGCCAAGGAACTCCGTGCCTCGACGCATCCAAGCGAGCTCCGCGCCACGAGCTTCTACCTGTGCCTGCACATGTAAACTATGTGGGTGTCAGTACTCAACTGTACTGGTGGAATGAGCTCCTCGCCCACCCATACAAAACCAACACGTTCATTTACTTTGTGCAGCATAGTCCCTTTTGTATTGTCTTTCTACTCTTTCCTTAGGATCAGTTTTAGGACCGACGCCTTGCCTTTTTTTCGTGTCTTTAGACCATCCCGTGCTTGCGTCAAAAATGTTAACTCATGCCTTGCCTTAGACTCTTCTCGTGCCAACAACGTTAACCTATCAAGTCGTGTTTGCCTTACGGCTTAAAATTAGAGACGCAACTACGCAGTAGTACCCAATTTCCTTACGACCGTGCTACAATTCCCTTGTGCCGTGCCTCGCAACTCAGTGCAACTCAACCATATCGCCGCCCCGCGGCCACCCTTTGTTACTTTGATCGCCTTCTGACCCAATCAAGACTTGTGGGTTAAGTGTCACTCGACTGACTTTGCCTTGCGACAGTTTCCCGACTTAAACTCAAACAACTCAACCAACTTATGCAAACTTATATGCCGACAACTCAAGACTCGACGCCACATCTCGTGCCGAAGCACGTCGCCTATGTTGTATCCATTCTTAAGTCCAAACATTTGTATTCTAACTTGTACCCACATTCAACAACTCAACTCAATCCAAAGGCACCCACGCGGATTGCCGCCATGCCGACTCATCTATATGATTTGGTCACTGACTCCTAGAGCCATCGTGGACTCCTCTTAGCTTTTGTTAGACGGGCGCCCCTTTCAGCGCAAGGTAGCTAGCCCCGCTGCAAGTCCCCGCCTAACCCGTGCCAAAAGCACAGCTAAATTAATTGTTTCCCAATGCCCGCATCGGTTCCGAGGCCCCGGGTTACCGTGCGGAAAAACTCTCACCTTGTCGACAAGTTGTCCATGACCATGCAAGACTCGACTCAAACTGACGTCTCACACAGTCATACTACCTCTTTCTCTTGAGACCGCCTCGCCGACCTATAGCCGCGAGGCCTCGCCGACCTGTAGCCGCGAGCATTCTTTCCATGTTACCATATCATTTTATTCAACTCAAAACGACCATTTGATAGCCCTTTTTCTAAACTCACTTTTGAATCAACCGTGGCTCGTGCCTTAAACACTAAGTCCGTGCATCGTGCCTCAAACCGACTTACGATCTACGCGACGCTAATCGCCCAAGTCATATTTTATATGACGGGCCTTGGGATCGTGGGACTATTTAACTTGACAACCGCAGAATGAGCGGGACAACACTTGGAATGACTTAGGTCGACCGGCATAACTCTGCCTAACTTACTCAAGCCTACAACTTAACGAGCAAAGGCTGCGTCAAGCCTTGCCTCGATGGAACGTGCCGTACACGCGTTCAACTTTGAACGACCAAGTCAATTGGGCGCCTAGACTTACGCCAGCAGTCATGCGACACAACTTAACTCATAGGACGGGTCAAGGCTATGCCAAGCCTTGGACGATGGGACTGTGCATGCTTTATGAAGCATTCATGCGGGCGACGCCTATGACTTAGGCTACGTTCATAACTTTGCCTACTCAACCAACTTTCCTTCTCCCAAGCCACGGGACGAAGGATCGAGTGTCATTTTCAAAGCACGCCGTGCACCAACTCTAAGCCGACCGTTGGACCTTTCCATATTCTAACTCAATTCGACCCGTCGGGATTATTCCCTTTAGCTATGTGGATTCGTCTCTTTTATTATTAAGCCTACTTGTGCAAGTTAAAAACATGCATTTTATTATGTGAAGGCAAAGATGAGGCAAGTTCACCGAAACTATCCCACCTGAGCGATGTCTTCGAGTCGCCGTTGTAAGGCCAAGCCGAACGCCGTCGACGTTTCGATTCCTCCGTTTGATTGAGCGGGACGGGGCACTACATCATACACCACTCAGAAAAAGTTTCGTCCTCGAAACTGAGTATACTTTTTTGACTTATCACTTTTTACTCAACATTCACGAACTCTCGCACACACTACGCCTATGCGTTTCCCAAATCCGAGCCACGCTCGTGCTACTCTCACTTCTTCCTTCAAAACTCACGATCTCAAAATCCTCGACACTTCTCCGTTCCTCAAGTCTCACTTGATTCAACGTATCACTTAGTATGGATCGTGCACATATCTTAGGCGTCCCCAAAATACATGCATTTCAACCAATCCTCGTGATAGCGAATCCCGCCATCACCACTCGAGTCGGATCGTGCACGCATTCAAGCGTCCTTGATATACATGCATGTCAACCGAGCCTCGTGAGTGGTGCCTTCACCATTCCTATCGCTCCGCACCGGAACGTCTGCCTAACCGCTAGGCTATGTCTTTCCGTCAGTATTGGAATCATAGTTCCCAAACAACGATATCAACACTGACCCCGTCCTAAGGTCAAACCAAGTTGATAGTACGGGATTTTCTACCGAAGCTCGCATCACTCCGATTTCTAAACATCGAGCATCGATTCCCTACGCATATCCCAACGTTCGTCGCACGGGGTCCGAGTCATTCAGCAAAGCAATCCTATGACAACTTACGTTCAACCAATTCTACGACATCTCAATATCGCTTGTTCGACAAACCATCTTCGCATAGTCCATCTCTTCGAACACGTTCGACATAATCCACCTATCAATCCTTTACAAGTCAAGCACGCTACGACACAATCCACCGCTAAACCACAATTCACATTTCATATTCCCTAAGTCGTTCATCTCAATTCACGCATTCGATCATGAGGTCGTCTAACTTAACAATATGTTGCGTCTCGATCTCACGCGATTCAGATTACCCACGGTGGGCATGAATCACCATGCACGCTGCCGCGGGATAGTCATCCTCATCGGGACGTACTCTTGTTTTGCGTCTAGACTAATTCATTTTCGATGCGCGGATTGGACCTACTCAATTGTCAAGTTTATTTCATTCAACAATCGCAAATCCTAACATCTTCACATTTTCCTTCGCATCAAACCAACAAGTCGAGACAATCAAAGTTGCCGCGTACTGATTTTCCGAGTTCGATCGTTCCCGCGACATGAATCACCATGCCAGCGCTCACGCGAAACGATCGCCCCAAATCCGACGCAACGCATGTGCGAGGCTAGAGTTGCGCTCGCGCAAGACAAGATCGTCGACGTTGTGGCTATCAACGTAACCATCAAGACACGATCATTTTCATCCAACATTCATTTAAATCCAAATCCTAAGTATAACACCCAACCGAACAATAACACTTGCACGATCGTCATTCGCTGAGTTAGAGTACCCCCGAGTTATCGCATATCGATCTTTGATACGCCTCAATACCATCGACGATATGCGTAACCTGACGATCTTCTTTTGCAACAAAATTTCGAGTCGTGCGAATGATGCTATCGTCCGACTAGATAATCTCCTCGACATTCAAATTCCAGTTCGATCATCATCCCTCGAATCGTTCACAACATCAATTTCCTCAAACCGTATTATTCCCTTGCTAACTCAAATCATCGAGCAACATTCAATCCAATCATTAGTCATTCGCGTAACTTCAAAATCAAACCCTTCATTCACGCTGTCTACCTGTCGTGCTAACTTTTCATATACGATCCATATCTATTTCCTCGATCAAGTCATCCATTCGTACATCCTAACTTTTCTTCGATTCGATTTATCTACTCAACCATTTCCACGTTTCATACTCGTAAAATCCTCAATCCCGTGCACGTTTCGTGCGCGTCAATTTCTAAGTTGTTTGAATCACACTTATCAAACTTCAAGACAACGACTCACTCAATCGCACTTGATCTAAGGCTTTGCATATGTGCGACGCTTGCTGATAGACTCATTGACACCCCGAATCCTCAATCGATCGATCGACATCCCTGAGGCTATTGCATACACCACTCAGGGATGAAGTCATTCAACAAATCCACAACTTATCATTCGAATCAAAATCCACTTCTTCAAATTTTCCGTTCGTACCATTCCTCAATTTCCAAGCACGCTCATTTATATCGCACCGACGATATCGCCGTTCGATAGCACCCCTATCGATAGTCATCTCAATTTACTCAATCGAGTTCAACTCATTCTTGCTCGACACTATTCAATTCCCGCACTCGACTTTTCTAAGGTCGACGCAACTTTTGGTGTATATGCCCAGCCCGACTTAGCCAACCGTGCTTACGCAAACCATCTTTTTGTTTCTTATCAAAAACTGTTCTCCTACGTTTTGCAAAATAGATAGACTTATTGTATGGACATCCCGTGGGACAATTGAGAAAGCGCAACAACGATATCAACTTGCGGAAGCACAATTCAGAGTTTGCAGAAACGAGTTAAAGAATTCAATCAATAGTCCAAGGACGTAAAGCCGTGCTCTGATACCATTATGTCACGCCCCGCTCCCGTAGGAGCGATCGTCCTCGCTAAGGCGTGATGCCGCACAAGCCTAGATTGCGCTCGTGCAAGGCGGGTTCCATAACGGCCGATTTCAGCGGCTGCGACGGGGTCGTCGCACAGAAGTCCCGTGCAGAGACATTGAATAATAGCAGCGAAAATTAGAACAAACACAAGTTATTCAGAAGAAACTCTTTTATTGATATTGAAACATAGATTACAATGGGGCGCAAGGCCAAGATTACAATCACTCGAGCTCACTCTTCTCACATTCTACAAGTTCACTCAGCTCTCTCCCATCTCTCAATTACAAGTCTTGATCAAGCGGAAGCTTTGGAAGACGATGTCCATACATTATGTCCCGTACAAGTCTTTAATCCATGCGGCCGCACGCTTCGAATCGCCAAGGAACTCCGTGCCTCGACGCATCCAAGCGAGCTCCGCGCCACGAGCTTCTACATGTGCCTGCACATGTAAACTATGTGGGTGTCAGTACTCAACTGTACTGGTGGAATGAGCTCCTCGCCCACCCATACAAAACCAACACGTTCATTTACTTTGTGCACCATAGTCCCTTTTGTATTGTCTTTCTACTCTTTCCTTAGGATCAGTTTTAGAACCGACGCCTTGCCTTTTTTTCGTGTCTTTAGACCATCCCGTGCTTGCGTCAAAAATGTTAACTCATGCCTTGCCTTAGACTCTTCTCGTGCCAACAACGTTAACCTATCAAGTCGTGTTTGCCTTACGGCTTAAAATTAGAGACGCAACTACGCGGTAGTACCCAATTTTCTTACGACCGTGCTACAATTCCCTTGTGCCGTGCCTCGCAACTCAGTGCAACTCAACCATATCGCCGCCCCGCGGCCACCCTTTGTTACTTTGATCGCCTTCTGACCCAATCAAGACTTGTGGGTTAAGTGTCACTCGACTGACTTTGCCTTGCGGCAGTTTCCCGACTTAAACTCAAACAACTCAACCAACTTATGCAAACTTATATGCCGACAACTCAAGACTCGACGCCACATCTCGTGCCGAAGCACGTCGCCTATGTTGTATCCATTCTTAAGTCCAAACATTTGTATTCTAACTTGTACCCACATTCAACAACTCAACTCAATCCAAAGGCACCCACGCGGATTGCCGCCATGCCGACTCATCTATATGATTTGGTCACTGACTCCTAGAGCCATCGTGGACTCCTCTTAGCTTTTGTTAGACGGGCGCCCCTTTCAGCGCAAGGTAGCTAGCCCCGCTGCAAGTCCCCGCCTAACCCGTGCCAAAAGCACAGCTAAATTAATTGTTTCCCAATGCCCGCATCGGTCCCGAGGCCCCGGGTTACCGTGCGGGGAAACTCTCACCTTGTCGACAAGTTGTCCATGACCATGCAAGACTCGACTCAAACTGACGTCTCACACAGTCATGCTACCTCTTTCTCTTGAGACCGCCTCGCCGACCTATAGCCGCGAGGCCTCGCCGACCTGTAGCCGCGAGCATTCTTTCCATGTTACCATATCATTTTATTCAACTCAAAACGACCATTTGATAGCCCTTTTTCTAAACTCACTTTTGAATCAACCGTAGCTCGTGCCTTAAACACTAAGTCCGTGCATCGTGCCTCAAACCGACTTACGATCTACGCGACGCTAATCGCCCAAGTCATATTTTATATGACGGGCCTTGGGATCGTGGGACTATTTAACTTGACAACCGCAGAATGAGCGGGACAGCACTTGGAATGACTTAGGTCGACCGGCATAACTCTGCCTAACTTACTCAAGCCTATAACTTAACGAGCAAAGGCTGCGTCAAGCCTTGCCTCGATGGAACGTGCCGTGCACGCGTTCAACTTTGAACGACCAAGTCATTTGGGCGCCTAGACTTGCGCCAGCAGTCATGCGACACAACTTAACTCATAGGACGGGTCAAGGCTATGCCAAGCCTTGGACGATGGGACTGTGCATGCTTTATGAAGCATTCATGCGGGCGACGCCTATGACTTAGGCTACGTTCATAACTTTGCCTACTCAACCAACTTTCCTTCTCCCAAGCCACGGGACGAAGGATCGAGTGTCATTTTCAAAGCACGCCGTGCACCAACTCTAAGCCGACCGTTGGACCTTTCCATATTCTAACTCAATTCGACCCGTCGGGATTATTCCCTTTAGCTATGTGGATTCGTCTCTTTTATTATTAAGCCTACTTATGCAAGTTGAAAACATGCATTTTATTATGTGAAGGCAAAGATGAGGCAAGTTCACCGAAACTACCCCACCTGAGCGATGTCTTCGAGTCGCCGTTGTAAGGCCAAGCCGAACGCCGTCGACGTTTCGATTCCTCCGATTGATTGAGCGGGACGGGGCACTACATCATACACCACTCAGAAAAAGTTTCGTCCTCGAAACTAACTGAGTATACTTTTTGACTTATCACTTTTTACTCAACATTCACGAACTCTCGCACACACTACGCCTATGCGTTTCCCAAATCCGAGCCACGCTCGTGCTACTCTCACTTCTTCCTTCAAAACTCACGATCTCAAAATCCTCGACACTTCTCCGTTCCTCAAGTCTCACTTGATTCAACGTATCACTTAGTATGGATCGTGCACATATCTTAGGCGTCCCCAAAATACATGCATTTCAACCAATCCTCGTGATAGCGAATCCCGCCATCACCACTCGAGTCGGATCGTGCACGCATTCAAGCGTCCTTGATATACATGCATGTCAACCGAGCCTCGTGAGTGGTGCCTTCACCATTCCTATCGCTCCGCACCGGAACGTCTGCCTAACCGCTAGGCTATGTCTTTCCGTCAGTATTGGAATCATAGTTCCCAAACAACGATATCAACACTGACCCTATCCTAAGGTCAAACCAAGTTGATAGTACGGGATTTTCTACCGAAGCTCGCATCACTCCGATTTCTAAACATCGAGCATCGATTCCCTACGCATATCCCAACGTTCGTCGCACGGGGTCCGAGTCATTCAGCAAAGCCATCCTATGACAACTTACGTTCAACCAATTCTACGACATCTCAATATCGCTTGTTCGACAAACCATCTTCGCATAGTCCATCTCTTCGAACACGTTCGACATAATCCACCTATCAATCCTTTACAAGTCAAGCACGCTACGACACAATCCACCGCTAAACCACAATTCACATTTCATATTCCCTAAGTCGTTCATCCCAATTCACGCATTCGATCATGAGGTCGTCTAACTTAACAATATGTTGCGTCCCGATCTCACGCGATTCAGATTACCCACGGTGGGCATGAATCACCATGCACGCTCCCGCGGGAAAGTCATCCTCATCGGGACGTACTCTTGTTTTGCGTCTAGACTAACTCATTTTCGATGCGCGGATTGGACCTACTCAATCGTCAAGTTTATTTCATTCAACAATCGCAAATCCTAACATCTTCACATTTTCCTTCGCATCAGACCAACAAGTCGAGACAATCAAAGTTGCCGCGTACTGATTTTCCGAGTTCGATCGTTCCCGCGACATGAATCACCATGCCAGCGCTCACGCGAAACGATCGCCCCAAATCCGACACAACGCATGTGCGAGGCTAGAGTTGCGCTCGCGCAAGACAAGATCGTCGACGTTGTGGCTATCAACGTAACCATCAAGACACGATCATTTTCATCCAACATTCATTTAAATCCAAATCCTAAGTATAACACCCAACCGAACAATAACACTTGCACGATCGTCATTCGCTGAGTTAGACTACCCCCGAGTTATCGCATATCGATCTTTGATACGCCTCAATACCATCGACGATATGCGTAACCTGACGATCTTCTTTTGCAACAAAATTTCGAGTCGTGCGAATGATGCTATCGTCCGACTGGATAATCTACTCGACATTCAAATTCCTGTTCGATCATCATCCCTCGAATCGTTCACAACATCAATTTCCTCAAACCGTATTATTCCCTTGCTAACTCAAATCATCGAGCAACATTCAATCCAATCATTAGAGTCATTCGCGTAACTTCAAAATCAAACCCTTCATTCACGCTGTCTACCTGTCGTGCTAACTTTTCATATACGATCCATATCTATTTCCTCGATCAAGTCATCCATTCGTACATCCTAACTTTTCTTCGATTCGATTTATCTACTCAACCATTTCCACGTTTCATACTCGTAAAATCCTCAATCCCGTGCACGTTTCGTGCGCGTCAATTTCTAAGTTGTTTGAATCACACTTATCAAACTTCAAGACAACGACTCACTCAATCGCACTTGATCTAAGGCTTTGCATATGTGCGACGCTTGCTGATAGACTCATTGACACCCCGAATCCTCAATCGATCGATCGACATCCCTGAGGCTATTGCATACACCACTCAGGGATGAAGTCATTCAACAAATCCTCAACTTATCATTCGAATCAAAATCCACTTCTTCAAATTTTCCGTTCGTACCATTCCTCAATTTCCAAGCACGCTCATCTATATCGCACCGACGATATCGCCGTTCGATAGCACCCCTATCGATAGTCATCTCAATTTACTCAATCGAGTTCAACTCATTCTTGCTCGACACTATTCAATTCCCGCACTCGACTTTTCTAAGGTCGACGCAACTTTTGGTGTATATGCCCAGCCCGACTTAGCCAACCGTGCTTACGCAAACCATCTTTTTGTTTCTTATCAAAAACTGTTCTCCTACGTTTTGCAAAATAGATAGACTTATTGTATGGACATCCCGTGGGACAATTGAGAGAGCGCAACAACGATATCAACTTGCGGAAGCACAATTCAGAGTTTGCGGAAACGAGTTAAAGAATTCAATCGATAGTCCAAGGACGTAAAGCCGTGCTCTGATACCATTATGTCACACCCCGCTCCCGTAGGAGCGATCGTCCTCGCTAAGGCGTGATGCCGCACAAGCCTAGATTGCGCTCGTGCAAGGCGGGTTCCATAACGGCCGATTTCAGCGGCTGCGACGGGGTCGTCGCACAGAAGTCCCGTGCAGAGACATTGAATAATAGCAGCGGAAATTAGAACAAACACAAGTTATTCAGAAGAAACTCTTTTATTGATATTGAAACATAGATTACAATGGGGCGCAAGGCCAAGATTACAATCACTCGAGCTCACTCTTCTCACATTCTACAAGTTCACTCAGCTCTCTCTCATCTCTCAATTACAAGTCTTGATCCAGCGGAAGCTTTGGAAGGCGATGTCCATACATTATGTCCCGTATAAGTCTTTAATCCATGCGGCCGCACGCGAATCGCCAAGGAACTCCGTGCCTCGACGCATCAAAGCGAGTTCCGCGCCACGAGCTTCTACATGTGCCTGCACATGTAAACTATGTGGGTGTCAGTACTCAACTGTACTGGTGGAATGAGCTCCTCGCCCACCCATACAAAACCAACACGTTCATTTACTTTGTGCAGCATAGTCCCTTTTGTATTGTCTTTCTACTCTTTCCTTAGGATCAGTTTTAGGACCGACGCCTTGCCTTTTTTTCGTGTCTTTAGACCATCCCGTGCTTGCGTCAAAAATGTTAACTCATGCCTTGCCTTAGACTCTTCTCGTGCCAACAACGTTAACCTATCAAGTCGTGTTTGCCTTACGGCTTAAAATTAGAGACGCAACTACGCGGTAGTACCCAATTTCCTTACGACCGTGCTACAATTCCCTTGTGCCGTGCCTCGCAACTCAGTGCAACTCAACCATATCGCCGTCCCGCGGCCACCCTTTGTTACTTTGATCGCCTTCTGACCCAATCAAGACTTGTGGGTTAAGTGTCACTCGACTGACTTTGCCTTGCGGCAGTTTTCCGACTTAAACTCAAACAACTCAACCAACTTATGCAAACTTATATGCCGACAACTCAAGACTCGACGCCACATCTCGTGCCGAAGCACGTCGCCTATGTTGTATCCATTCTTATGTCCAAACATTTGTATTCTAACTTGTACCCACATTCAACAACTCAACTCAATCCAAAGGCACCCACGCGGATTGCCGCCATGCCGACTCATCTATATGATTTGGTCACTGACTCCTAGAGCCATCGTGGACTCCTCTTAGCTTTTGTTAGACGGGCGCCCCTTTCAGCGCAAGGTAGCTAGTCCCGCTGCAAGTCCCCGCCTAACCCGTGCCAAAAGCACAGCTAAATTAATTGTTTCCCAATGCCCGCATCGGTCCCGAGGCCCCGGGTTACCGTGCGGGGAAACTCTCACCTTGTCGACAAGTTGTCCATGACCATGCAAGACTCGACTCAAACTGACGTCTCACACAGTCATGCTACCTCTTTCTCTTGAGACCGCCTCGCCGACCTATAGCCGCGAGGCCTCGCCGACCTGTAGCCGCGAGCATTCTTTCCATGTTACCATATCATTTTATTCAACTCAAAACGACCATTTGATAGCCCTTTTTCTAAACTCACTTTTGAATCAACCGTGGCTCGTGCCTTAAACACTAAGTCCGTGCATCGTGCCTCAAACCGACTTACGATCTACGCGACGCTAATCGCCCAAGTCATATTTTATATGACGGGCCTCGGGATCGTGGGACTATTTAACTTGACAACCGAATGAGCGGGACAGCACTTGGAATGACTTAGGTCGACCGGCATAACTCTGCCTAACTTACTCAAGCCTACAACTTAACGAGCAAAGGCTGCGTCAAGCCTTGCCTCGATGGAACGTGTCGTGCACGCGTTCAACTTTGAACGACCAAGTCATTTGGGCGCCTAGACTTACGCCAGCAGTCGTGCGACACAACTTAACTCATAGGACGGGTCAAGGCTATGCCAAGCCTTGGACGATGGGACTGTGCATGCTTTATGAAGCATTCATGCGGACGACGCCTATGACTTAGGCTACGTTCATAACTTTGCCTACTCAACCAACTTTCCTTCTCCCAAGCCACGGGACGAAGGATCGAGTGTCATTTTCAAAGCACGCCGTGCACCAACTCTAAGCCGACCGTTGGACCTTTCCATATTCTAACTCAATTCGACCCGTCGGGATTATTTCCTTTAGCTATGTGGATTCGTCTCTTTTATTATTAAGCCTACTTGTGCAAGTTGAAAACATGCATTTTATTATGTGAAGGCAAAGATGAGGCAAGTTCACCGAAACTACCCCACCTGAGCGATGTCTTCGAGTCGCCGTTGTAAGGCCAAGCCGAACGCCGTCGACGTTTCGATTCCTCCGATTGATTGAGCGGGACGGGGCACTACAAGAATTGTCCACACCAAAGAGAATGACACAGCAACTAAGGAAATGTCCAAGCCCATGAGAAATAAAGCCGCAACGTAAACAAGAATCCGATCCAAAACGACGCGTATTCCCTGCGCAACTAACTAAAGCCGATCCCCGTAACGGGGTCGGGACCGTGTCATCACCGACTAACTACGGGAGGGACACAGGGACACGGGATTATACCTCGGATGCTCGGCTAGAGCTCTCAGATGCAAGAATAGGGAAAAGAAATAATCCGCACGGACAGCGGAATATGTGCCGGAAAGCGCACAGGAGGTGCGGACAGCAGATCGGGGCCGGGACGGACCGAATCAGCGGCACGGAAAGTCGCGGTGGCGGTCGACGGACAGCGGCCGCGGAACCCGGGCAGTCGGTGTGTAGTGCCCCGTCCCGCAAAGTCAATCGGAGAAATCGAAACGCCGACGGCGTTGGAACTTAGCCTTGCAACGGCTGCTCGAAGGCTCGCTCGTCCGAGGCGACTCCTCGCACAGGTGGGGTAGTTTCGGTGAACTTACCTCATCTTAGCCTTCACTTAATAATGCGTATGTTTTCAACTTGCACTGGTAGGCTAATCTAAAAGCTACGCACCAACATAGCTAAGGGAATAATCCCGTCGGGTCGAAATGTCTTAGAACATGGAAAATGGTCCCACGGTCAACATAGAAGTCGGCTCAGCTTGCTTTAAAATGACACTCGATCCTTCGATCCCGTGGCTTGGGAGAAGGAAGTTGGCTTAAGTTGTTAAGTTGCCCCGACACTTGAAATAGCCTAAGTCATAGGCGTCGCCTGCGTGAATGCTTGGTAAAGCATGCACGGTCCCGTCGTTTGCCCCAACACTCGAATCAGCCTAAGTCATAGGCGTCGCCCGCATGAATGCTTAATAAAGCATGCACGGTCCTGTCCCGCAAGGCTTGGCATAGCATTCGCACGTCCCGCAAGTTAAGTCGTCTCGCACGGCTCGTTGGCTTAAGTCTAGGCACCCGAAAAGTTGGTTGTCCAAGTCGACCCCGTGCCTAGCACGTTCCCTCGATGCGTAGCTCGGCGTAGCCCTTGCTCGTCGAGTCGTTGCCCGAATAAGTTAAGACAAGTGTGGCGTTGGGCTATCAAAGCCATTTCTAGCACTGCCCCGCTCTATCTGCGGTTGTCAAGTCGCGTAGTCCCTTGAGAACAAGGCTCGTCATATAAGTATATGACTTGAGCGATAGCGTCGCCTATAGAACCAGGCCTGTCTAAGGCACGAGCTACGGTCAGTTTAGTGGAAAGCTTGCCACGATCAAAGGAAGTCCACGCGACTGGTTATCGCCGAGATCGGTCCCTCGTACTTGGGAGTCTCGCTATGTCTCGATAAGTCCTGCACACGAGATCGGTCCCCCGGCTTGGGAGTCTCGTTATGTCTTGATGTGTCCCGCACACGAGATCGGTCCCTCGTACTTGGGAGTCTCGCTATGTCTCGATAAGTCCTGCACACGAGATCGGTCCCCCGGCTTGGGAGTCTCGTTAAGTCTCGATAGAAAGAAAGAATGCATGGTCATGTTAAGGAAGGATTTGATAGATCGAATTGGGTCTTGCATAGTCATTGGACAACTTGTCGACAAGGTGTAGTCTTCTCGAATGATCTCCACCGGGGCACCGGGATCATTCGCCCGGGGGAAGCGAGTGCGGCTCAACCAGGATGCCGGATAACCGCATGGGAGTATCGGCGCTTCCGGGGCTAGCTACCCTTAGAAGGGCGGACCGATACCCCCGCCGAGCCGTGTCCAAGATAGCTTGAAATTGCTAGTGACCACTCATGTAGATGTGTCGGCAAATAGCGGCACACCGCGCGTATGCCTTTGGATTGAGTCTAGAACTTGGAATGGATGTCCAGTCGATAACATAAGGTCTGGGCCTAAGAATAGGGTTGCAGCATAGGCACTGTGCTTGGCACGATAGATGGCGTCGGGATGTTCATGAAAGTGATACTATGGTCCACAAGTCTTGTCTAAGTTAGCAAATGGGTCTAACAGGAAGGCCGCAAAGGCGGTAGCACGATGAGTCTTGATAACTTGCGAGGCGCGGCCTCAATCTTGAAGCATGTACAAGTCTAAGCAGATCTTAAGGCACGAATCAAGTCTAGCGGCACGGCCTGCACGAGTCGTCCCATTGCCGTCCTTGGCACTTGAATCGTTGGCACGAGGATTGGTCTAGAGGCGCTTGAGTTTAAACAAAGGTCTTGGCACGGCCGAGTTCGCGTAAGTTGCTCCTCGGCATAGCATTGTCTTGAATATGTCTAAGTTGCGAATAGAATGTGGCACGACCCTGCCGTCCCGAGTTGAAGTTCGGTCAAGTACCTAGGCGATGAGGCACTGCCTCGATCGAAATACACGGTATTGTAGCACGACCCTGTCGTTGCACGTCGAGTTGGTTAGACGTCAAGTATTAAAACTGATCCTAAGGCAAGACTAGAAAGACAATCGAAAGGGTTTAAGCTGCACAAAGTAAATGAACGTGTCGGTTATGTATGGGTGGGCGAGAAGCTCACTCCACCAGTACAGTTGAGTACTGACACCCACACAGTGTTCATGTGCAGGCACAGGTAGAAGCTCGTGGCGCGGAGCTCGCTTGGATGCGTCGAGGCACGGAGTTCCTTGGCGACTCGAAGCGTGCGGCCGCGTAGATTGAAGACTTATACAGGACATAATGTATGGACATCGCCTTCCGAAGCTTCCGCTGACATCAAACATTGTATCGAGAGATGAGAGAGAGCAGAGTGAATTGTAAATGAGAGAAAAGTGAGCACGAGAGACTTGTAATTTGGCCTTGCGCCCACAAATGTAATCATGTATTCAATATCAATAAAAGAGTTTCTTTTGAATGACTTGTGTTCATGTGTTCTTGTTTCAAATTTCCGCTGCGTATTCAATGTATCTGCTTGGGACTTCTGTGCGAAGACCCCGTCGCCGCCGCTGCAATCGGCCGTTATGGAACCTGCCTTGCACGAGCGCAATCTAGGCTCGTACGGCATCACGCCTTAGCGAGGACGATCGCTCCTACGGGAGCGGGACGTGACATAATGGTATCAGAGCACGGCTTTACGTCCTTGGACTTCAAATCGAATTTTCAGTTTTGAAAGCTCGTCGTTGGAAAATAAGTGTGCGCTCTCTCTCAAATGTCCCTCGGCATGTCCATACAATAAGTCTAAATATTTTCAAAAGCTCGTACAAGCGTTCAACCAAACGCATTGGTAGGCTATCATCGAACGCATTTGTAGGCCTTCGTGCCGAACGATATTAAACTTGACTCCATAGAGAACACATGCTAAGTTAACATGTCGCGTGCGTGCCTAATTAGTCATGCGTTGACCCTAGCAATTGAGCGTGCAAACTCGAATATAGTCCGCACGGGATAGCCATGCGCACGGCCTTTGGGCTAAGTTGCGTCGCGTATCGCACACCTCGACCTTTCGGTGCAAACGAATTGCGAGCGATATCAAGTACCGCTCGGTCGGGGGCGAAGCTACACTTAGAGTGTCTATCGATAGGAACGCTATCAAGTTAACGCTTAGGCGTACACGGAGGATTGACTTGGACTTCGAGGAAATAGTGCGAACAACTTAGTACGTCGATGCGACGTGAGCGATTACGCTAGGGATTCGTCGAACGAATCCGAAAGGGGTCTTAGCGAATGACGCGAACGTGATTGAGGACTAGATCGTATGGCTCGAATCCGAGTGGTGTATAGATTTTTCTTGGAAATCATTCGAGCAAATATTGAGGATAACGAGTATGTCGACGAGGCGATGCGATCGCGCAAAGCCTTAGAACGCGTCACGCTTAGTTGGTCGTGACTTCGAATGTCCCGAACGAGCATCTCGTTCGGACAACTTGTGAATGGGCAACACAAGTTAGAAAATGACTCGGAACGATGAATAAAAATCTATGTCTTGATCGAGGAAACTTAGAGGATCGCACGTACGTTTTCGGATTGATTCAAATGAAATGTGACTTGAGTTTCGAACAACAATCTTGAAACGAGCTTGAGGAATATCGATAGAACTTGATCTTGAATATCGAGGAAAATTGTGGAATATCCAGTTCGGACAACAGCATCAACGCACGACTCGAAATTAGTTGCAAAGGAAGATCGTCAGGTTACGCATATCGTTGATGATATTGAGGCGTATCAAAGATCGATATGCGATAACTCGAGGGTACTCTGACTCGGCGAATGACGATCGTGCAAATGTCATTGTTCCGATGGATGCTATACTCGGGATATTGAAATGTATCGAGGAAAAGATAAACTTGGCTCGAGGATTTTCTAGTTGAATAAATGACGGTCGGACTATTGAACTTGGATTGGATGAAAATGATATGTTTGGATTTGCTTCGTCGATAACCACAACTTCGACATTCTTGTCTTATGCGAGCGCAACTCCAGCCTCGCACATGCGTCGCGCCGATTAGGACGATCACTCCGCGTGAGCGCTGATATGGTGATTCATACAGCGGGGGTGATTAAACTTGGATGGCGTGGCAATTTGTGTGCTTCGACTTGTGGTTTGATGCGAAGGTGGACTCGGGAATGACTTAGCGTGCTTGATGATCGAACTTGAGGATTGAGTAGGTCCAATCCACGTATCGAGAATGAGTTAGTCTAAACTCAAAAAAGAGTTACGCCCCGATGAGAATGATTATTCCGCGGGTGCGTTGCATGGTGATTCATGAACCACCGTGGATAATCGGGCTCGCGTGAGATTGGGGCGCAACGTATTGTCAAAGCTAGACGACCTCGTGATCGAATACTTGAATTGGTTAGAATTGGTGATAAGAATGGATTCGAATACGCGCAACGAAATGCATTAATGCGAATAGGTGATCGTGCTCGATGATTAGAAATCTGAGTGACGCGAGCTTGGGTAGAAAACCCCGTACTACCGACTTTGGTTTGACCCTAGGATTGGGGTCAGTGTTGGCATTATTGTTGGGGAACTATGATTCCAATCCTGACATTGACTTAGCCTCGCAAAGATTGGCCTAGCGTTTAGGCGAGACGCCATGTTCCATAAGTTATCAATCAAGGGATTGATCTTGAGGATTGACATGGATGGATTGAACGAATCAAGGATAGGAAAACCCCCACTCACGAGATTCGGCTGATATGCATATATTTCAGGGACGCCTGGGTATGTGCACGAGGCGACTCGAGTGAGAATGACAAATTCTCTATCATGCGGCTTGGCTGAATGCATGTATTTTTTGGGGACGCCTGGAATGCGTGCACGATCCAGCCAAGTGATACAATGAGTTCAAGCACGACTTGAAGAATGGATGAGTGTCGCAAAGATGAAATCTTGTTAAAGGAAAAAGATTGATAATAGTGCGAGCGTGGCTCGAAATCGAAGAAACGTGTAGGCGAAGTGTGTGCGATAGTCCCGCGTTTGGGCACGATTAAGTCTTGGCCATAGAAATGGTAGGATGGCTTGCCTTCAGGAAAGTCTCGAGGACGAGACTTGTTCTGAGTGGTGTATGTTGTAGTGCCCCGTCCCGCAAAGTCAATCGGAGAAATCGAAACGCCGACGGCGTTGGAACTTAGCCTTGCAACGGCTGCTCGAAGGCTCGCTCGTCCGAGGCGACTCCTCGCACAGGTGGGGTAGTTTCGGTGAACTTGCCTCATCTTAGCCTTCACTTAATAATGCGTATGTTTTCAACTTGCACTGGTAGGCTAAACTAAAAGCTACGCACCAACATAGCTAAGAGAATAATCCCGTCGGGTCGAAATGTCTTAGAACATGGAAAATGGTCCCACGGTCAACATAGAAGTCGGCTCAGCTTGCTTTAAAATGACACTCGATCCTTCGATCCCGTGGCTTGGGAGAAGGAAGTTGGCTTAAGTTGTTAAGTTGCCCCGACACTTGAAATAGCCTAAGTCATAGGCGTCGCCTGCGTGAATGCTTGGTAAAGCATGCACGGTCCCGTCGTTTGCCCCAACACTCGAATCAGCCTAAGTCATAGGCGTCGCCCGCATGAATGCTTAATAAAGCATGCACGGTCCTGTCCCGCAAGGCTTGGCATAGCCTTCGCACGTCCCGCAAGTTAAGTCGTCTCGCACGGCTCGTTGGCTTAAGTCTAGGCACCCGAAAAGTTGGTTGTCCAAGTCGACCCCGTGCCTAGCACGTTCCCTCGATGCGTAGCTCGGCGTAGCCCTTGCTCGTCGAGTCGTTGCCCGAATAAGTTAAGACAAGTGTGGCGTTGGGCTATCAAAGCCATTTCTAGCACTGTCCCGCTCTATCTGCGGTTGTCAAGTCGCGTAGTCCCTTGAGAACAAGGCTCGTCATATAAGTATATGACTTGAGCGATAGCGTCGCCTATAGAACCAGGCCTGTCTAAGGCACGAGCTACGGTCAGTTTAGTGGAAAGCTTGCTACGATCAAAGGAAGTCCACGCAACTGGTTATCGCCAAGATCGGTCCCTCGTACTTGGGAGTCTC
>JANAVB010026818.1:0-32548 GCA_029216955.1 Iris pallida | reverse complement strand
TAGAGTAGTAGTCGCCTGACTAATCGCCACCGCATGTCGCAGCTCCCTGTTGAGACCCTTCTTGAATCTCCATGCTCTGTCCTCTGGCTCTCTAACCAGTCTCTCAGCGAACCTGCTGAGCCTGGTAAACTCCGAAGTGTACTGCGCGACCGTCATCGTCCCCTGCTGCAGCGCCTCGAACTGCACCCTCAACTCATCACGCTCCACCTCTGGGAAGAATTTCTCCTTGAACAGTGTTTTGAAAACTGTCCAAGACACCCGGGGCTCCGCCAACTGGGGGTCCTCCCGGTACCAAGCTCTCGCCAAGTCAAAGAGTCGCATGCTAGCCACTGACACCTTCTGGTCCTCTGGAATGTTCGCCATGGTCAAAGTCCTCTCTGCATTCTCCAGCCATTCATCTGCATAGATGATCCCCTCGTCGCCCCAGAAGTCCATCGGGCTAAGGTGCTGGTACTCCTTCGCTGTCCCGGGTCTCGGTCCTCGCGGTGCTGGAGGTGCTACTGGTGCTGGTGCTGGCGCTGGTGCTGCCGGCTCCCTGGTCCTCAGCGCGTCGACGACAGTCGCTCTGAACTGCGCTGCCTGATGGTTCTGGGCCTCCAGAAAGTGCTGAAACAACGCCATCACCTGGTTGCCGTCAAGCATCATCGTCGGCGGTAGCGATGGAAAGATAGGAGGCGCTGGCGGAAGCTGATCTGCCTGGACGTCTGGTGCGGGCTGCTCTAGTGCGGCCTGCTCTGAACCGCCTGCAACTCCAGAAGTGCCTGCAACTCCAGCCTGGTCTGCGGTCTTCCTTGTAGTGACCATCCTGCATAAAAAGAAAACTTCGTTGAACGACAAACCCTAAAACCTATTAAACAATGTTTTTATAATAATAAAGCACCTGAAGAACATGAATAACCTGATATACCCTTAATTCCCGATTTTCCTATGCTGTGATCAAGTTTCCCTAGTATAATCAAGTCCCCCAATAGTACGCTAAGTCCTAGGTACCATTAGGATGGACCTGCATGGGCCACCACTAAAAACATGTCACGACCCGCTCCCGAATAATCGGACACGAGTCGGACACGCCCAGCCTTCGTCGTTAGACACGACGAAGTAAGCTGTTCCAGAACTAGGGAAAATCTAATAAGTCAAGTAAATGAGAAGTAATGTCACAGCATATCTATAAACGATCCCAGAGTATTCAAATACATGTCTAAGCATTTTATTATTACATTCATCCAGAAATGTAACTAAAGTCTGACTAAAGTCTCAAAAGCAGGAAAGACAACTAAAAGGAAGATAACTAGGCTTCTGCAGCCTCTATGTCACAAGCAGCTCCAGCTGGCTCAAGGAAAGCAGTATCATGTACAAAGTATGTGTCACATAAAGCCTCCATCTCACCTATCATAACATATCCAGTCAGGAGCGGAGCAAAGCACAGTTCTAGGTAATGAACAATAACATAATGATATGGAAAGTAAATGCTGGAAGAACAGGATAAGAACAAGTATGTAAAGAACATGAAGATCATGAACTACTGTTATAAAGATACATGAAAGATCATGACAATGTAAGATGCAGTAAAGATCACGACTAATATCAAGATCAGGATCAAGAGAAACTAATGTAAGAACAATATCCTGAACATGTGTTTATATGTTTGAAATACTACTTAGATATGTGACCGGCTTGGGTAAGATCATGAAAGAACATGAAAGGATCCTGGAAGATCATGTAGGTACGGCTTAGGACCCGCGTGCACTGTGCGAGGCCTAAGCTAAAGATCATGAATAAGTAACCGGGTTTAGTCACATATCTAGAGTATTTCCCCACCCCAAGATACAAGTAAGAACATGAAAGAACAAGCCAGAAAGAACATGAACGTGTCGCAATGTGTCAGCAATAAAGAACAAGGAAAATGCACTGAACAGAACCATAGAATGTACTTGCCTGGCTCCAGCAATATGGTAGGCAATCTAGCTGGATGTTCTCCTGTTAACAATAGTGATGTACAAGTTGGTTAATAAACTATGCTAGTTGCTTCTATAACTAAATCTTTATCTTGATTCTTCCCAAATAAGTTAGTCTTATTTGGAGGTTCACAAGTACTAGGTTTAATTACTAATTACCCGTTTTCTTTTGGGAAAAACAAATGTTAAACACAACCCTTGGTTTTACGTGTTTAACACTAAGAGTCTCTATAAGTTATACTTCAAAAACTCATTATATATATAGAGTTAGCATTTGCAACTTTATATATAAAAGTGGTTTGTTTTATAAACTTGGTTTTACAAGTTATTTACATAAAGAGTAACTAATCAGCAGTAAAAAATTAACTAATTGTTTTTAGTTATAAAAATTGGTTTTAAGAGGATGTTTCCATCAACTCACAGCAATTGGGAAAATAACATTTTTATTTATAAAAATAAACTACAGACAGTCCTGCCCCAAAGGCAAAGTCCACAGGCCAGCCCACAGCCACTCGGCCCACTTACCCAAAACCAAGGATCAGTTCAGACCCAACTTCTAACCAGCCCAACAACTACAACAGCATATAAGCCCGGCCCAACATGGCCCAGCCAAACCAGCCCACCCACAATTAATTACAGTCATCCAGCTATAATTAATAAAATAATATTACAACACATACAGTATGGCCCAGCCCATACTAACAGCCCACAAAAGAAAATACAAAGATAAGCCCACTGAAAAACACCAACCGGCCCAACAACAGATAACCACAAACTGCCAAAGTCCACCGCCGGTCAGGCCCAAAGTCCAAGGCCAGTCACGTCAGGGTCAGAAGTCACATCATCTCCTTGGTGTCCAACACGCACGTCGGACACGGGAAAGAGGACACGGCTACAGCAAGGTCCAGCAATGTTCTAGCCACGAATCCGCGCCACTTCGTATCCGACACGAACATCGGATACGAACAGGTAGGTACAGTCCACAGTCCAGTCGGGACAGAGGTCCAACACCAGAAAATCCCTCAGCAACAAATAACAGAAAAGAGAAGAAGAAGTCATCAATTAAAATCCATAAAATATGCATGCAGTGTCGGACACGAGAGTATCCGACTATGAGATCTCAGTTCAAAAATGGAACCAACATCATATCCAAAATTATGGCATGCATGCAGTGTCAGACACAAGAGCGTTTAGACACAAGATCTCAGTCCCAAAAAGAAAGATTCAGAACCTCAGATCTTCTCCAAAAATCCACACAGAAATGGATAAGGAAACATTTTCAAAAACAAACCCATCCCTGATCTAACGAACCGAGCAACCCTAGAGTCACCACTGGGTTTGTTAGGTCTAGGCCAACCGACAGCATGTAAGCAAAAGGAATAGATCCACTGGATTACTCCTCAGAAAACACCATCGAACCCACACTCAACAGATCTGGAACCACTACCAGATCTGGAGTAAAACTCCTCAGAAAACAACATCACAACCACTGAAATAGTCACAGATCAACTTGATCTCAAAGAATCAACTAAAGAACATCACAGATCTAACATGCAACCCAAAATAACCACATGCAAGGGTCGATCTACAAGATCGGACCACAGAAACCCTAGATCCATCGGATCTGAACAGTTAGAACTGTTCGAAGAGAAGAGAACATCATCGATCTCACACAAACCCAGCTAAACCTTAGATCTCGTCACCGATCAAAGGATCTCAGAGTCTAGGCCATAGATCTGCCATAGATCTGACCAACAGTAGAGATTAGGGTTAGGGTTAGGGTTTACCCTCTGGAAGTCGAAGCCCAAAGCTCGTCGAGGAAGAAGGAAGGAAGAAGACGAAGAGACAACGAGCTTGAGTTACTGCCAAGCTCCCAGAGTCGCCACCGTCAAAGCCATCATCATCGGGGTCGTCGGCTTCAACAGGGACGAAGTCGCCATCAGAATGGAAGTCGCCGCGCTCCCTCAGATCTACGCCACCAGAGTCGCCGTCATCATCAAGGTCGTCGTCGCCATCAGAGTCGCCGTCGAAGTCGCCGGAGAAGAACGCTCGAGAACGGCGGAGTTCTCGAAGGGTCGGCGGAGAACTCGAAGAGTCGGTGGAAGTCTCGAGAAGAGTGGAGAGCTCGAGAGAAGAATGGAGAGTTCGAGAGAAGTCGGTGGAGAGTAATGACCGTTCTCTCTCTCTCTCCGAACGGTTCAAATATAAACGAAAATAAAATGGACATTTGCATAAAAGCCCCCCCGCTACTGGCCATTATGCAAAAACCCCCCCTGCCTTTTCATATTTACCCGCAACCAAAATTATATAGGAAAATTTACAAATAAACCCCTTGCTGTTTCATATTTGCATAATTCATTTAAAAACAGTTTTTAAATTAAGAAAAATATTTAGAAATTGTTACAACAACTTCCAATTGTAAAATTGTCAAAAATGTAATTCAATAAAAATGTTTCCAAATTAATAATAAGTATAAAAATGAATTCTTAAATTTTATTTAGGAAAACAGGAAAGTGGAGTTACAAATCTCTCTCCCTTGAAAAATTTCGTCCTCGAAATTGGAAAGCAAACACAGAAAATCAAGAATAGTGAATCCAAAGAGTTGTTTATTGAATTCAAAAAAATGCATACAATACAAGCACTCAAGTGAACAAACTAGGGTATCGCTCACGCATCTCATCCTCACGCTCCCATGTGGACTCTCCCGGAGAGTGGTGTCTCCACATGACGCGGACAAGAGGAATGGTCTGGTTCCGCAGATGCTTCTCCCTCCGGTCGAGGATCTCTACTGGCTGCTCCTCGTAAGTCAATCTCGGGCCCACCTCCAGCTCTGAATAGTCCACCACGTGGCTGGGATCTGGAATGTATCGTCGAAGCTGAGATACGTGGAAAACATCGTGCACTCCCTCCAACCTAGCTGGAAGCGCTAGTCGGTACGCCACCTCGCCAATCCGTGCTATCACGTCGAATGGTCCAATGAATCTCGGACTGAGCTTCCCGCCTCTGCCGAACCGAATGACGCCTCTGGTCGGTGAGATCTTCAAGAACACTCTGTCTCCAACCTCGAACTCAAGTGGCCGTCTGGTGCTGTCCGCCCAGTGCTTCTGCCGATCCTGTGCAACTCTGATACGCTCTCGGATCAATCTGACTTTCTCTGCTGAGTCCACCACCATCTCTGGCCCAAGTAAAGCTCTCTCGCCAACGTCGTCCCAGGATAATGGCGTGCGACACCTCCGTCCGTACAGCGCCTCAAATGGAGTCATCTCGATGCTGGCCTGATAACTGTTGTTATAGGCAAACTCCACGAGGTGTAAATGGTCCTCCCACGAACCGCCGAAGTCGAGTGCGCAAACCCGTAGCATGTCTTCCAAAGTCTGAATGGTCCTCTCAGACTGTCCGTCCGTCTGCGGATGATAGGCTGTGCTGAACTTCAACTGTGATCCCAAGCTCTGCTGTAGACTCCTCCAGAAGTGTGATGTGAAGCGGCTGTCTCGATCTGAAACGATGCTAACTGGCACCCCGTGAATCCTCACGATCTGACGCATGTAGAGGTCTGCAAGCTTCTCGGTCGACAGCCCAACCTTGAACGGAATGAAATGAGCGGACTTTGTCAATCTGTCCACGATCACCCAAATAGCGTCCTTGCCACTGGGAGTACGCGGCAATCCAGAGACAAAGTCCATAGTAATGTGCTCCCACTTCCATTCCGGAATAGGTAAAGGCTGGAGTAGTCCTGCTGGTCTCTGGCGCTCCGCCTTGACTTGCTGGCACACAAGGCATCTGGAAACAAATCTGGCGACCTCTCTCTTCATCCCATACCACCAAACATACTCACGCAAATCCTTGTACATCTTGGTAGATCCAGGATGTATAGAATATCGTGACTGGTGGGCCTCCTGCATCACTTCCTCCCGCAAGTCCTTGGGCACACACAGCTGACTTCCGTGCCTCAAGGATCCGTCCTCTGCAATGGTGAAATCGTCGAGCAGACCTAACTCTGCCTGAGCTCTAAGACCCTGGATTCCCTCATCAAGCAACTGGGCCTCCTTGATCTTCTCTAGCAACCCCGACTGTATCTGCATAAACATCATCTGACCTCCACATCCTGGGAGAACAATCTCAATCCCAAGACTCTCCAGATCCTCCAATAGATGCCGGTCCATGGTGAGATACATAGCAATAGGATATCGACTGAGAGCATCTGCAACCACATTCGCCTTCCCAGGATGATACTGCAGACTGATGTCGAAGTCCTTCATGAGTTCCAGCCATCTGCGCTGCCTCATATTCAGCTCCTTCTGAGTAAAGACATACTTCAGGCTTTTATGGTCCGTGAAGATGTCCACTCTCTCTCCATATAGATAATGCTTCCACAGTTTCAAGGCAAATATGACTGCTGCAAGCTCCAAGTCATGTGTAGGATAATTCTTCTCATGGGGCCTCAACTGTCTAGAAGCATATGCTATAACCTTCTTGTTCTGCTCCAGCATACATCCCAAGCCTTTCCCCGAAGCATCACTGTAGATGACGAATCCTCCTGATCCTGATGGCAAAGTTAGAACTGGTGCAGTCGTCAGTCTTCTCTTCAATTCTTCAAAAGCTGTCTGGCAGGCGTCGCTCCAGATGAACTCCTCGTCCTTCCGCGTAAGCTTCGTCATAGGCTCTGCTATCCTGGCGAAGTCCTTCACGAACTTCCTGTAGTATCCTGCTAGACCCAGGAAACTACGAATCTCTGCTACTGACTTGGGAGGTGCCCATGCTTCCACTGCCTCAATCTTCTTGGGATCCACAGAAATCCCCTCTCCAGTCACCACATGCCCTAGAAACTCCACTCTGTCCAAGAAAAACTCACATTTCGAGAGTTTTCCGTACAGCTTCTCCTTCCGCAGAATCTCCAAAACAATCCGCAGATGCTCAACATGCTCCTCCTCCGTCTTGGAATAGATCAGAATGTCGTCAATGAAAACTACGACAAACTTATCCAAATACTTGTGGAAAACCTTATTCATCAGGTTCATAAACACAGCTGGGGCATTGGTGAGTCCGAACGGCATCACTAGGAACTCATACTGGCCGTATCGGGTGTTGAAGGCTGTCTTCGGAATATCCTGCTCCCGAACCTTCATCTGGTGGTACCCCGATCGAAGATCGATCTTAGAAAAGACCTTCGCTCCACTAAGCTGGTCAAACAGCTCATCAATCCGCGGCAAGGGATATCTATTCTTGATGGTGATATTATTGAGTGCACGGTAGTCAATGCACATCCTCACCGTCCCATCCTTCTTGGGCACAAAAAGCACCGGTGCTCCCCAGGGTGAAGCACTGGAGCGAATAAATCCTTTGCCCTCAAGCTCATCAATCTGCGCCTTCAACTCCGCAGCCTCCTTCGGGTTGATCTTGTAACAGTGCTGGGACTTCGGTGCTGATCCAGGCACTAGATCAATACTGAACTCCACATCTCGATCCGGCGGTAACCCTGGCAGCTCCTCTGGAAAGACGTCGAGATACTCTGCAATCAGCGGATGCGGCAACTTCTGGTCTTCTGCAACTGCTCCGAAGTAGACTCCCTCTGGCCTCTCTGCAACTCGTCTGCTGATCTCGAACGGTGGAACTCCTGGCGGGCTGAAGATCACCTTCCCCTCATGGCAGTCGATTACGGCAAACTGCTCGCTCATCCAGTCGATGCCGAGGACTACATCGAATCCAGGCAGTGGCATCACTAGAAGTCGAGCTCGAATCTCTCTCCCAGCAATAGTGATAGGGCATTCCACCATCTCACTTACTGGAACTGATCCGCCTCCTGTCATGATCTGACAGTTCCGCCTAGTGGGCTTGGGTGTGAAGCCGTGTCTATGCAAAAACTCATACGACACAAAGCTATGGGTGGCTCCAGAATCAAATAATGCAATGGCAGGGAAAGAATGTAAAAGTATAGAACCTGTGATCACATCTGGCACTGCCTCGTCCTCCTCAACTGCAGCCATGACGTAAGCACGTCCCTGCTGAGCTCCTCCTCTCTGCTGCTGCTGATGCTGTGCAAACCTCTGCTGCTGGGGTGGTAGAGCTCCTCCTCTCTGGGGTGGTGCAGGTAATGCTCTGGGTGGTGCAGCCGGTGGTCCTCCTCCTCGTCCTCCTGCTAGTCTGGCTGTAGCCTGTGCGCAGTCCCTCATCTGGTGTGCATCCGATCCGCAAAAGAGGCAAAGTCCCAACCTCTTGCGGCACTCGTCGATATGATGTCCAGGGCGATGGCAATAGGCACAAGGAGTCGCTAGCTGCTGTCTCTGATGCTGATGTGCTGGAGCTCTGGCCTGTCGGTGATGCTGCTGCTGCTGAGGCCTCGTCTGGGTCTGAGTCTGAACCCTCTTCGCTGGTGCCTGGAAACTGCTGCTGGCCACATCCCGGTCCCTCTTCAGCTTGGGGTCCGCCTCCTTCTCAACTGCCTGGGCGATCTTGAGGATGCTAGAGTAGGTAGTCGCCTGACTAATCGCCACCGCATGTCGCAGCTCCCTGTTGAGACCCTTCTTGAATCTCCATGCTCTGTCCTCTGGCTCTCTAACCAGTCTCTCAGCGAACCTGCTGAGCCTGGTAAACTCCGAAGTGTACTGCGCGACCGTCATCGTCCCCTGCTGCAGCGCCTCGAACTGCACCCTCAACTCATCACGCTCCACCTCTGGGAAGAATTTCTCCTTGAACAGTGTTTTGAAAACTGTCCAAGACACCCGGGGCTCCGCCAACTGGGGGTCCTCCCGGTACCAAGCTCTCGCCAAGTCAAAGAGTCGCATGCTAGCCACTGACACCTTCTGGTCCTCTGGAATGTTCGCCATGGTCAAAGTCCTCTCTGCATTCTCCAGCCATTCATCTGCATAGATGATCCCCTCGTCGCCCCAGAAGTCCATCGGGCTAAGGTGCTGGTACTCCTTCGCTGTCCCGGGTCTCGGTCCTCGCGGTGCTGGAGGTGCTACTGGTGCTGGTGCTGGCGCTGGTGCTGCCGGCTCCCTGGTCCTCAGCGCGTCGACGACAGTCGCTCTGAACTGCGCTGCCTGATGGTTCTGGGCCTCCAGAAAGTGCTGAAACAACGCCATCACCTGGTTGCCGTCAAGCATCATCGTCGGCGGTAGCGATGGAAAGATAGGAGGCGCTGGCGGAAGCTGATCTGCCTGGACGTCTGGTGCGGGCTGCTCTAGTGCGGCCTGCTCTGAACCGCCTGCAACTCCAGAAGTGCCTGCAACTCCAGCCTGGTCTGCGGTCTTCCTTGTAGTGACCATCCTGCATAAAAAGAAAACTTCGTTGAACGACAAACCCTAAAACCTATTAAACAATGTTTTTATAATAATAAAGCACCTGAAGAACATGAATAACCTGATATACCCTTAATTCCCGATTTTCCTATGCTGTGATCAAGTTTCCCTAGTATAATCAAGTCCCCCAATAGTACGCTAAGTCCTAGGTACCATTAGGATGGACCTGCATGGGCCACCACTAAAAACATGTCACGACCCGCTCCCGAATAATCGGACACGAGTCGGACACGCCCAGCCTTCGTCGTTAGACACGACGAAGTAAGCTGTTCCAGAACTAGGGAAAATCTAATAAGTCAAGTAAATGAGAAGTAATGTCACAGCATATCTATAAACGATCCCAGAGTATTCAAATACATGTCTAAGCATTTTATTATTACATTCATCCAGAAATGTAACTAAAGTCTGACTAAAGTCTCAAAAGCAGGAAAGACAACTAAAAGGAAGATAACTAGGCTTCTGCAGCCTCTATGTCACAAGCAGCTCCAGCTGGCTCAAGGAAAGCAGTATCATGTACAAAGTATGTGTCACATAAAGCCTCCATCTCACCTATCATAACATATCCAGTCAGGAGCGGAGCAAAGCACAGTTCTAGGTAATGAACAATAACATAATGATATGGAAAGTAAATGCTGGAAGAACAGGATAAGAACAAGTATGTAAAGAACATGAAGATCATGAACTACTGTTATAAAGATACATGAAAGATCATGACAATGTAAGATGCAGTAAAGATCACGACTAATATCAAGATCAGGATCAAGAGAAACTAATGTAAGAACAATATCCTGAACATGTGTTTATATGTTTGAAATACTACTTAGATATGTGACCGGCTTGGGTAAGATCATGAAAGAACATGAAAGGATCCTGGAAGATCATGTAGGTACGGCTTAGGACCCGCGTGCACTGTGCGAGGCCTAAGCTAAAGATCATGAATAAGTAACCGGGTTTAGTCACATATCTAGAGTATTTCCCCACCCCAAGATACAAGTAAGAACATGAAAGAACAAGCCAGAAAGAACATGAACGTGTCGCAATGTGTCAGCAATAAAGAACAAGGAAAATGCACTGAACAGAACCATAGAATGTACTTGCCTGGCTCCAGCAATATGGTAGGCAATCTAGCTGGATGTTCTCCTGTTAACAATAGTGATGTACAAGTTGGTTAATAAACTATGCTAGTTGCTTCTATAACTAAATCTTTATCTTGATTCTTCCCAAATAAGTTAGTCTTATTTGGAGGTTCACAAGTACTAGGTTTAATTACTAATTACCCGTTTTCTTTTGGGAAAAACAAATGTTAAACACAACCCTTGGTTTTACGTGTTTAACACTAAGAGTCTCTATAAGTTATACTTCAAAAACTCATTATATATATAGAGTTAGCATTTGCAACTTTATATATAAAAGTGGTTTGTTTTATAAACTTGGTTTTACAAGTTATTTACATAAAGAGTAACTAATCAGCAGTAAAAAATTAACTAATTGTTTTTAGTTATAAAAATTGGTTTTAAGAGGATGTTTCCATCAACTCACAGCAATTGGGAAAATAACATTTTTATTTATAAAAATAAACTACAGACAGTCCTGCCCCAAAGGCAAAGTCCACAGGCCAGCCCACAGCCACTCGGCCCACTTACCCAAAACCAAGGATCAGTTCAGACCCAACTTCTAACCAGCCCAACAACTACAACAGCATATAAGCCCGGCCCAACATGGCCCAGCCAAACCAGCCCACCCACAATTAATTACAGTCATCCAGCTATAATTAATAAAATAATATTACAACACATACAGTATGGCCCAGCCCATACTAACAGCCCACAAAAGAAAATACAAAGATAAGCCCACTGAAAAACACCAACCGGCCCAACAACAGATAACCACAAACTGCCAAAGTCCACCGCCGGTCAGGCCCAAAGTCCAAGGCCAGTCACGTCAGGGTCAGAAGTCACATCATCTCCTTGGTGTCCAACACGCACGTCGGACACGGGAAAGAGGACACGGCTACAGCAAGGTCCAGCAATGTTCTAGCCACGAATCCGCGCCACTTCGTATCCGACACGAACATCGGATACGAACAGGTAGGTACAGTCCACAGTCCAGTCGGGACAGAGGTCCAACACCAGAAAATCCCTCAGCAACAAATAACAGAAAAGAGAAGAAGAAGTCATCAATTAAAATCCATAAAATATGCATGCAGTGTCGGACACGAGAGTATCCGACTATGAGATCTCAGTTCAAAAATGGAACCAACATCATATCCAAAATTATGGCATGCATGCAGTGTCAGACACAAGAGCGTTTAGACACAAGATCTCAGTCCCAAAAAGAAAGATTCAGAACCTCAGATCTTCTCCAAAAATCCACACAGAAATGGATAAGGAAACATTTTCAAAAACAAACCCATCCCTGATCTAACGAACCGAGCAACCCTAGAGTCACCACTGGGTTTGTTAGGTCTAGGCCAACCGACAGCATGTAAGCAAAAGGAATAGATCCACTGGATTACTCCTCAGAAAACACCATCGAACCCACACTCAACAGATCTGGAACCACTACCAGATCTGGAGTAAAACTCCTCAGAAAACAACATCACAACCACTGAAATAGTCACAGATCAACTTGATCTCAAAGAATCAACTAAAGAACATCACAGATCTAACATGCAACCCAAAATAACCACATGCAAGGGTCGATCTACAAGATCGGACCACAGAAACCCTAGATCCATCGGATCTGAACAGTTAGAACTGTTCGAAGAGAAGAGAACATCATCGATCTCACACAAACCCAGCTAAACCCTAGATCTCGTCACCGATCAAAGGATCTCAGAGTCTAGGCCATAGATCTGCCATAGATCTGACCAACAGTAGAGATTAGGGTTAGGGTTAGGGTTTACCCTCTGGAAGTCGAAGCCCAAAGCTCGTCGAGGAAGAAGGAAGGAAGAAGACGAAGAGACAACGAGCTTGAGTTACTGCCAAGCTCCCAGAGTCGCCACCGTCAAAGCCATCATCATCGGGGTCGTCGGCTTCAACAGGGACGAAGTCGCCATCAGAATGGAAGTCGCCGCGCTCCCTCAGATCTACGCCACCAGAGTCGCCGTCATCATCAAGGTCGTCGTCGCCATCAGAGTCGCCAGTCGAAGTCGCCGGAGAAGAACGCTCGAGAACGGCGGAGTTCTCGAAGGGTCGGCGGAGAACTCGAAGAGTCGGTGGAAGTCTCGAGAAGAGTGGAGAGCTCGAGAGAAGAATGGAGAGTTCGAGAGAAGTCGGTGGAGAGTAATGACCGTTCTCTCTCTCTCTCCGAACGGTTCAAATATAAACGAAAATAAAATGGACATTTGCATAAAAGCCCCCCGCTACTGGCCATTATGCAAAAACCCCCCCTGCCTTTTCATATTTACCCCAACCAAAATTATATAGGAAAATTTACAAATAAACCCCTTGCTGTTTCATATTTGCATAATTCATTTAAAAACAGTTTTTAAATTAAGAAAAATATTTAGAAATTGTTACAACAACTTCCATTGTAAAATTGTCAAAAATGTAATTCAATAAAAATGTTTCCAAATTAATAATAAGTATAAAAATGAATTCTTAAATTTTATTTAGGAAAACAGGAAAGTGGAGTTACACACTTCCATTCTGAATCGGTAAGGCCTTTGTGCCAAACCGCGATGGACTGGAGTTGGAAGGAACGCATGCTAAAAGTTAGCAAACGCAGTGCATACTTGAATAACCTTACGCTGACAATAGAGAACGAGTGCGCGAGACCGAAGTATAGTTCGAACGGGATGGTTATGCACGCAGCCTTTTGGCTAAGTTGTGCCGAGTATCGCGCACCTAGACCCTCTGGTGCGAACGAGTTGCGAGCGAGATCGATTATCACTAAAACGAGAATAAGTGAGCGTGCAAACTCGAATATAGTCCGCACGGAATAGCTATGCACACGGCCTTTTGGCTAAGTTGTGCCGCGTGTCGCGTACCTCGACTTTTTGGTGCAATCGAGTTGCGAGCGATATCAAGTACCGCTCGGTCAGGAACGAAGCTACACTTAGAGTGTATATCGATAGGAACGCTATCAAACTAACACTTAGGCTTGCACGGAAGATTGATTTGGATTTTGAGGAACGGGCGAACGCGCGATTTAACACATCGAGAGGGAATCGAATGATCATTTGAGGATTTGTAAATGACTTGACCCCGAGTGGTGTATGTGATAGCTTCGGAAAGGAATAAAATGAGTGTCGATGACTAGTCGAGTTGCTCGAACCCTGAGTGGTGTATGGACATTATAGAAATTGTTTGAGCGAGACTAAAGGATTTACGGATAGAACGAATACGTCGGCAAGGGATGATATCGCGCAAAGCCTTAGAACGAGTAACGCTTAGTTGGTTGCGACTTTGAGAGTCTCAAACGAGATATCGTTCGGACGAATCAAGAATGCGTAGTGTGAATTACGAAACGATTGAATGGAGATTCAAAACGATAAAGTAAATGGGTGTGTTGGTCGAGGAAACGTAGCAAATCGTACATGCGATTTTAAAAATTTGTCGAATGGATTGAAACTTGAGTTAAGACGAAATACTCAGACGAGATCGAAGATAGCACGATCGGAAGATAGCGTGCATGGAAAACGTTGATTTGGAGATACGAGAATGACTAAGGATTTGGAATAAATGTTGCTCGATGAAGAGTTAGCACGCGACAATGTAAATTGAGGAAATTAAGTTGCACGACTTGGAATTCGTTGCAAAAGGAAGATCGTCGGGTTATGTACATCATCGATGGTATTGAAGCGTATCAAAGATCGATGTACAATAACTCGGGGGTACTCTGATTCGATGAATGACGATCGTGTTAGAAGTTATTGTTTTGAAGAATGCTATGTTGGAGATTTTATAGGAATGAACGTTTTGAAGAAGGGAAGTGACTTGATTGTTCGGTAATAACCACAACGACAACGATCTTGTCTTGCACGAGCGCAACTTCAGCCTCGTACATGCGTCACGTCAGATTTGGGACGATCGTTCCGCGTGAGCGTTGGCATGGTGATTCATGTCCAGCGAGAATGATCGAACTCGAAATACCTTGACATGGCAATTTTGATTGCTACGACTTGTGGTTTGAAGCGAAGGCGAATTGAGGATTGATCGGACGTATAATAGACGGCGAAGTAAAGTCGAGGATTGAGTAGGCCCAATCCGTGTATCGAAAATGAGTAAGTCTAAACGCAACGCAAGAATTACGTCCCGATGAGAACGATTATCCCGCGGGAATGTTGACATGGTGATTCATGTCCACCGTGGATAATCAGACTTGCGTGAGATCGGGGCGCGACATATTGCAAGGCTAGACGACCTTGTGATCGACTACGTGAATTGGATAGGTGAACTATATCAAAACATACTTGAAGAGATAGACTACGATAATTGCTAGTACGGACGCACGATATTAACATGTCGAGAATTTTGTTGAGGATAACCTATCATAGGATGACTTTCCTAACGAACTCGAACTTGGAGCGGAGGATGTGTTGATGGGAATAAGGGTGAACGATGTTTGATGTTTAGAAGTTTGAGTGGAGCGAACTTGGGTAGAAACTCCCGTACAAACGAACAAATGGTTTGACCATAGGATTTGGGGCGAGCGTCGTGCAACGACCTTGCACGATGAGCCACGGACTTGACTTGTAACTATGACCCTGTGAGATGTGTAAGCTCCCTGAATTTCAGGGTTTATTTTCATTTTTCTTAATGAATTATTTTTCGATAAATATTTTATTATTTAATTGTTTAGATCATTAATGTACCTTTCCGTAGCTTTGACTTCTGGAGCGTCAGGGATGCCAATCTCTGGAAACTCTCTTCACGAGTTTTGAAGTAGACAAGATTATCTTCGTTTTGATATATCATGTCCCACTTGAACTCGTTTCCTTGTGCTCTTTTTGTATCGCGCAACTCCGGGTCAACTTAGACCAATTAATCGTTGAATAATTCCCACTTTTATTTTTGATCTTCGTTTGCACGTCACCGTGACTTTTAATTTAGGAGCACCAGACCAGTCATTTTCTCAGAACCAACTTCTCATGAATGATCTACTCAATACGCTCTTCATCCATGACCTTCGTGTCCCATTCAGACACTCCATTTTGTGCTCCATTTTCTTCGCACAACTTTCGGTTCAAATTAGGCCAATTAATTATCTACCGTGAAACCTGATTTATTTTCTAATTTAATTTCGGGACCCGACATTGACCCAACCCAGTCGATCCAAAGTATGGACGTAGCCCACATGAAGCCTACTACCCACATGAAACTTGTGTCCCATTTATTGGAGTCCCCGTATATTATTTATTTATCCATGATTATAAATCCCTATTTTTAATTCGAATATTGCCCCGGTTCGATTTTGACCCGACCCGGCTCGACCAAACCCGAACCCAAGCTCCATATTGTTCTTTCATGACTGTCCAAATACCCTGCATAATTTCTCTATTTTTTCTATTTTAAAAATCTATTTTCTTCTCTCTCCACTTTACAAATATCTATATATATATATATTATATATATATATATATATATATATATATATATCTTACTCTCTCTCCAAACAAACACACCTCACCCCCTCCCCTCTCTCTCATCCAGCACACAGCACCCCTCCCCCCTGTGGACCGACCTACTTTCTTCTCTCTCTCCCTCACTCAAATATCTCTCTCTCTCTCACTCTTTCTATACATATAATATATGTACACCCATATATCACTCTCTCTCTCTCTCTCTTATATTAAACACAACACACACACAGAGCACCCCACCCTACTCCCTACACACTCGGCCGAACCCCCACCCATGGCCGCCGACCACCCTCAGCCACCACTTCCTCCTTCCTCTCCTCCATTCTCCTCCTTCTTCTACTTCATCACCCACCATCATAAACACCATCACCATTAACATCACCACCTTCCTCCACCCCCGTGCGACGGCCGTCGGGCCTCCTCCACCACCGACCGCCGACGCAGCACATGTGCCAGGCCAGCGCGGCCCCTCCCCCTGCTCAGGCGTGCTACAGCAGCGGCATGCAGCAGCAGCGACGCGCACGTGCGCGCGCGGGCCACCGTCGTGTGCCACCGCGCCGCCGCACGGCCGCCGTGGCCAACCCCTGACGCGCGCGAAACTCCGGCGAGCCACCCCGTGGCCAACGCCCGCTTCTCCGACGCGTCGAATAGGCTATTCGTGCGTTTTGAACGGAATCCCGTCGGCGCGCGCGAGTTTAGAACTCAGAATTCGTGCTCCGTCGCAGCAAGTTCGTGCGTGTTTTTCGGGAGATCCGACCGTTGGATCGACGATCTTTTTACTCCATCGCAATCTCGGTAGATCCATCTTCACTCCTGTCAATTTTCATCCGTTAATTACGTCGTTTGATACCTCAAAACTGGCCACCAAGTTGACGTTTTAAATTGAACTATTTTTGGACAGTTTCGTGACGCCAACTTCGCGGGTTCGTATCTTCGTCGTCGCAGCTCCGTTTTGCGCGCTGTCAGTTCCGGTGCACAACTGGTATAACCATCTTCCTGTCTCCTTTAGATTTTGTTTCATTATAAGCACGTTCGGTTGGTCGAATTCGACGCCAAAGTTGGCCGTCCGAATTCTTTAATTTGCACTTGTAAAATTCCATTTTTGAACCCGGGATTCCGGATTCAATTTATGACACCACCAGTAGACTCGTGGCATCGTTCTGGCATGTTTTCATATAAAATTTGCTTGATTTGGAGAAAGTGGACCCTGGCACGCATTTCGGTGCAAAGTGGGTCCCACTTTTCGAGTCAACGGGTCATTTTTAGATTGGCTCATCGGAATCCAATTTCGGATATACCGTTGAGTTCGTATCGTCATTCTGGACTCGTTGACATATAATTTGCTGAGTTTTGAAGACATTTGCTCCGGCACGCATTTTCGGGCAAACCGGATACCAAGTGTCGCGTCAACGTATCATTTTGAGATCGGCACAACGGAATCCTATTTCGGACATACCGTTGGGTTCGTATCATCATTCTGGATTCGTGGACATATAATTTGCTAGGTTTTGTAGACTTCTATCCCGACACATTTTTCGGTGCAAAGTGTGTCCAACGGCGGACATCATTTTGATCCGAAATTACCGTTTTGCCCCTGTATCCAAATTGGACTTATGGGTAGGCTATCCTAGCTGATTTGACCATTCTGGACACGTTGGTGATATTTATTTTATCATCCGACAACATCTGTAGATTTTGATTATGTATTATCCTTAATTTATAATTAATTATTTTTCCATAAATTGTTACTTTCTGTTTTTGGATTTTTATATATTTTAATTGCCGTAAAAATCTAGAAAAAATTATATTTAAATACTATGTTAATTTAGATAATTTATTATAATTTTTCCAGTATTTAATAAATACTTTTGGTATTTTATAAAAATGGGAAAATAGAACTCACTTTCAGGATACATGTGTTTGTTGATTTTTAATAAATATTTATGAAGGTTTATAAATTCCAGAAAAATTAGTATAAATTTCTATAATTAACAAGGATTATTTTGGTACTTTATTTTTTTATATAATTTAGCTTTTTGTCTATCTCTAAAATTGTTGTAACTTAGTGTACAGTTTGATTTAATTATTGAATAATTATGACTTGCAATGTTTTATGTTCTTTTGAGTTATTGTAGTATTGGACCACCCCCTACACTAGTGTATGGATCCTAGGAAGTTAGTTTGTGTATAGTGGCACTCTACATTAGACTTTTATTCTAGGTCTCCACTTAGTTAGTGTCCAGTTAGGAGTCGTGTCTCACCACTAGTGTAATATTGAAATAGTCTAGAACTGAGTTTGTATATCATTATTGACAGGACACCGGACATCTATATCTTCGTACTAGTATTCTTGCTTTGCTCGAGGCAAGTACATCTACAAACTCATTTACTGTCTTTTAATGCTAGAACATGTATTAACCGAGATAGCAAGTTAAATCTTCACATGTTACATTAATTTAGTCCCTACCATGCTTATGACAGTTATTATATCTTCGCATGCTTCTTACTGGTTCCCCGTACATGTTTCACTATGCTTATATCTGCCCGAGTATTCACATGTTCTATACCGTCCCAGTATCTCTTACATGTTTTTATCATTCTCGTATCTCTCACATGTTATATATATGGGTTATGGGGAAACTGACAGTTGAGTACGTGATCATGCCCCCCTCATAGTAGCGAGCGAGGTCGCATTTTATATGCATACCTTGCCGCAGGCCTTATCTCAAAGCTGTATTTGTACGTATGTACATCTATCGCCTTTACACTTGTACGGAAGTACATTTTATTATGTGCCCCAGCACATTGTACATCTATTGACCGATCACGTACCTGCTACAGTTTTAAACATTACATATACATCTATCTTTATGACATATGTATCCTTGCCATGATAGATTATGAGATATACCATGATTCCAGATATGCCATGTTCCCTGTGTTACTATGATATTGTGATCCCAGTTGTACCATGAGGCCATGTTTCTAGTATTTTCTGTTTTATAGACTTATCACACCATGTTTCTTGTTGTACATCTCTTTCATTATATATTCAGTACTTTAGTTGTAGAGGTTGTACTTGCTCCCGTCCTGACAGGATAACGTTGTAGGTATACTTTTCGAGAAGAAAACGCTATGTGTTACATATTATGGTACTGCATTGAGGACCTGGCCTTAGCTCCAGAAGAGGCCCCAGCGGGGAACCTTGCTTAAATATTTTCATGTGTTTTGAGACTTAGATTTTGGTCTGTACTTACATTTGGATACTGGACTTTGTCTCCAGTTAGATACTTTGGAAGTGTATTATTTAAGTCTGTGCTCATGTTACCTTCGCTTATAGATGCTGTGTTGTGATGAACTTTAAATATGGTTTTAGAACTGTTAGCTATTTAGATTCTTTATTGTCTATTCTTAGAACAGCTTACTACGCTTTGACCAAGCGCAGGCTGGACATGGCTCGGCCCGGCCCAACAATTTGGGTAACGGGTCATGACAAGATGACCTAGCGGATAGGCAGACGACCCTATGCCGAGTGATTGAACTTGTGCGATTTACCTTACTGTATCGTCTGAATGGACGATAGACTTGGGGCAGCAAGACTTAGAGTAGGACGGGGAATAGGGAGTGTGCGTGAGCGATGACGAGATTGGCCCCAAACAAAAGTGAATGATAGGAATGGATGATGCGCAAGTAAAGTTGGGATAACGAATTGAATCATTGATAGGAAGACGTACTCGATGACAGTGCAATACTTGGTTTTGAATCGGACGGAAGGTACTTAAGACTTGGTCGACGCCACTAAGAAGAAGAAATCGTATTGATTTCGTAGACAAGAACGCTTGAGAAACGAATCAGATCATCTCGAGGATCAAGATAAACGATAGTGAGATGCACGCAAGTTCGATTTTAAATCGAAGTTAGTGAAACGATCGGCAAATCAAAACTATCACGAGTAGCTTGTCCGACTTCGTTAATCGCTAAGCCTGGTTGAAATGTACGTATTCGGGAGACGCCTTGAATATGTGCACAGTCCCCACGCAACGATATGATGAACTCGAATGCAACTGCAAGTGGGTGTTGAGATGCGCATGAACGACAATTGAATAAGTACCATCAAGTCTAAAATGAAGACAGTCATTCCATAAAATTCACCAAACGCATGCAACATAAAACTTGGAAGGATAACCGAGCATAATTCGATGCCATCGAACGATAGAGTCGTTCGATAGAATTTGTCTAAGAAACACGACGACACGAGTTAAAGGAAGGGTAGGATGACCTGCACTCAGGAAGTCTCGAGGACGAGACTTGTTTTGAGTGGTGTATTATGTAATGACCTGCTCCGCCCTAGCGGAACGCCGATTCAAACGGCAAGTACAACGACTCGAACGAGCCGTCGACCCGAAGAGTTGGCATCGACCTAATGAAGTATCGATTCAAGGCTTACATTGGCCCGTCAAGAGGAATCCAAACTTAGACTTTCAAAGGCGCGCTCGGAGTATCGCTCGGCCGATGCGAACATAGCTAAGGTGGGTGGCTCCGATGAACCCGTCTTTGCTTAGCCTAGACACATAACAATACAGACACTAATGCTAGAATCGCTAGGCGATAACACCGCGCATGCTAATAAATGACTCAACGCACCTAGCTAAGGGAATAATCCCATCTTGTATGCTTGTATAGAATATGGAAAAGAACATGGAAAATGTGAGAACTCTCGTACCGCGCTCTACGCTCGTGCTAAGGCACAAGCTTACGTGCAAGTCCCTTATGCGTTCAACAATGAAACAATGAATGGTTTACAACAATGAAACGGAAGACTATCAACATAGTCGTTCCGAGTAGAGTATAGCAACATTGAAAGACTATGGGACCGATGGCTCGCCAAGGCGACTCCCGCACGAAGAGTTGCAAAAATGTATGAATGAACGAATAAGTGAATGAATGAATCGACGAATGAATAAATGAATATGTGAATGAATCAATGAACGAACAGACAAGTGAAAGAAAGAAAAGAATGAATGAATAAAAGATAAGAAAGAAAGGAATGGTTAGCGACAGGTATGACGGGCACGTGCAACGGGGCTCGCTACCCGCGCTCCATGGACGCCAACCTGGTCGATAACGCATTATGGCTAAGGGTTAGCCTACGGCTCGGAGACAGCCGTTAAGTTAAAAAGGACAAATAATACGAAATGGTCGTGGACAATCCCCTCGTATACGGGAGGTGGAAGATATAAGGGATTTTCGCGGCATGATCAAAGGGAGGATCGTGGCCGGCCTAGGCGGAAATCAAAGGGGGCTTACGGGTTGCCTGTGTCACGCCCCAGAACCAGAATACTGGAGAGCGGGGGAATGACTCAGCCAGCTACGTATTATGGGTAGATGAATACCGTATAATACGATCAATGCTGTCTAACCAGACGAGGGGGTACATACTACATGAAAGTCTTACTATGGTCACTCCACATCTATTGTCTCAATCATTCAAAACAAGAAACAGAAATAGAGAACATGTAAGATAAAGCAGTAAGGCGTCCCAAACGCTCAGTCAAAATGTTCTTGAGATCTGGCTTTACAAAACATAGCCAGATGGTATAGCAACATGTACACAATTGTTATCAGCTGCAGTCTGACTTAATTACAATTATGTAAAAGTAAGTGCAAGATAATCCGACTAACATGTCGGTGCCAAACGGCTAAGTATGAAGTAAATAACAAAACGAGCGGTGAAGTAAGGAACCCACTCGAGTCCTCCTGCGATCATTCCCCTAGTATTGACCATCTTGGAGGTAGAAGTAGGCTGGATCCTCGGGGACTGGCTCTAAATCTGGCCATGCAAAACCAGAGAGGTTAGACCTCTAATAGCAAGTACCACAAGGGATCACGATATGAAGGATTAAACCAGTAAGTAAGAGATATAATAATAGATCTCTGCTTTCCACTAGGATTCACATAACATCACGACACTTCGAACCAACCTCCCAACCAAACAAGGACAGAAGTTGGCCCGTCATGTCCTGACATTCTGATCATCTCAGTTAGGCAACAGAGTAGGTACAATACACAAACAAGTCAATTTAAACGGCCATGCAACTACTACGGCTTGCTACTGTGAGTTCCAAGTTATCCTGGACTTATGCAAATAGAGATTCCTCAGTTCTTACTATGTGCGAGCAAGGCTAGTCTATCCAATCAATCAATTGCGCCAATCATGTAATTAGACGAGTCCCAGCGGGACGCCCGCCGTTAATATAGCATGTACAATAATATAAACAGATACCGTTCCCTGCCCGTGTGACAGATTTACAGTATCTGTGGGAACCAGCCGGCCTGTCGGGCACTTAATAGTCCCAAGAGGGCTGCCATGTAAGAACTCGGGAATCCATTCTCTCCATGCCATCATTATTTTATTTAACTTAATAGTCCCTACGTTGAGTGAAGTTCCATGCCGTGGATCATGGTCATTCAAATGAGTACTTTCGTACGGGATACGATATGCGCAACTCTACAACGATACCCGTGCGGCTAGGTTGTAGGTTTTACATAGCGTGATGCAACAATCAAGTCTAACCACGGAGTAATCATGCCTTGACCATAAAGTACACATGCTATTTTTGTAAGATAAATAAATAATAAATAAATAAATAAATAAATAATTTGAAGCCTGCATGTGCCTGCATGTCAATATTCGGGATCAGCCAGTCGATTGCAATAGTTCATTACATGAACGTGTCTCATTCATTCAATTCAATAAGACGACTAGCCAGTCTCTTAGTTCCAACTAGGAACGCATGATCAATTTTAATCAAGATAACCATTATTATCAATGGTATCAAGGCATGAAAGTCAATTAGTATTACATGGGGTCGAGTCTATAATTCTCAAGGTTAAGTTCCAGCCTTACTGGGTATCCATGGATCAATCAGGACACAAGACGCATTCCATATAACAATCTGTATTGACAATATTAACATATCATGATTTATCAAGTTCATGCCAAAAGGCGTAAGGATTTAATAGAAGAATTATCATGCCATCATTAAATGAATAAGTTATAGAACAAATAGAAACACCCTGGTTAGAAAGTCACGCCAACAAGTCTAAGCTAAGGCCAAAAGTCACGCCAACAAGTCTAGCAGGTTGGAGTGAGCGTGTAAACAGCGTGAGCGTGAAAAAGCGTGAAAAGCGTTGGCACGCACAGCGTGAGCATGAAGGGAAATTCATGCACTCATGAGTGAGCGTGAAGAATGATAAGAAATTTACGCACGCACAAGTGAGCGTGAAAAGTGACAAGAAATTCACGCACGCACAAGTGAGCGTGAAAAGTGATAAGAAATTCACGCACGCACGCAAGACGTGTGCGTAACTCAAATCCACGCACGCTCATGAGAACGTGAGCGTGACTAAAAATCCACGCAGACACGTAAGAACGTGTGCGTGACTAAAAATCCACGCTAACATGTAAGAACATGAGCGTGACTCAAAATCCACGCAAACACGTAAGAACGTGTGCGTGACTAAAAATTCACGCTAACATGTAAGAACATGAGCGTGACTCAAAATCCACGCAGACACGTAAGAACGTGTGCGTGACTAAAAATCCACGCTAACATGTAAGAACATGAGCGTGACTCAAAATCCACGCAGACACGTAAGAACGTGTGCGTGACTAAGCCTTCGTCCCAAGCCAGAAATGAAGTTCCCAGCCAGAAAGCACGCCATGTTGGGAGATCAAAACCCATGAACAACCGAGAATATAAACACTTAGATCTAGGAAAAACCAGCCACAGAAATCAAAAATGCTAAGTAGTAAACTCTCTCAGAATCATGAGAGGAAGAGAAATGAACCATAAAAATGGTTCTCCAAGCAAGAAGCAAGATTGCACTTGCCTGCTGCTACTGCTGGTAGGTGGAGAAGTGATGAGAGGAAGAAAAGAAGTAATGGTGAAGAATGAGAGTTATGAGGAGAGAGAAGGGGAATGGGGGCTTAAATAGGAAGGGTGGTGGTAGGTGGGGTTTGTGGGCCGGGTTCATTCGGATCCACCATGAACCCGAGAAGAACCACTATGAACCCGAACCTAAAAGCAAGAATAACAGCAGGAAATAAAATACAGAAAATAAAATACAGGAATAAAATTGCAGGAAATAAAATGCAGATAATTAATTAACAATAAAATTTAAAAGAATTTAAATACAGGATAATACATGATAAATACCAAATAAATATACATGAGTTGTACATGAATAAAATACGCATTCTGGGAACGAGGAGTGACATCTCTACCCTCCTTAGAAAAATTTCGTCCTCGAAATTTCAAATCCAAGCAGGTTAGAAATATCGGAGCTAAATTAATACAAGCAATTCTAGTGAACAAGCAATCATTATTACCATATCTAAAGCAAGTACTATATATGTAAATTCATCATTCTACGATATCAAATAGCTCTACCCATAAGGTGATAAGCATGAAGAATCAGGACAATCAAGGTATACAGAAAGAGATATACCTTGTGAGTCAAACAGGTGTGGATACCGTGACGGATATCATCCTCACGTTCCCACGTTGACTCTCCCAAGGAGTGATGACCCCAAGCAACACGGACAAGACTAATTGTTCGGTTCTTGAGTATCTTCTCTCTTCGGTCCAAAATGGACACAAGTTGTTCCTCGTAAGACAGGTTGGTACCAACAACCAGCTCCGAATGATCGAGGACATGGCTTGGGTCCGATACATACCTACGTAATTGAGATACATGAAACACGTCATGCACCTCTCATAACGAAGGTGGGGGGATAAACGATAAGCAACATCGCCTATCCGATCAAGGATAACAAATGGGCCCACGTACCGCGGACTCAATTTCCCGCGAACGCCAAATCCAATGACCCCACGAGTTGGTGAGATCCGCAAGAATACGTGGTCCCCAATAGAGACTCTAACGGCCTACGATGTTGGTTCGCCCAATGACGATGCCGGTCTTGCGCAACTCGAAGTTGCTCTCTAATTCCCTTAACCACTTCAACCGTCTGAACAATCATTTCTGGGCCTAACATCTTCCTCTCTCCGATATCATCCCATGCAAGCGGCGACCTGCACTTCTTACCATATAGTGCTTCGAATGGCGCCATCCGGATACTGGCTTGATAACTATTGTTGTATGATAACTCGACTAAGTGCAGGTGACTCTTCCAAGACCCTCCAAAATCTAAAGTGCAAGCTCGCAACATGTCTTCTAAAGTCTGAATCGTCCTTTCTGATTGTCCATCCGTCTGCGGATGGTAGGCCGTGCTAAATCTTAACTTGGTACCCAGACTATGATGTAAGCTCTTCCAGAAATGTGATGTAAAGCGGGTATCTCGATCCGACACAATACTGACAGGGACTCCATGCTGCCTGACTATCTGTTGCATATACAACTCTGCCAACTTTTCTGTAGATTGCCCTACTCTGAAAGGAAGAAAGTGTGCTACCTTCGTAAGTCGGTCCACTATTACCCAAATAGCGTCCTTACCACTTGGTGATCTCGGTAAACCGGTCACAAAGTCCATTGTAATATGCTCTCATTTCCATTCCGGGATAGGAAGCGGTTGCAATAATCCAGCTGGCCTCTGCTGTTCTGCCTTCACTTGCTGACATACCAAGCAACGGAAAACAAATCTAGCTATCTCCCTCTTCATCCCGTTCCACCAGAAATGCTGCTTGATATCTTGGTACATCATGGTCCCTCCAGGGTGAATAGAATACTGAGGACTGTGAGCTTCTGCCATAACCTCCTGTCTGATATCTCCACTAGGCACACATAGACGTGATCCAAACCTAAGTGTACCATCTTCATGAATTCTTATCTCCTTCCTGAGTCCTGACTCACATTCTGCCCCTGAGCTTCTGAATCCTTGGGTCTTGTGCCTGAGCTGACTTGATCCTGCCTACCAAGTCGGATTGAACTTGCAGACTTATTCGAACTCCTACATCACTAGGAAGTATAACTTCGATGCCCATCTCCTGAAGATCTTCTAAGATATGCCTCTGTGTTGTCAACATAAATGTGCCGCCTCTCCTGCTAAGAGCGTCTGCTACTACATTAGCCTTGCCTGGATGATACTGAAGCTCTATGTCATAATCCTTGATCATCTCTAACCATCTTCTCTGTCTCATGTTTAGTTTCTTCTGGGTAAAGATGTACTTCAGACTTTTGTGGTCTGTGTACATCTCCACTCGGTCACCATATAAGTAATGCCTCCATAGCTTCAGAGCAAACACTACTGCCGCTAACTCCAAATCATGAGTTAGGTAATTCTTCTCGTGGTCCCGAAGCTGCCTAGATGCATATGCTATCACCTTCCCATGTTGCATAAGGACACATCCAAGTCCTTTACCTGACGCATCACAATATACTGTAAAACCTCCGGGTCCAACTGGTAATGTAAGAATAGGTGCTGATATCAACTTCTGCTTCAAAGTCTCAAATGATGCCTGACATTCTGCCGACCAAACAAATGGTACATCCTTTCGGGTCAAGCGGGTCATGGGTGCTGAAAGCCTTGCAAAGTCTGACACAAACCTTCTGTAATATACTGCCCAATCCCAAGAAACTCCGCACATCTGCTACGGTCTTGGGTACTGGCCAACTTTCTACTGCTTCTATCTTCTTGGGATCTACTGCTACTCCAGCTCCTGATATGATATGACCCAAAAATGAAATGTAATTCGTCCAAAACTCACACTTACTGAGCTTGGCATACAACTGGTTCTCTCTCAGAACCTGCAACAGTTTCCTGAGGTGGTCTTCATGCTCCTCTTCACTAGCAGAGTATACGAAAATGTCGTCAAGAAACACAACGACAAACTGGTCTAAATATGGCATAAAGATGCGGTTCATCAAATCTATGAATATTGCTGGAGCATTGGTCAAACCAAACGGCATTACTAAGAACTCATAATGCCCATACTTCGACCTGAACGCTGTCTTGGAAATATCTTCCTTCCGAACCCTCACCTGATGGTACCCTGAACGAAGATCTATCTTGGAGAAAACTCTAGCTTTGCTCAACTGATCAAATAAGTCGTCGATCCTGGGTAATGGGTACTTGTTCTTCACTGTTGCCGCGTTAAGCTTCATGTAGTCAATGCACAATCTGGATGACCCATCCTTCTTCCCCACAAGTACCACTGGTGCTGCCCACGGCGATATGCTAGCTTAGATAAACTTCTTCTCCTTCAGTTCCTCTATATGCTGATATACCTTGGCCTGCTCTGAATCCGCCATTCTGTAAACTCGATCTGATATCGGTTTAGTTCCTGGTGTCAATTCTATGCTGAACTCAATATCTCTAGCCGGTGGTAGACCTGGAAGTTCTTCGAAAAATACGTCTAGAAATTCTTCAACTACCTTCGGAATCTGAACTTCTTCCATTGTCGTTACTACTCCCCTGCTCCTGCTGAGTTGCCTCTGATCTGACTAAGGTGAATCGCTTCATGCCTGGAATATCAAAAGATACACTCCCTCTACGATAATCTATTGTCGCATGACTGTCTTTCAGCCAGTCCATGCCTAAGATAACGTCGAACTTTCCAACAGAAAATTCTATCAACCGGGCGGGTAAGGAATGCCCGCAAACTACAACACTACACGCTAGAATAACTCTACTAACTCCTACGAGTCCATTATCAGTGAGTATATTCAACCTCCCTGGCAATGCCTCGAACTCCATTCCTAGTCGTGTCGTAAATTGTGCAGATATAAATGAGTGGGATGCTTCCGAATCAAACAATGCTACTGCGGGATACGAGGCGACGAGAATGTTACCTGCCACAACATCTCCCGATGCCAATGCCTCCTCCAAGGACAGAGTGAATGCTTGTCCTCGACCTCCTTGCTGGTTTCCATGCTGCGGCCTAGCCTGGTGCTGCTGCTGGCCTCTGCCTTGATGATGCTGGGGTGGTCTATGCTGGTGTTGCTGCATCGGCGGTCCTTGCTGCCGAAACATCTGAGCCTGCGACGCTGTGCCAACGGCCTCACTGCCACCGCTGGTCCTCGATACTGGCCTGTCCCTGGTGCTGGCAGAGCAGGAAACTGCTGCCCTGGTCCTCCTGACCTCGAATTCATGGGACATGTGGTAACCCGATGGTATGGATTTCCACATATCAGACACAGTCCATTCAATGTCCGACACACATCTCTAGTGTGTCCCATCTTTCCACAATAAGTGCAGCCCGCCGGGGGTTGCTGGTTCTTCCTCTGTTGCTGTTGCTGCTGCCTGGTGCTGGCCCTCGTATCGCCACATCGTGGATACGAATGCCAGTGGATGGTGCTGTTGTTCGGGGCGCTGCTCCCCCTCCTCATTCAATCTGACTGTGGGATCTCTTCTGACCCCCAGTCCTTACTGCAAGCCTCTGAATGGTGATCTCATGCCTTCGAGTCGCCGTCAATACTTCGTCAAAAGTTTGGTAATTGTGCCCCTCTATCAATTGCAAGAGCTCAAGATGAAACCCTTGCTGAAACCTCATAGCCCTCTGGCGCTCTGTCGCTACCATCTCTGGGGCGAATCTACTCAATCTGCAGACTCTGCTGCATAAGCATCTACCGTCTTGCCGGCCTGCATGAGGCTGATAAACTTCTGTTGTAGCTCAAACCGTGCCACAACTCCATAGTACTTGGTCTTGAATCTGGCAGTGAAATCGTCCCAAGCCACAGGACGCCTGATGCCCACTTCCTCTGATTCCCACCAATCACGTGCGAGGTCCTGAAGTAACAACTTCACTAGATCCACACGTTCTTCTGCCGGTACCTTAGCTGTTGTCGGAATAGCCTCCATATCCTTAAGCCATGCATCTGCTGATATGGCATCCTCCGTGCCCTCGAAACGACGGGGGTTGTACTTGCAAAACCTGGCTGATGCTCCTGAATCAGTCCTCACTCCTATTTTCAAAGCCGTCTGCAGTCCTTGGTTGAGCAACACATTCTGCTCTTGTAGCTGAGTGTGCATGCGTTGCTGGGCCAACATCTGATATTGCTGAGTAGCCATCATTCCTCTCATGATCTCCAGAAGGGCTGGTGTGTCCACTTGGGTAGGTGGAACTGTTGGTGGTGGTGGAACATCCGGATACTGCGATCCAGCTGCTGGTTCCACTATCACTTCTTCCTGGGTAGCCTCCTGAGGTGAGACTGGCCCTTGTTGCTGACCAACAGGGCCAGGTTGTCCATGTTGCTCTTGTTGTTGCTGCCCAGCTCTGACCGATGCGGACGAAGTGCTCCTAAGAAAAGGGACAAGAGAATAATCATCAACCGGACATGAAGGATCAATGAAGTCAAAGGATACCGAAATGTCAAGCAAGGGTTGAGAATAACGAATCATGAGATCAAGGAGGAACACGTGTGATTGAGACATCCTATAAATCAAAACACCCCACAAGTCTGAAATCAGACCTGCATGGGCCACCACTAAAATCTTGTCACGCCCCAGAACCAGAATACTGGAGAGCGGGGAATGACTCAGTCAGCTACGTATTACGGGTAGATGAATACCGTATAATACGATCAATGCTGTCTAACCAGACGAGGGGGTGCATACTACATGAAAGTCTTACTATGGTCACTCCACATCTATTGTCTCAATCATTCAAAATAAGACAGAAATAGAGAACATGTAAGATAAAGCAGTAAGGCGTCCCAAACGCTCAGTCAAAATATTCTTGAGATCTGGCTTTACAAAACATAGCCAGATGGTATAGCAACATGTACACAATTGTTATCAGCTGCAGTCTGACTTAATTACAATTATGTAAAAGTAAGTGTAAGATAATCCGACTAACATGTCGGTGCCAACGAAGCTAAGATGAGTAAATAACAAAACGAGCGGTGAAGTAAGGAACCCACTCGAGTCCTCCTGCGATTATTCTTCTAGTATTGACCATCTTGGAGGTAGAAGTAGGCTGGATCCTCGGGGACTGGCTCTAAATCTGACCATGCAAAACCAAAGGTTAGACCTCTAATAGCAAGTACCACAAGGGAGCACGATATGAAGGATTAAACCAGTAAGTAAGAGAATATAATAATAGATCTCTGCTTTCCACTAGGATTCACATAACATCACGACACTTCGAACCAACCTCCCAACCAAACAAGGACAGAAGTTGGCCCGTCATGTCCTGACATTCTGATCATCTCAGTTAGGCAACAGAGTAGGTACAATACACAAACAAGTCAATTTAAACGGCCATGCAACTACTACGGCTTGCTACTGTGAGTTCCAAGTTATCCTGGACTTATGTAAATAGGGATTCCTCAGTTCTTACTATGTGCGAGCAAGGCTAGTCTATCCAATCAATCAATTGCGCCAATCATGTAATTAGACGAGTCCCAGGGACGCCCGCCGTTAATATAGCATGTACAATAATAAACAGATACCGTTCTCTGCCCGTGTGACAGATTTAAGTATCTGTGGGAACCAGCCGGCCTGTCGGGCACTTAATAGTCCCAAGAGGGCTGCCATGTAAGAACTCGGGAATCCATTCTCTCCATGCCATCATTATTTTATTTAACTTAATAGTCCCTACGTTGAGTGAAGTTCCATGCCGTGGATCATGGTCATTCAAATGAGTACTTTCGTACGGGGTACGATATGCACAACTCTACAACGATACCCGTGCGGTTAGGTTGTAGTTTTACATAGCGTGATGTAACAATCAAGTCTAACCACAGAGTAATCATGCCTTGACCATAAAGTACACATGCTATTTTTGTAAGATAATAAATAAATAAATAATAAATAAATAAATAATTTGAAGCCTGCATGTCAATATTCGGGATCAGCCAGTCGATTGCAATAGTTCATTACATGAACGTGTCTCATTCATTCAATTCAATAAGACGACTAGCCAGTCTCTTAGTTCCAACTAGGAACGCATGATCAATTTTAATCAAGATACCATTATTATCAATGGTATCAAGGCATGAAAGTCAATTAGTATTACATGGGGTCGAGTCTGTAATTCTCAAGGTTAAGTTCCAGCCTTACTGGGTATCCATGGATCAATCAGGACACAAGACGCATTCCATATAACAATCTGTATTGACAATATTAACATATCATGATTTTATCAAGTTCATGCCAAAAGGCGTAAGGATTTAATAGAAGAATTATCATGCCATCATTAAATGAATAAGTTATAGAACAAATAGAAACCCTGGTTAGAAAGTCACGCCAACAAGTCTAAGCTAAGGCCAAAAGTCACGCCAACAAGTCTAGCAGGTTGGAGTGAGCGTGTAAACAGCGTGAAAAAGCGTGAAAAGCGTTGGCACGCACAGCGTGAGCATGAAGGAAAATTCACGCACTCATGAGTGAGCGTGAAGAATGATAAGAAATTCACGCACGCACAAGTGAGCGTGAAAAGTGACAAGAAATTCACGCACGCACAAGTGAGCGTAAAAAATGATAAGAAATTCACGCACCACGCAAGACGTGTGCGTAACTCAAAATCCACGCACGCTCATGAGAACGTGAGCGTGACTAAAAATCCACGCAGACACGTAAGAACGTGTGCGTGACTAAAAATCCACGCTAACATGTAAGAACATGAGCGTGACTCAAATCCACGCAGACACGTAAGAACGTGTGCGTGACTAAAATCCACGCTAACATGTAAGAACATGAGTGTGACTCAAAATCCACGCAGACACGTAAGAACGTGTACGTGACTAAAAATCCACGCTAACATGTAAGAACATGAGCGTGACTCAAAATCTACGCAGACACGTAAGAACGTGTGCGTGACTAAAAATCTACGCTAACATGTAAGAACATGAGCGTGACTCAAAATCTACGCAGACACGTAAGAACGTGTGCGTGACTAAGCCTTCGTCCCAAGCCAGAAATGAAGTTCCCAGCCAGAAAGCACGCCAAGTTGGGAGATCAAAACCCATGAACAACCGAGAATATAAACACTTAGATCTAGGAAAAACCAGCCACAGAATTCAAAATGCTAAGTAGTAAACTCTCTCAGAATCATGAGAGAAAGAGAAATGAACCATAAAAATGGTTCTCCAAGCAAGAAGCAAGATTGCACTTGCCTGCTGCTACTGCTGGTAGGTGGAGAAGTGATGAGAGGAAGAAGAAGAAGTAATGGTGAAGAGAGTTATAGAGAGAGAAGGGGAATGGGGGCTTAAATAGGAAGGGTGGTGGTAGGTAGGGTTTGTGGGCCGGGTTCATTCGGATCCACCATGAACCCGAGAAGAACCACTATGAACCCGAACCTAAAAGCAAGAATAACAGCAGGAAATAAATACAAAAAATAAATACAGGAATAAAATTGCAGAAAATAAAATACAGATAATTAATTAACAATAAAATTTAAAGGAATTTAAATACAGGATAATACATGATAAATACCAAATAAATATACATGAGTTGTACATGAATAAAATACGCATTCTGGGAACGGGGAGTGACATCTCTAGCCTCCTTAGAAAAATTCCGTCCTCAGAATTTCAAATCCAAGCAGGTTAGAAATATCGGAGCTAAATTAATACAAGCAATTCTAGTGAATAAGCAATCATTATTACCATATCTAAAGCAAGTACTATATATGTAAATTCATCATTCCACGATATCAAATAGCTCTACCCATAAGGTGATAAGCATGAAGAATCAGGACAATCAAAGTATACAGAAAGAGATACCTTGTGAGTCAAACAGTGTGGATACC
>JANAVB010026817.1:0-23410 GCA_029216955.1 Iris pallida | reverse complement strand
TCGATGGTAGAACGCTGTCCTAGGTCTCAATGCATCTAACAGTATAAGACTAAACAGTTTATACTCCCCGAATGGGGGTGACATAGCAGATACAAACTCAATCACATCTAAGGTAGAGCATGATAAGGATAGATAAAACATGAAATCCAAATAAACAGGAGATAGAAGTCTAAGTGTCTAAGATACATGAACCCAGAAGTACATCTCAAAACTCAAATAAGATACAGTAATCCACAAGGTAAATACAACTCCAGACAAAATAAAATAACTACCTAAACAAACCCTACTGTGTCTCCTCTAGGCTAGCAGGCACCTCCAGGCTATCTGTAAAATTTATCAACAGGTCCAGTCAGGACTGGAGCGAGTACAGTACATCTCAACAGATCATAGCAGGTTAGAAAACATATAACTTGCAGTAAAGTAAGATACAGGTACTGAAAGAAAACAGTATGTAAACAGAGAGATAACTGTAATAGAAATATCTACTATACATAGAGAACTAGCATGTGACTAGTGAGTCAGAGTACAATATGAACATGTAAATGGCCTGGGATGATTCTGATAAGACACTAAGGAATGATTCTGATAAGAAACTACTGGTGTATTATTCACATGTCCACTTATACTCCCCCGTACCCCCAATCAATACACAAGGATCCAGCCAGGTTATGTTATGATGCTATGTAACAGACCCCGAAGGTAATAGACCCCGAGGGTGATAGACCCCGAAGGTGATAGACCCCGAAGGTGATACATAGTAGACCCATAAATGGGATAAGGATTCCAGGATGACTCTGTGATCATAAGAGTATATGTCACAAGTGATCGAAGAATCAACGAAGCATAGTGATACGCCATGCAAGTGAAACGCACAAACATAGAGTACCCGATGCTCCCTAAGGATAACATCTCAAGAAGGGATCCATATAGTACCAATCCGTGTGACCAACGTGACAGTACAAGTAAAGTAATCTACTACAGGAAATAATTCTAAGCAGGATATGAAATGAACAGAGAATGTACTCGCCTCGATAACCTGAACAGCTGATAAGTATAGGGGGTCCCACTGAAGCCACAGAGTCCTATTTAAAGCAACACAGGTTACAAGCGGTTCAAGTTGTAATAAATAAATCTCAAAAAAATCAATCTACCTTATTCTAGGTTCTTCTAAGTCAAAACAACTCTAGGTCAACTCCGGTCAATAATCTAGTCAAACTAGGTCAAGTGTTGACTTACAGTTGACTTTGGGTTAACTTGTCAACTTAGGTCAATCAGGGTCAATTCTAGTCTAATATAAAGTGTACTTCGTTATTTGTACGTTGAAACTTACGACGCGTAAATCGAGATAAGAAGATTATCGGTAAGGCTGATAATCTTATTATAGTGATCCACGTGTCCAACTTGTCAATTTCAGCGATGTGAGATCACTGGAATTGACTGATCTCAGTTTCGTTGTACTAATCCCGAAATACGAACATTATATGAATTAATTATTAATTAATTATTAAAAGGTTAAACTTAGAGAAATTATCAACAAACTATTGTCGGACGATGAAATGAACATCGCCAACGTGTCCAGAATGGTCAAATTAGCTAGGCTAGCCTACCCAACGGTCCAATTTGGACACAAGGGCAAAAAGGTAATTTCGGGTCAAAACGGTGTCCGTGTCGGAGCCGTTTTGCACCGAAAAACTGTGCAAGAAAACAAGTCTATAAAATATAACAAATTATATGTCCACGCAACCAGAATGTCGATACGAATCCAACGGTATCTCCAGAATTGGATTCCGTTGACCCGATCTCAATTTGGCCCGTTGACCAGAACTTGGAATTCCGATTTGCACGGAAATGCGTGCCGGAGTCCAAAGTTCTCAAAACTCAGCAAACTACCTGTCAACGAGTCCAGAATGACGATACGAACTCATCAGTATCTCCGAAATTGGATTCCGATGAGCCGGCGTCAAAAAGTCCCGTTGACCCAGAATGTGGGACCCGCTTTGCACCGAAAAACGTGCCCGGGCCCACATTCTTCCAAATCTAACAAATTTTATATGAAAACATGCCAGAACGACGCCACAAGTCTAATGGTGGTGTCAGAAATGAAATCTGGAGTCCCGTGTTCAAAAATGGAATTTTACAAGTTGGAAATTACGAATTCGGACGGCCAACTTTGGCGTCGAATTCAACCAATCAAACAAGCTCAAACTGAAATGAAATCTAAAGGGGGCAGAAAGAGGTTTATACCAGCTTCGCACCGGAACTAGTAGCACGCCAAACGGAGCTGCGGTGGAGGAGATACAAGCTGAAGAAATTGGCCCCGCGAAACTGTCCAAATTTAATACAATTTAAACGGTGAACTTGGTGGCCGGTTTTCATGTATCAAACGATAAAATTAACGGACGAAAATTGACAGGGATGAAGGTGGATATACCAAGATTGCGACGGAGCAAAGAAATCGCCGATCCAACGGTCGGATCTCCGGGAAAAGGTGCACGAAGTCGCTGCGACTGGAGCGCCAAAATGAACGTGATTTCGCGCGCGTCACGACGGGACGTCGTTCAAAACGCACAAAACGCCTATACGTCGCGCTGGAGGAGGAGAGGGCAGACCCAGGGGGGTCGCCGGAGCTCGTGGGCCGTGGGGGGGCACCCACGGCAGCCTCGTCGCAGCGGCGGCGGCGGCGGCACGCCGTTCGCGCGCACGCGCGCAAGTGGGCGTGCTGCTGTGCGCAAACAGTGCTGCTGCGATGCGCGCTGTTGCGCGCTGCTGCGGTAGAGGCCCGGCCAGGCAGCGGTGGAGGGTTGCTGCGCCTCGACGTGGGTCGGGCGGCGGCGCTGCACAGTGGTGGTGGCGGCGGCGGTTTCACGAAGGTGGTGCGGGAGGAGGAGTGAAGAGGAGAGGATGATGGTGGTGTTCATGGAGTTGGTCGACGGGGAGGTCGGCCGACAGCGAGGATGGCCGGAGGTGGCCGGAGAAAGGTGGGGTGGTTCTCGGCCAGGGTCGGGTTGTGAGGTTGAGGAGGAGAGGAGGAGGAAGTCGAGGAGAGTGCACTGTGGTGGCGGCGATGGCCGCCCACGGCGGAGGAGGTGGTCGGGGAGTGTGCTCGGGTGGTTGTCGGGTTCATGGAAGGGGAGGTGGAGATGTTGTTGCTGTGGTTGTTTTTGAAGTGTAGGAATAGTTGTTGTAGGTTGCTGGAGTGTAGTTGTAGAAATAATTTAGAAATGAGAGAGAGAGAGAAGAGATGGATAAGAGAGAGAGAAAGTTGGCTCTCCTAGAATTTAGGGCCGGCTAGGGTGGCTGTGAATGAGTGTGGAAAAGTGTAGGGAAATCAATGGTTGGGATTAGATTGAACAATCCAAGGGCTAGGAATTAAATAGAGAAAATAGGTTGTTCCAATGGGAATTTAATTCAACAAAAATTCTATTAAATATAGAAAAATGGGTGAATGGATATCTGATATTTTTGGGCAATAAAATATGAGGGTGCTACGATGGAGGGTAGCACGAAGCTGGACTGGACTCGGTGGAGCCAGGTTGGATCAAAACTAGACATTGTGCAAAAAATCGAATTAAAATTAGACGTTGATGATCATGTGTAAATAAGTAGCACATGGGGATTCCAAATAATGGGACACAAGTGGCGGACGGATAGTAGGCTCAAAGTGGGCCATGTCCATAGTTGGGGCTGACAGGTTTTGGTCGACGGGGGACCCACAAATCAAGTTGGAAAATGAATGTGACGCCGTGGCGTGAAATAAAATCGGGTCACGCGTCGGGAAAGTTGTGCGAATCAAATGGAGCCCAAAATGACATGAATGAGTGGGAAACGAAGGTCATGGGTGACGAGTGTCTCGAGTAGATCACCAATGAGGAGTTGGTTTCAAGGAAATGACTGGTCTGGCGCTCCCAATTTAAAAGTCATGGTAACGCGCTGAAAATGATCAAAGAAAAGAGTGGGAAAATAAATATCAATCAAATGGTCTAAACCGACCGAAGTTCAGCGAAGCAGAAAGAGCACAAGGGAACAAGTTTGGGTGGGACACCATATACCGTCATGAAGGTAATCGTGTCCACTCCAAAACTCGTGAAGAAGATTTCCAGAGTTGAACATCCCTGATACTCCAAATATCAATGGCACGGGAAAGTACACTTAAGAAAAATTAACAGAATAATTTATTTATCAAAACCAATCAAACAGGAAATTAAATAAAATGAAAAAAAAATCAGCCCGAAATTCAGGGTGCTAACAGAGGTAGTATTGGAAAGAGGAATGAGAAAGAAATCACAGCCAGTACGATTACAGGATTTTGTGACGAATGCTGTTCGAAGTAAAAGTCCTCCCTTCACCACAGTTCATCTGTTCCCGTCACTTCCTCGGGTACTTCGTATCCTCTAACACAATTTCTAAGTTATGACATATTTACTGCTGGACACAGAGATTTTCTTGCAGCTATCACTGCCGGTGTTGAGCCTACTTCATATCGCCAGGCCTCGCGAGATTCAGGCTGGCGCGCAGCTATGCAAACTAAAATATAGGCTCTAGAAGATAATGGGACATGGAGTCTTGTCGATTTGCCTTCTGGGAAAGAAAGCATTGGGCAGTAGATGGGTGTACAAAATAAAATACAAATTCCGATGGACAGTGTTGAGCGCTTAAAGGCACGACTGGTTGTATTCGGTAATCATCAGGTTGATGGGATCGACTATTCAGAAACATTTGCCCCGGTAGCTAAGATACCTACAGTTCGGACATTCTTGGCTGTTGCAGCTGTGAAAGGCTGGACTTTGCACCAGATGGATGTGCACAATACTTTTCTTCATGGAGACCTGACAGAAGAAGTATATATGAAGTTGCCGCCAGGTTTTTCGCATAGTGAACCCAACAAAGTGTGTCGCCTGTGTAAGTCTCTATATGGATTAAAACAGGCACCACGTTGTTGGTTCGCTAAGCTTACTGCTTCTCTGATATTCTATGGATTTAATCAATCACATTCCGATTATTCCCTTTCTCTTGTTTTAAGGGGAAGGTAGAGTTGCATGTTTTGATCTATATGGATGATATGATTGTGTCTGGTAATGACACAGGTGCTTTAGATGCTTTCAAAAAATACCTTAGTTCTTGCTTTCACATGAAGGACCTTGGTGTGTTGAAGTACTTTCTTGGCATAGAGGTGGCTCGGAGTGCAGAAGGAATTTCCTTGTGTCAAAGGAAGTATGCTTTGGACATCATTTCAGAATGTGGTTTGATGGGGTCTCGCCCTGCTGGTTTTCCCATGGAGCCCAATCACAAGCTGGCATTATCGACTAGTCCAAAGATGGCGGATGCAGAGACTTATCGGAGACTGGTTGGAAGGTTGATTTATCTATTATTTACTCGCCCTGACTTGGCCTATGCTGTGCATATCTTATCTCAATTCTTACAGGAGCCTCGACACGATCATTGGCATGCTGCTTTGAGAGTTGTCAGATATCTCAAAAATGCACCTGGACAGGGTATTCTTTTGAGAGCTGATTGTGATCTCCGTCTTTCTGGTTGGTGTGATTCCGACTGGACAAGTTGTCCCTTGACTCGCCGTTCTGTTATAGGCTGGTTATTGTTTCTTGGGGGGTCTCCTATTTCTTGGAAGACCAAGAAGCAATCCACTGTTTCCCGATCTTCCGCTGAAGCTGAATACCGATCTCTTGCTGCGCTTGTTTGTGAGTTGAAATGGTTGAAGGAGTTATTGGTGTGTTTGGGCGTTCGCCAGGAGTCTGCTATGTCGGTGTATTGTGACAGTCAGTCAGCCCTGCACCTGGCTCAGAACCGGTATTTCATGAGTGCAGTAAGCATATTGAGGTGGATTTGCATTTTGTTCGCGATGCTATTCGAGATGGCACCGTAATAGCCTCGCATGTTCCTACTTTTTCTCAACTGGCTGACATCTTCACCAAGCCCATTGGAAAGCAAGTGTTTGATTCTTTCCTTCCCAAGTTGGACATTTGTGACTTGCATGCTCTAACTTGAGGGGGGGGGGGGGGGGGGTGTTAGATTAGATTTGTAATGTAAATATGGCCCATACCCATAAGCCCAAATGTTGTGAGGTTTCATCAATTGAAAAGAGGGTAGTGCTAAAGCAAAATTAGATTAAAATGAGTTATGAGTGAGGTGCCGACGAGGGGGGGGGGGGGGGGGGGGGGGGGGGGGGGGGGGTGGCGCTGTTTTGGTTGAAGAAAAAAGTTCACCCACCTACCTATCTATCTAAAAATATAATTTTGGTTGAAAAATAGTATTTAAGATAATAATAATAATAACAATTTAAGTAAATAAATATTAGTTTGTAAAAATAATGTAATTGTTAGTAATAATTATGTTTATAAAAATATATTATAATATAATCACTTTACCCTCTCACTTTTAACCATCAACTAAGTACATAATCTTACAATATCTATGTTCATTATTTACTTTCATTTTCCAGCCATTTTTTTTTGAGAAAAATGTAAAAAAAGTATTAGAGTTATGTGGAATTATAAGAAAAGCATTAAGTTTAGTAAAAATTTAAGAAGAGCATCAGGTCCGACTTTTGAAGTCCGGATGCCCCTCACCCTCCCACTTAATGTTAACGTTAATGACCGCTTAACGAAATTCTAAGATGTAGTGGCCGGACTTTAAACGTCCGGTTGGAGAAATTGCTAGTGGGAAGCCAGACTTTAAAAGTCTGGACTTCTTCAATATAGGTGTTCTTGTGGTCTTGTGGTGTTCAAATTGCAAAGTTGAGTTTGAATGTTGGAAGAAAACTTCTGTAAATGGGAAATGGCAGAAATACATAGTATGTTGTACTGAAGGAATGTCAGAAAAAAATTTGTTGTCTGTATATTTACTTCTCAGAAAATTATAAAAAAAATATTAGAATTATGTGGACTTCTAAAGTCCGGACACTCTTAACATTTCTGTTCATTACGTTTGGATTAAAGGAACCGGACTTTTAAAGTCCGGCCACTCTTAACCGGTCTGTTATACATTTCATTAAGTATGGATTAAAGGAGAGAAGGGGGATGAGGTCAGCATCCGAATTTTTAAAGTCCGGATGGATGATCTTTTTAGAATTTTTCCAAACTTTATAATTTTCTTAGGATTTCAACAAACTCTAATGTTTTTTTTTTTACAATTTTCTGATTTTTTTTTTTATGGACAGGGATATTGGAGGATATACGAAGTCAAATTAGTCGTATTCCATTTTAAACACGGACCCTACTTCACCAGCACCGGCAGAATCTGGACCAGACCTAACCCAAAGGACATCAATATCAGCCAACAGCTCGGTCAGACGCACTATTTCATTTTTATATCACCATCGTTGAACCCCATTTGGCGGGTTGTTGTTGACCTTAATAGTGGGCCTCACCTTTCATGGATCGAAGGCCCACTCCACTCACGGATTCCGCATTTCCGCGGGAGGGCCCCACGTCCGAATCTCCACTCAAGCTCCACAAACTCGGGATTCTCCTGCCCTATCCTCCGCCGTCGGCCCATCTCCCCACTCCAAATACTGACCGTCCATTGCTTCTCTGTTTTAAAGAGAGAGTGCTCGATCATAGCAAGCGCGCCCCCAGCTGTTAACCCCTTTCCCAAGAGAAAAAAACACAAGAAGAAGAGAGCCTTTCCTTCTTCTTCCTCGTTCTCTCTCTACTCTCCACGTCATCGTCGTCGTCGTCGTCGTCGTCTTTGGCAAGATGCCGACCATGACGTCGGCTGCTCTAAAGAGCTTCCTGATGGAACCTAGCGGAAGGAGCCTCTCGACGAAGGAGAAGAAGAAGCCCGCCGCACCGGCAGTGGGGTCCAAACCGGAGGAGGAGGAGGAGGAGGAAGAAGAGGACGACGACTTCTTACAACCCCACGAGTCGATGAGCGTCGCCAGCAGCTGCTTCAGCGACAGCGAGGACAGGTCCGGCTCGCTGTGCGGCATCGACGGCGGCGGCAGAGGCAGGCGGGGCTCAGGATCGGTGTCCGGACACAGCGAATACTACGATGCCCCAGAAGGTACTTACTATCTATTCTCTATGTTGATGGCTGTTGGTATCTGGAAAAAAAAATCTGGGACGTTACTGCTACTACGAGGACAAATTAGGGTTTTTATTTTGGGTGTTGTGTCCGGAGTGACACGACACGGACACGTCGCCAATTGTTGGATTATCAGTGCTCTTAGATAGTTAGATTGAGGACTGATGGACCTTAGAAGGAGGAGAAGAAACCCTATGACCTCCCCCCCCCCCCCCCCCCCCCCCCCCCCCCCCCCCCCCCCCCCTTCCTATTAAATCTTTTTTTAATTGAACTTTCCGAACTTTGGAAAATTATTAATCTCCTAAACATGCCGTTAGTGATACATACGAGGAATCGTCGAGGGGAAATGAATTAATGCAGGCGGGAAAACTAGGTCTTTAAATCAAATAGCAATTAGAACCTTTTAAGATGAAAAAGCTTTTGATCGACCGACTCGACGAGCATCAGTAGTCATGGTAACTTCAGCACACTATAGCTGCTCACTCATCAAATATCAAAGAACCGAGTAAAATATAAGACTGATTTGTTTACTAGTTTAACAACATGGTTAACAGATTTGGCGAATTAAATATTTAGCTGCATCGCTCAGTATATGTGAAGTGGTCAACTGACTGGCTCATTAGGCATCAACAGTAGTTCCAAATAACGGCCCTTACGAACTCATAAAACTTTGTGAAAAAATTGCATTGCATATACGGTGGTTTCGTTCCTGGTAGTCACATTTTTCAAATTTGTTCCCACCATCAGCTTTTATTGGTCCCAAAATGTCATGAATAAGCACATAGGCTAAATTAGATCTCAAATATTATGTTTGAAAATAATATGGTGTTCACAAATAGGACGAAACGGGTAACTAATTATACTGTAACTATAGGTTTGTATTGTTTGAAACAAGACATTATAAGATTTTGATAGGTATAATATAAGCAAGATTTATTGTAAAGATAAGTTATTGAAATGTGTCTTTGGGCATGCACCATACAGGTTCAGGAACATCTTTATGGAAGTTGATATACTGAAAAAGAGTAATTGAAGAATCGTTATATATTTTAAGTGTGTAATAAGCTTCGTATGTTAACTATTTGACATAGCATCTTATAGAAGTTTTTGGACTAAATCACAACCATCTGAGGATTGTAAAGCATCGAAATTTAAAATGGACTCAGTGTCCGTATCGGTGGCCTGTCACTTATGGATATGGCTAGACATGTGGCCTTTACAAGTTTGGCATGTTTAACTAAACAAAATAAGTGAAAAATAAGCTGCACATAGAGAAAGTTTGTCAAAATGTGAAAGCAACATGATATTTGCTCAATTTCAAGTTTGGCCATCAGCCAGTGATAGATAAAAGAAAAGGAATTAATAGTTGAATGGAGATGCCTGTCTTACTTTACTGATTGAAATTATGTAGGGAGAAAGGGGAAGATAGGGCCTTACTACCAGTTTTTATTTGGTCTAAAGTTCAGTTTTGCCTATAACGAGTGATAGATAAGAGGAAAGGGAAAATAATTCAAAGGAGATACCTGCCTTAATTTATAGATTGGTATAAATTAGAATTGAAGGGAGAAAGGAAGAAAATAAATTTCCTTTTTTAGTGTTATTTATTGTTTCTTTTTTAAAGTGTTTTGGCAATGCTAAAATTTGTATCACAAACATGGAAGAGAACTGCTGAAGCTACCAAAAGGAAACTCTAATTTGAGATGCCAAAACAGGAATTGTGATTTAGAATGTATTTTTGTTTAACTGCACTAAACCTATAATCATTTAGCCCCCAAAAAAAGGCATAGAACACATTTTTTTTCCTTCACAAGAGAATAAATCTCTTTTAGCCAAGTTGTTGGATCAAACTATGGCACGATTTAGTTCTTGGTCGTACAAGTTGTTCTGCTCTTATTGCCTCTGTTAAATATTTAATAACAACCATAAGCTATCTCGAGAAGAGTAACAAAAGTTTTAGCTAGACAGACCATTCTTTATCCGCTCCTATAAATAGAAAAAGTGATGTTACGATAACAACATGCTTTAACATTAGTAACTACATGGTTCGTGAGTAATCCCTTTCATATTCTAGAACGATATGTTTCTATTATTTAAGACTACTTTTGTTAGATTTATGAATGCTATAGTCAGATTTTCCTCCCTGACTTGTTAAGCCCATGCAGATCTCCTCTCTGATGGTTCCTTTCCATATTCGTCTCCTTCCTTTAGCACAAGCAGCAAGAGGGAGTTGCAAGCTTTAAGGTGTAATCTTATTGAAGAGGTTGAAAGGCGGAAAAAGATAAGAGGGGGATCTCCTGCACATACATAAGCAGTGGGAGAGAGTTGCACAATGTCTATTCCAATTGAGACTCGCGTATCCTGAGACAAAGGATTCTGGCAATGTGAAACTCATGCCTGATCCAGCAGGACTTTGCCAAGAGATTGTAGTCACAAGATTTGTGTGTGATGCTGTTGAAAAAGGTCTAGCACGGGCAGAAGCTGAGTCAGTTGCAGAAGAAATACTTGAGTCAAAAGATCGTGAAATCTCTCGGCTACGGGATAGGCTTCATTATCATGAAGCTGTGAACTATGAGATATCCCAAAGGAATCAGGAAGCTGCAGGTAGGATCATGTACAATACCTTATCACTCTGCATCCTATAATATTCATCCGCAGTTATACTGTTTGTAATTCACATTGGCAACTAAAATGATGCTTTTCTCTTCTAAATTACAAGATAAACCATGAACTATGTAAGTTCCTTCAGGAATCTTGTAGACCCATCATAATCTATTTATGTTATCATGTGACCTATTATGACTACTTTTATCTCCGTTCACAAAATTTGTGGTGTACAACAATGTCAGTTTCCTATTCCTAGGAAACTGTGTTTTTCAACGTTTATGACTGATCTATCTTCAGGAACTACTTTAGTACATCAACTTTTCTAGGGATATCACTAGAGTTGTCTTCATCTTTCCTTCAATTTCGTGACTGGTGCAACTTCACGTGGTTATTACAATATTACGACTTTCCTATAACTATTTTTTCATTTTCCGAAGCATTCTTAGACTAAATTTGTTTTAAACTTATTGTTTCATATCTTATTCTGTTTAGGCCTTTGGATCTTTAAATCTATAGTCTGTAACAATGTCAAATTCCATAAAAGGAAATTCTAGTAGGAAACAATGTCAGTTTCCTCTGCTTAATCGTCATAACTAGAAAGTTCTGTTTATCCTTAAGTTTCCCCGACTGACTTCAGGCACTACTGTAGAATAGAAACTCTTGTAGCTGTTTGTCAAAATTTATCAAGTTTCTTACGTTCACAAGGTTTTCAACGGATTTCTTTTCTTCATATTTTACTGTTTAGGCATTTCCGTTTGTAGTCTGTGTGAGAATATTCATTGATACTCAACACTTGTTAACCAGGGAAACCACATTCTTCTGTGAATAAAATCATTAAACCAGGTCATGACCAATGTCGTCTATGTTATTTTCTATAGATAGTTCATCTGATTAAGCTCAAGTATTTGGTCCTCTATATGATCGCAGGCCGAGGACGAGGTATACTTTGGTTGTTGAATACTATTACTTGTTTCTAACCTTGCTGACTTTATTATATAAATGAATTCGCTTTCCAGATCTGAATTAGATAGATATCCTGAGAATTTAAATGGTAAGTACGGAAATGTCGTAACATAGTTGTATATTCTTTAAGTGGAGGTAAGCTTTTAGCTATAGAAGCTGGCAATACTGAGAATCATTCTTTGCGGTCTTATATTTTGGTGGATTGTCATTTTTCTTAATAATATCATAAGGACATGTATTAGGGGTGGAAAGACACATACGGTGATTAGCAAGGTGTCTTTTCTATCAATCATCTGACATTTAGCATCTCTTAAAGGGCTGACTAATTGAAGAAACTCTACAATCTGCTTGATGTATATAAGTTGAGGGGCTGAGGTAATTCTCAATCTGTATATACTGTTTGTGTATGTATATGGAAGGTTAAGCCTGCAATTTGTATGTTGTTGTCACATAGAGTGACTGGAAAACACTAATAAGCATGCATTACCTTTGCTTGCTTACCATCTCTCTCGTCTCCTTGGATACTTAATTTGAATGTGCATTTTTATGATCCTTTCTGTAAGCTTTGTTGGAGTGATTGAAGTTGTTCACAAAGCAACTCAATTACCAGGATAATGTTGAATATGCATGTCTATCCATCTGCAAGCTCTGCCAAACCTTTTGTTTCCTTTCTTCTGCTTTTAGGCCTCGTTTGGTTCGCAGGATCGTCGGGTTGGGAAAGGAAAGTGATTACTTTCCTATGTTTGGGTGACAAAGGAATTGAGGAGGAAAGGAAAGTGATTCCCAATGAAAGGGAATTAGGGGGGAAAGTGATTCCATCCATCCAAGCAAGTCACTTTCCCACATTGAAGTATTCACTTTCGTTTCCAAATTCCTTGGCATTTCCAAACATCGGAAAGGAAAATCAATGGGAATTATAATTTTCCAAAGGAAAGGAAATGCCAAGGAATTGATTTGCCTTTCCCTTCCATTCCACGAACCAAACTGAGGCTAGGGTTACCATAAACATGATGCTTTATCTTGATTTGTTCATTGGTAGTATCTATTTCATTACATAGTTTGAACCCATATTTCATTGGACCCTTTTTTTTGTAACTTATCTGGCTAATGAATAAAAAAGAAGAGTGGAAGCTGCCGGCTTCTGATTTGGACTTAGAATCTTAGATGTGGGTCGGGATATTTATACGTGGTCTGAGTTCGCTTGTGAAACTTATGCGTTGCTTATTCTAGTTTCTGATGAGTGCTTACATGTCACAAATATTTTTTTCATGAAAACGTTGTTTTAGACCACCTGGTTTCAGTTTTCCCTTAAAAGTTATGTGTTGCTTGCTATTGTGAAATTTGAATGAGATTTTTGCCCTCACATATAATTTGAATGATAATGTCGAGTTATCGTATATTAATCCGTTCATGGTGGCATGTGCAGAATTGACTCCCCAGCGGCGCATGAAGAGAAGGACAAGACAGACTTATATGGGGTTGTGTTGGATTGTCGATTACCATTGGAGCTTCTCTGCTTTCATATTCTTATTTTCCTCATTCTACCAAAAACACGCTGCCAACTTCCAGCCTTGATGCTTCATCCCTAAGCTCAGCAACTGCTGTGGAGACTGAAGGCTGCTGTAATGACTGATGCTGTCTGTAACTTCTGATGTGTTCCATATAGGCGTTTGGAGCGATGACTCTTATATTTCATTTTTGCTTTTCCCCATAACGAGTTCATAATCTTTCGTTGAATGTGTGGAACATTCTGGTTTAGAATCACTCTTTTCAAAAGGAAGGTGGTGATGCTTCTCTTACATTGTTGCTATCCGTACATGGTAGGCAAGAGTTTGACCAGCCAAATGTCCATTGTGATGCTGTTTTGGACATCACTGGACCACCAGTGAATTCTACTTCACTCGAGCAGGCTAGTCTGGGACATCTCCATCTTGGCTGTGCGTGATGAGATCTGACTGCGAGGAGTGGATTTCTGAGGATGATTCACCATGGACGGGTTGTTGAAACTTGGCAATCGACCTAAATACCAGCAGATTTCTAAAGGTTAGGAGCAGGTTAGCTCTTGCATAAAAATGAGATGATAACACTCTAAAGATGCAAGGCCGGTTCTTTCAATTGATATTAAGGGTGATTTAAGTATGTGACATCGAACTGAGTTAACTGAACATGATTATCTTACTAGTTTGTTCAGTCTTCTCTTACACCAAGCAACACACTTTTTTTTTTTTGAGATGCCCGGCATAATGTTTGGAACCTGCGTACATTGATCACCTTTCCAACTCTCACTATTTTTCTTAAATGGAAGGAATATCACGTCTCCGTGCCTCGAACCACCAAGTTATCACATTTTTTTTTTGATGCACAACATTTGGGACTTTGTGCACGTGTGCATTACATGCTTTTTGGGTCCACTGTTTCCAACACTCACAATTTTTTTAAATGGAAAGAATAATACATCTTCATGGGATCTTTTGTCATCGAGTCAGCTCTTATGTCTATTTACGGTAACCACAGAGTCACTCACCAAGCAGCCATACTTGTAGCAAACTATATTTGGATTTTCACTTCACCAACACGTGAGCTTGCACTGAAAGAAATATATATATCCCCTCAATTTTGTATCTCCCATGCATCCCCTCTTTCATATCCATTAGATCTTGTTTAAGTAATCTAATCTTAACCGTTGATTTTTCAATGGTTAAGATTATATGACTTAAACAAGATTCAACGGGTGTTATCATGGAGATGTATGGGAAATGCAAAAGTGAGGGGATGTTGATCCCTCCTCTCTCTCTCTCTCTCTCTCTATATATATATATATATATATATATATATATATATCATCGAGAAAAGCAAGATACGGAATATGAAGATCATATATATATGACTTTGATCCTTCGCCGACACTTTACCAGTGCAGTGACAAGGACTTCAACGGTGCAAATGAAGTTGCAGCCCCAAAATCCAATTACAGCTAATAATGATCTTAATCTTAGCAGGTTACTTGGGATGAGAAATACTTTGATGCATGGTCTATCTATGCTTTCGATCTGGGCAAATTTGCCGACAGTCGTTACTGTAGCCTAGATTTGTTGTAGTAGAGTGTATACAATGATATAAGGTCCAAATGCAGGTGCTATATGCACCAGCCCGTTGGGCTTGCTGATCAGGAGGACCTCCAGAGCGTCGAGAGAGGAGACTGAAGCCAAACATAAGAATTGGATCCCGTTAAATCTCCTGAGTGCTTTAATAACCACTCAAACCACTTGCTGCGTTGGCCAGCGCTAGCTCCATTCAATCAAGACACTACATGCAAAAATTACAAAGTAAAAGAGCAAAAGGAAAAGGAAAAAAAAAAAAACCTACATTTTCTTCCTTTATTCTTTTCCAGAATTTCCTTTTACTTTTTTTTTTTGTTTCCATTCTTTCTTCCAGAGGAAATCACACAAGGATTACAGGAAGAAGAACACTTCCTGGGGTTGCATTTGCATGCCCATTCCCTCCTCCATGATCAATTTCCTACGTAGAATGCATATTGCATGCATCCATGCATGCAGCTCAATTAATCCAATCCACATGGTTATTACCGACTCCCAAACCACGACAATTCCTCCACAACTGACTTCCTAACTCCCCCTCCAATTCCTCATTTGGTTCCTCGTTGCTCATCAAGAGAACATGGACGACGACGAGAGGAGGCTGCCTTCGGGCTGCGGCCTGCTCGGCATCTACGGCAGCATGTTCCGTCGCCAGCAGGCTCCCATCTCCCCCCGCCGCTCCGCCTCCGCAAACTCGCTGCACCCCCCAGCCAGTCCCGACGCCGCCGCGGACGCTGCCAGGCACGGCCCCGAATCCGATTCCAAACGCCGGCACTCCACCGACGACTCCTCCCTCCTCGCGGCCGCCAACGCAGTACAGCCCTCCCCCTCCGGCGCTCCCGTCGCCCCCGGCCCCTCGAATCCGAAGACCTCTGCAGCAGCCAACAACCCCAGGGGCGCCGGGGGCGCGACGAGGGGGGCAGTGCCGGGCCAGAGGCAGCCCGCAGCAGGACGAGGACGGGGCGGCGGCGGCATATCGACGGAGCTGGACAGCATGATCTACGACCACCAGAGCGTCAAGGGGAGCAGCAACCTCGTCCGGGCTTCGTCGGGCAAACGTGATGCTCTACGGGAACCTGGGCAACCTCCGCGCCCCCGGCGCCGTCACTCCGAACCGCGACGTGCTCGACTACCTGCCCAAGACCGCGAACGAGAAGGGCTCCGGCGGCAGCAGCGCCAACGCGAGGACGCAGGGATACGGAGCCCCGAAGGCCCAGAAGGGGAGGAACGAGCACGCGGAGGAGAACGAGGGCTACGGCGGCGACGACGAGCCGGAGGGGCCTCCTCCTTCGATGTGCCGGGCCTTGTCCAGGAGGCTGGATCCGGAAGAATTGAAAGAGATGGGGAACGAGGAGTACAAGAAGGGGAATTTTGCGGAAGCGGTGGCTCTGTACGATCGTGCCATACTGATGGATCCGCAGAAGGCGGCCGTACTGGAGCAACAAGGCTGCTGCTCTCATCGGCCTCGGCAAGCTTCTTGACGCAGTTACGGAGTGCAGAGAGGCGGTCAGGATCGATCCTTCTTATTTCAGGGCGCACCATCGGTTGGCGACTCTATATCTCAGGTTTGATCGAGTTTCAACAATTATTAATCACATTTCATTTTTTTTTCAAGTTCTATTTTCTGATACTGCAGCTAGACTTATTTGGTTAGAAATATTATATGAAATCAAAAGTACAAATTTACAGTAGAACATTAGGTACTGAATCTTGAAAACATAGAACATAACATCAATGGTGAAGCTATACATTAATGTTATATGTGTTCATGGAGTTCTTTTAGGGTCTACTTTAACGGTGTTTTCATCGGTTTTGGGGTGTTTTTGAACCGACGTTTATGAAAACCTTTGCTTGTTATTTTTTTGAGGCACCGGTTTTGTCAGGCTCAAAACCTCCCCAAAACCGGTGTAATGTAATTTTGGGTGGCTTTTATAACACCCAAATCGGTGGGTTTTGAGCGTTTTATTATTTTATTACATTTATATCTTCACCAAAAATATATAATAACTACTAATACCCTTCCATATTTAATTTTATTCGTGTAAAAAACTTTCAGAACCGCTCGTTAGTGAATTACCAAGCATGGATTAGACTGGTTTAAAAGCCGCTACTTAAAACCATCCAAATCGGACCACTCATAACTGCTCATAACCGGTACTCTAAAAATACTTCATAACCGCTACCCTACAATAGCCAAGCAGACCCTTAGGAGAAATTCTTTAGAACGCACATTGCCTGTGCACTCGCTGCGCTCTCTCGCTGACAGGAAGGCAAGGTTATCGTACCTCGAGGGCAGCACCTGGACCACCTGTCAGGGGGCTTTTACATGCACCGCCGGTTTGAAAAGGCAAGTGTTAAGAGCACTACAAAAGTTACTAGGGCAACGCACTTTTGCCAGTTCTGTGCATATCCGAGACTTTCAAAAATTTCTACGTCTCTGCTATTTTATGACTGTCGGACGCCAAAATTTGGGCAGTCCTGATTTTATATGGAAGTCCTGGATAGAAACGCGAATGTCAAAATTTTGACAGTCCTATTTTTTCAAAACTGCCACACAAGACTACCAAAAGTGTGCTGTCCGTAGTAATTCTTGTATGTCCTTAACATTTGCCTTTTAAAAGTATTGCTCTTGTTCTATTCAATAACCCTTTCAATTTTATACTATATGCTAATTTTGAAACTTCAATTTTGATGTCTCCAGAGTCTTAATTTTCTCTGTGATATCCAAGTAATTTCACAGTTTTGTCGAATGATGGGAGTACTCAAAGTTTTTGGAGTTCCAAATTCTGGAGTCTTGATTGCTTGTTTTGCTATAGCTGTATCCATAACTAATAACTTCACTGAAAAGAGTTGATCCTAAGAATAACTGCATAGACCAAACACAAAAGCCTTTTGGCAATGTTTGGTCTAATAATGTCAGGCTAATTTTCAAGACAACAACATACTACCAGCAGCTATTTAGTCATTCAATATCCATCTGATATATGCTATGAACAATTTTAGACTGGGGGAAGCTGATAGAGCACTTCATCACTACAAGCTATCGAGAAATGAAGCTAAGTCAGCCGACATTTCGCGGACACAGGCTGTCCAAGTACATATCTCCAAGTGCAATGAATCACGAAGGCTAAAGGACTGGAGCTCCGAGCTGAAAGAAAGCCAGGCTGCCATCTCTGCTGGTGCTGATTCTGCTCCCAAGGTCAGTGATGACACAGTTAATCAGGAACTCCGCTTAAGCACCCGACATTTTCGTGTCACTGAGTAGAGATTCAGGACACAAAACTTGTCATTCTATTTTGTTTCTCCAACCAAGTAAAGGACATGTGTTTTGTATTTTCCTGAAGGTGTTTGCGTTTAAAGCAGAGGCCCTCATAATGCTCCACAGGCATGATGAGGCGGAGACAGCAATGACCGAGTCCCCCAAATTTGACATTGATGCATGCACAACTTTTTTTGGTGCTGCCATGAATTCCTATGTCCTCATGGTCCGAGCACAGGTTGATATGGCTGCAGGAAGGTTTGTAATGACGCCCGATGCATGTGTCAATTATTTTGCTAGTTGAGCTGACTACGGATGCTACATTGCTCTGCAGGTTTGAGGACGCGCTCTCTCTGGCCAATAGGGCTGCTCGGCTTGACACTGGCAGCAGAGAGGCAGGCGGAGTGGCCCGAAAGGCTCGCACTCTGGCATCGGCTCGAGCAACAGGTAACGACCTGTTCAAGGCCTCCAGGTTTGAAGAGGCATGTGTCGCGTATGGTGACGGCCTAGCCCATGTTCCCAACAATGCAATTCTTCTTTGCAATCGAGCTGCTTGCCGAGCAAAGCTCGGGCAATGGGAGAAAGCCATGGAGGACTGCAATGCTGCTCTTAACATGCGCCCTTCCTACAGCAAAGCTCGTCTAAGAAGAGCCGACTGCAATGCTAAGGTGACTAGTAAACTCTTCCCACGCGCCAAGTCACTTGGCGTCCGCAATTACCCAAACTTCTCCCGATTTTATAATTGTCCCAAACTTCTTTACCCTATATTGAAAATTTCTGTTCATGGAAACATAGACTAAAATTTGTGTTTTAAATGTTTCACTAGTTGGCAAGATGGGAAGCATCAGTACAAGATTATGAGGCATTACTTAGAGACATGCCAGGAGACGAGGAAATTGGGAAGGCCCTGCATGAGGTCCAAACCCAACTAAGGAAACAGAAAGGTGAAGATGCAAGCAACACAAGGGATGACTCTGCTTTGGTCCATGTCACAACCAAGGACGAATTCTTGAAAATTGTTATGTCACCTGGTAAGCATTATGTTTCCAGAAAGATTCAATCCTTAGATTAACCATACCAAGTGTTGTAATCAAGTACTACCATTTAGAAGAATTAGAGGCCAACCAGTTGAATAACCAGTTGATGGTCCGAGGTCCAAGTGATTGGAAGATTTTGTACTTGGACACAAAGTCGAGATCAACCAAATATTTATTTGGTCAATTTTGATATTGTTTTCTAAGATTTTAGGGTTGTTTTAGTCTGTCATTGTAGTTCTTCACGATTATAAATTAGGTTGAATTTCCAATTAGGGTCTCCACCATCTCTTCCATCTCCATGTCTACCTCTATATCATGAACCCCGACATGATATAGATTCAAACATATCTTACGTTCACTGATGGAAAACAAGATTGGTCCTAAATAGATTCAGATGAAGTGAATTATATATGGGTCCCTTAGTTTGTGTTGATCCAAGAGGGATTCAACATAAGATAGCGAGCTTCATCTTCAATTAAAAACTCAGTCGTACCATCTCGTCATCATCACACAGGAGCAAAAAGTCTTCATCGTCGTCAACTGATATACGACAGAGAAATTTTGAAGTTTTTGAGACTTAGTTTGAGTAAGTTTAGATCTATTTGAGTCACTTTGGATTTTTTTTTTTAATTGCAAGTAGTACATGTTTTCCATCGGTCAACATGTTCAACTTGAGGGAGGGGTAGAGGCCAATCAGTCAAGTGGTTGGGGTCCGAGGTCCATGTGATTGGAAGATTTTGTACATGGAGACCAAGTTCAGATCAACCAAATATTTATTTGGTCAATTTTAGTTATTTGTTTTCTAGGATTTTAGGTTGTTTTAGTTCTTCATCTATTATAAAACAATTGAATCCTCAATTGGATATGTTGGTTATTCTACAAATTGTCGTCTTCACATTTTTGGGTTTCACCATCTCTTCTCTTCTCTCTATCCCCATGCCTACCACATTATGAATCCCTACATACCATACCATAATGCTTCATATTCTGCAATTAATGGTATCATAGCATTCAAATTATTACCTTTTTCTGTTACCAAGTTGTGCTGCTATTACGGAATGGCATTTTTTTATGAATGTCTCATATGCAACTGTTAATCCAAGCACTTGACCCGTATCATTTTCAACATCTTGGTCCTATTGGAAGTTATTCAAGGATTTTGTTATTCTTTCTGCTGCAATTCTCGATTGTGCATGCACTAACCTACATGAATGTCATGGATCATATTTTGGCTTTGTGACAGGGCTGTCCGTGGCACTATTTTTTAACCAATCAAGTGATGTTTCAAAGATGTTGCCTTCTATGTCGAAACTCTGCAAGCGATACCCATCGGTGATTTTTCTCAAGGTTTGATCTCACTGTATAAGTAACTTTCTGACGTACTAAATAATACTCGAGTTTAGAATGAAAGCTAGTTGTTACCTAAATGCATTACTTATCTGGAAAGTCTCATTTTATTATATTGAAGACATAAGTTTTCTTTTAGGTTATTTTGTTTTTTTTTTTTTCAAAACATAAGGTCATATCAGCGATATTTACACTAACTACCACTAAGTTTAGTTATAACCCCTACTTTTAAACTAATTACACTGACCACCCTCCCTTTAAAAAAAAATTAAAAATAGGGATAGCTAGTGTTATGACTTTTTATTTTTATCTTAAAGTAGGGGTACCCCTTGTAATAAACATAAAACATGGGGGTGGTCAGTGTAATCATTTAAAAATAGGGGTACTCCGTGTTATAAACCAAAAACTTAGGGTAGTTAGTGTAGATAACGCGAAAATAATGGTGTCGACCAACTTTCTTTTGCCTTCCCCTAATTTAGCATAATGCACATATGTTCATTTGCTTTATCTGATAGCATTTTTTTTCTCTACCTTAGCTAAAGATTAGTCTCATATACCAGAAAGAAACCTTGTGTCACTAGCTGTCAAATTTTCAACCTATCTCCCTTGTAAAGGTCTTTCATTTGAATTTGTAGAAGCATATATCATATATGCTTAGTTTCTCTATGTAGGATGTGAGAATTGTACCTTCCTCATGGAGATTTCCCCCTCTAGGGGTATTTCTCCTCTCTTCGGTCATTGCTAAGTGTGTCATTTGGATCACTATTTTGACTGGTTATCTTGTGCATGCAATTTAGAACAAATTGGTTAATTGGTCCAAGTGACTCGGTTTCTGATTCATAGCTTCTGCTTCTTGGTTCAATCCGTAGGTGAGTGTCGAAGCAATCCCCAACTTTGCAAAGACCGAGTGCATCAGCTCAGTTCCGAGCTTCAGGATATACCAAAGTGGCTCCGATGTTGAAGAAATTGCTGGGCTCGACATTGTCAAGCTAGAGAGTTACCTAGGAGTCTACAGCAGATGAGAGAAGGGGAGCCCAATCGAGACAAATCCATCGGAAGGGTACAGAGAGCAATCCCAGGATGGGCTGCAGACAACCATGAAAAATGTTCGGTAGATCAATGTTCTGCTTACAAAATTCAGCATTATGAAGAATACCTCAACGAGAAAGGGAGAAGAGGAGCCACGATGGGGGCGGCAATTTTGTATCACTCGGTTCATTACTTGATTACTACTAGTGTTATATAGACAACAATGTCATGTATATGCGTAAATCGTGCACAAGGGTTTCATAGAAGCTTCTTGAGGAGTCTTCAGTTATTTGTTTTTTTTTTCTAGCATTGTTCGGTTAAAAACAATGTAATAGGAACAGGCTTTCCTTATCAAGAAGCAATCATCTAATAGTAATTTGTTTGTGTCGAGGATCTGTTTAAAGCATACACATAGATTATCCCTTTCAGTGGTGTTCTTGGATTACACATATCTTAATAGTTGAGTTGGTATAATATCTTCTTCTAAAGAAGAAATTCAGATTCCTTTAATTTGGAAAAAAAAAAAAAAAGATGTCCTAAATCTTAGAATCCCTATATCTTGCAAGTTCTATTTATTTATTTATTTAGAAGAAAGGGCACTATTTGATTCTGCCCTCTATATTCGTTTCCACTACCTCGACCTCAACCACTTGGTTGTCCAACCTTGGAGAAAACCTAACAACAAGATAATATCGATTCCCTATATAATCAAAATTACTGAAGACCTTTTCCAAGCTTCACTTATTTAAGGTGCTGTAAGTTAGCAGGGGAATCAACTATCGTGAAATCGAAACACAGTTTTTATGCTCTACAAAACTATAATAAAGTGATCAAATTCATACTTCTACGTGATAAAATCATCTGCAAATCCCATTGCACATAAAGGGTTTTTTGTTTTGTTTTAGAGACTGTTATATACTTTAACAGTAACCGAAGTAGTTATTGTATTAAGACTTCCACTATTTGGGAGCAGATGTGTTGTCCAATTTCTATGTACCAAACATGTTCCCTCTTCTATAAAAATATGGATTCACTGATTTTTTGGTGTTTTTTTTAAAATAACCAGCGAAATCTACATTTTTATAGGAGAGGACATGTTTATACAACAATTGGGGACAGTAGATGATGTGCTCCCCGGTAGCAATTATAATTGAGTAATTGTCCTATACTTTATAGTGGTTTCTCATTATAGCCGGTGAGACTCCCTCCATATTGAGATATTACATCTACTCCTCCTCTTTTGCATATGTGCATATACTTTACCTGTTGTGTTTTAGTTTAGTCATAGTTTACGTATTGGCCTATACTGATCCGATACGGCCGATGCCGATATGGTTTGGCATGTCCGATCCTATACCGACGATATCCGATACTGACCGATGCCGACATTGGGGGTCCATTTTTCAGTCAATTCGGCAAAGAAAATTGAATAAAAAAGACAAATCAACAAGGTTTAAAGCATAATAAGCTTGTAAAAGCATGTAAAAGAAGAAAATTTATCTATTGCATCTAAACCAATCGGTAAGGGTGATTACTATTCCATTTAATTTCAAAACTACTAAGAAATAACACTAAAGTACTTAAAATTATGCCTAAATGTATAAAATATTTTTTCTAAATGTTAATAAATTATTAATAATTATTGTTTTCCGGTACCAAAAATCCCATACACCGATCCGAAACTGCGGATACTATCGATATCGCTAATACTGATACTCGTTGGAATGGTCCGATACCGATACCCATTCCGATAGCGATACTGCGAACCTTGGTTTTAGTGTTTGCCGTTAGAAAAAAAATGGACAAGTATGTCCTTCCTAGTTTGTGTCTTCTTTTGTATGAAAGCTAACTTAGAGCTAGTTTGAATTATTTCTGTTTGGTGCCAAATGCAATGGAGAGCCAAAATCTTGTATTCTGGACGAGTGTTTGCCCAAATGTACCATCCATTTTAGCGTTGAAATGGATGTTTCTGGAATGCTAGCCGGACGAACATTTCGAAAATGAACATTTGAGCAAACTTCCATCAAACTATT
>JANAVB010026814.1:52500-59358 GCA_029216955.1 Iris pallida | reverse complement strand
TAAAACATGTGTGCATATGTATATGTGTGTGTGTGAGAGAGAGATAGAGAGAGAGAGAGAGAGAGAGATCACCTTCACAACAATGATTGCAATAACACCACAAACAATTAGAAACAAAAAGGCCATGATGCATTTATCAGTGGTCACCTGAAAGCAGAGTTTGGCTTTGTCAAACCATGAAATGATGATAATTTATACAAAGTGCAGATGACAAGGCATTACCTGTCTAGCAAGCTCCTTCACCAATTGAGTAGCCTTCTTGATGTAGAAATGAATTGTATCCAGCTCATTAACAACGCGACCCATTTGTTCAATCTGCACATAACAACTATGCAATATGGATAAAAGAACAATCTAATACCATATATTTGGGATTATAAGTTTCAACAATCCATGCAATTTACGACACCATTAATGAATATGGTTGCCACGGATTATTCGTCGAACTTGTTAATGAAGCCAAGTCGAGCTTGTTAATGAAGCCAAGTCGAGCTTGCAAGCTGCTCGTTCATCTGCAGCCCTACAAGCAAGTGGATCTGTTGTATTTACAAATCTAACCTCGATTCAGTTGTTCTTACTTAGGAGCGACTTGGAAGCTTATTTTTCCGGTGACGGAAGTTTGTTTCCCCAATGATGGGAGCACATTTCCCCAATGATGGGAGCACGTTTCCCATAACATGAACATAAATTTAAAAGATGACCAAAATTTTGGGAAGAAAGTTGGATAATTTTTAATACACATTCATCGAAGTAACAAAAAACTAATGATTACTTACCTTGACATCATACAAATCACCATGTGAATGATCTCTCTGTAACTTTGAACTGGATTTTATAAATTTCTAATAAGTTTTAAGATATCTATAAATTTTTATAACAATAATTAATAAACATAAACAATTATTAACGCACGCTCCTAACTTTAGACTCTTCTAATAGTGACGCTCCCCCGCTCCCGCTTCTGGTTTCTAAGATTTGCAACAGTCAATATATTCCTTAAGAATTGTAATAGGGTAGGTAGTACAAAACTAAAGCCCGACCAGGATTTGTCACATGACATAAAACATGGATCTCATAGTTATATAGAGTTGGGTGCCTTCTGTGCTTGAGTTTGCAAAATTTAAATTGGTGAACCCAAATTATTTTGAGTTTGAAGCCATAGTTCCTTGTTCATTACTTGGGAAAGAAATCTAGAAATAGAACCCAAATTACAAATAAACACAAATGTAAGTTCTAAATATTATCTCTGTATGTTATTACTAATTAATATCTTGTAAGTTCTAATTATTATATCTGTATTTTGTTACTAATTACTAGCTTGCCCCTGCTTTTCTTAATCCCTTGTTAATTTCATATGTAGGTTATGTGTAACCATGAACTACAAATTGAAAGCCTGTGCCAAGAGGAAAACATTTATTCTCTTTTGTTCTGTCCATGCACAATCAAAATCCACTCTCTCCAAGGTAAACCATACCCAGTAGCTTTGTAAGTTTGGGAAAGTCTAAAACCAAATATGAAGACAAAAACCATAAAGGAAGGAGACTTCATATGTACCACGGAACTAAATATAATAGGGTTCTCATTACACGCTCAGTCCATGGGTGGTGAAGAGTAATCAGATTATTCGAGCCATTAGTTGCAATTACACGCCGACTTGGAATTTTTATTAATTCACAACCTAGCTAATTAGATTGACTGGTCAATTACTCGGTCAAAATAATCGCCGATTAATCCTATTTTCTAGAACATTGGCAAAACCTAAGGGACTCGTTCCAAGCTGGATATATTGAACTAAGTAAAAAGACAAAAACAAGCCAAATAACAAAATACACAAAACTCGACTGGCAAGTGGAATGCTAATTCAGTTTGGATCCTAGAACAAACAACAGGCAAGAACAGGTTAATTCATGTGACTCACGTCAAACACCATCCGATAAATTGCAGATTGGACAATGCCAAAGCAGCAACACGAAGGTTTGTGAAAACAATGTCACTTATGAAGCTCAAAAGATCTCAAGAGCAGAAGGCTGCATGCAGCAGTGATAACTGCAAGAACGATTATTTGAGATAGTAAAGATAAACACAGACACCAAAAGGTATCAAACAAGGTACCAGAAAACTGTTGGAAATAGTACCAAATCAAATATCACTGGACTCAAAGAAAGAAATAAACCATTTAGGCATTGTTAAAAACTGAAGGTCAGAAAAGGTAGAACACAAACAAAAACTAGTACCAGGAGCTTTTGCAGATTCTTTAGCAACATGCAATGAGCCTTTGGTTCCATCAGTAACCTTTCGGTTATCAACTTTTTCAATATCTGCGCTGCAGCTACTGGTGGTCTCAGAATCACTGGAACTGTCTGATGACCTATCAATGAGATCAGAAGAAACATATGAGGAAGCACAACATTCCAGAGAAACCCAGGAAGAATGCTATTGATAGTAATAAGAAATATACTAGGAAACAAGTGTAAGAAACCACATGAAAACAACACACCGTTTTAACTTGCGTCTGGATCGTTTACTGCGTCTTTTTTTTGTTTTTCTCTACGTCGATCTCTCTTTTTTCTTCCAGTTTTATGTTTGTCCTTCTTTGATGTTTTCTTTCTCCTCTTGCAATGATAATCACTCGATGAACTAGTTTCAAATGATGAAGAGTATGAATCAGATTCACTATAAGAAGGGTAGGAATCTGAATCAGATTCATCTGAACTGTCTGAGTTAGACGATGCATATTTCCTCTTTCTCTTCTTTCTTTTGTCCTTCGCAGCTCTTTTGCGCCTTACCCTCCCTTCACCATCAGAATTATCATCTGAAGAAAGATCTCCTAACTTTTTTTTTTTTTCCTGCAAGGAATGCACTCAGATTAAAATTGACCAAGAAACAAAATAAATACTGACCAGTCATAATTGCACCCTCTTATACCTCTCTCTCTGCCTTAACCTCATTAACACTTTCCACATGAACTTCTCCACAGTCCACGACTTTTACAGGACAAGAAGGTTTCCCATTCTCTGAGCCAATCTGTTCTAGCTTCTTCAGTAAGCTCATCCCATTCACTACCTTCCCAAATACAACATGTTTGCTGCAACAAAGAATGTGACCTCAACATCTGATAATTAATACATCTATTAACTAGTTTGTTCCCCTTCTCTGCAAGGGATGTTCTGGAGAACTCCAGAATTTTTTCAAAAGAGTATAATAAGCATTAGTTATTATTGGGAGGAAGCAATTGAAACACATCTAATCATAATAATATGCTATGTCAGGAGACTGGATCACCTAACCCGATGGTTGTGCATAAAAGATAACATTAGAAATATCACCATTTTTTTTTATTGTGCCCAATTTGGTACGATGAAACTGAACAAATTCTCATGAGGAAAATCTAAATTGACCATGAACACTCCAAAAATCAAGAAAAAAGTATTTTACCCATCAAGATAGGGTACAGCCTTGAAGGTGATGAAAAACTTGGAACCATTTGTGCCTGGACTCAAATTTGCCATGGATAAAAGGCCAGGAGCGTCATGCTTCAACTTAAAGTTTTCATCTATAAACATTAGCATTAATGGTACAATAATTATGTGACTTTGCAATTTAAGAAGAAGAACAACATCTCTTTATCAGTGCTACACAAACCTGGAAATTTTCTACCATATATACTCTCTCCACCACTGCCTGGATAAAGCAATTAAGATTGAGCTTTTATATTACAGAGTATACACAGCAAGTGACATATAAAAAGGCCTGAGCATATCAAATCAATACCATCACGTTTGGAAAAGTCACCACCCTGTAGAAGAAACAATACAATAAGTCATTCATGTTTCTACCAGTCATAATCACATAGGTAGTTTAAAGAGTATTGCAAATCAACAAACTAATACCTATACTATCTCACTGACTACTCTTTTAACTATTATGTATGACAAGTTAATATGAATAGGAGCGAATAAACAGTAGTAGATATTGGCAAGAAATTAGTACAGAATTTCCTTTTAGAAACTAAAGTAAGCCGGGCATCAGTTGGACGACATACTTGAGCCATAAAACCTTTGATTATGCGATGGAAAATCGACCCCTTGTAGTACAACGGTTTAGCAGTGGAGGTTCCAATGCCCTTCTCACCTAAAAGGATGTCAAACCAAAAGTTTAGGTCAGCTATCTTGCATACAAAGATGTAATTACAAATATTTTAGCTATTTATGATTATTTAAGCATAAAAGCAGAGAAATTTAGAGATGTAAAGAAGCATAGATAACAGAGCTCCATTAACTTAGCATGTGTAAGCTTGCCAGGTTGCCAGGTATGAAGCAGCACAGGTTGTAACTCAGAACCCCTTCTTGATGCAGATTAGACACTAAAGTTCAATAACTTAACAAAGTCGACCAAGAACTAAGGGGTGTTTTGAACCTTTGGAACTTGGGGAAGCTAAAGAATCCAAGAAAGGAAGGATTTTTGTCCATTCCATCCCAACCAGCGTTTCCAAATCCAAAAAAAACGTTCAATTCCTAAGATTTTCCATAAAAAGGTAAAATTTCACTGCTGAATGCGGAGGTGACTGGACCTCCAGACCCACTCAAAATTCCACAATGGATAAGAAACCGAGAGAAATAACTAGCGATCTCACCGACCTGGAACGGATTTCTCTGATAGATCCCTCCGTCCGTCGACTAGAGGCGGATCCGCAGCGAAACCCCAGAGATCGACGCCAAGGCGGAGCCGACAAAGAGTCCGATCGCAAGGGAGCGACGGAGGAGCGCCATCGTCGTCGAATTTTGCAATGGGGAGTACGACCGATCTCATCCGATTTCACATCGAGGGAGATAAATTAGGGTTAGGGTTTACTTTTCTAGAGTTAGGGTTTGGATGGAGGAAGAAGGAGGAAGGAGGGAGAAGAAAGCCCGGGAGAGAACCAAGAGGAAGATTGACGAGAGAGAGCATTATAACGGCGGGAGAGAGCGGGCTGAGGGGAGCTCGGGAGCGGGAAGCGGGAGAAAGAGAGAAGGAGAAAGAGAGAAGGAGAAGGGGTTGAGACTTTTCCTTAAGTGCGGGAGTAAGTACGGGAGGTCGAGGTTTCGACTTAAATTTTGGTGTTTTTTTCATAACGCTCATATCACTGAGAGACAATCAATAACGTTTATATAGAAAATCGTCATAGAATATAGTCTTGCTGAACTTTGTTGACGCTTCTTTATCAACCGTCATGAAATCCACTTATCAAGCGTCATTAATAGGTCTTTTTGTTGTAGTGATAGGAGATGGCACCCTAATTCATGATGACGTATCTTTCCAAGCTATGAATCCAATATGGTATCCGGACCACAACAAGGTTCAGTACATTCTCATCGGAGTAGTGAGCCACACCTATAACCAAACAAGGACAAGATGTGGCAAACTAGTCCGCGACACGTTACTGTTCCAAGCCGCGATCAGATATAAGTACCCAAACTAAAAGTACTCATACTTAACGGATAAGGGACCCTAACCGTTCCAAGTGAATGCAGTTAAGAAAAAACCTCCAACGTATGGGCGCTCTAGCTAAAATGGGATCGGCATAGTCCCCACTTGGGGCACTAGGGGCCTCAAGCATAACCATTCCTCGAACGTCAGTGGCCAGCAATAAAATAAAGGGTCGTCAACCCGCATCTTCGGCGGAGCGTACGATCATATGGGAAATGCATAGTAGCCCACACTAAGGATATGTCCTCCCCACCCAATGCCTATATGTTGCCTTAACAACACATAACCTCTATAACCGCTAAGTCAAACTATCATGCGATACTATTAGCGGTTACCCTATCGCACGGCTTATATGTACTCGTGGCCAGCCAGTCACGCATGTTCGAGTTCTATATGTGACTCGTGACTTCGTGGTACAGCTGTGTCAAGGCCAATAATGCAACACAAAATAGGGTGGTCTCTTAAATCTAAGTTTAATGTGTTTAAAAATAAATACGGGAAATAGAACCACATAGTATAATGTATCTAATTATGAAAATATAGCACAGTTTATTTTGTAGAAAAAATAATAAATAAATGCATGAAATATTAGCTAAAGTAAATATACAGCTAATGGCAAGGTATTTTGCTTGAGGTTGTGTGCAGAAAGGGCGACGTCCAATAACTCGAATCGACTGATTAGTGAAGCATAGAAAGTCAATCTCATAAACGTCATCGGATGCTATAATAAACACCATGAATGTTTCCAAAATAAAAAAATAGCTAGGATAGACTATCTATAAGTCCAATTTTGCACACAGGAGCAAAATCCTAATTTTGGGTCAAAACGATGTCCGCCGTTGGACCCATTTTGCACCTAAAAGCGTGCTAGTACCTACGGTCTCTAAAGTAGTCAAACTACATGTCTACAGGTCTGGTTTGATGAGATGAATCTAACCGTATGTCCAAAGTTGGATTCCGGTGGGCCGTGCACAATTTCGCCCATTGGATCGGGTCGCAGGCCCGCCAAAAAGATATTCCGGTCGACCTTCTCAGAATCGGACCAAACTTAGCACACATAACCAAAAAAGATTCGGTCCTGTTGGCACAAGTTTCGTCTCGATACGACGAATGTGTACAAAGTTATGGCCTAGTTTGGAAAGTGGCCGATACGGGATATCTCGACGGATACGCTTCGATTTCGTCACGCGCGCACAACAAAATTGAGTTCCGTCAGTTCCCACACGTCGACAACATTCATACGCATCTTTCGTTGGTTATGGGCCGCGACCACGTCGCCCGATTTATCGGGGCGCGCGCCGTATTGATAAGATATTTCATTTTTTGTTTTTCGAAAACAGATTTTTTACGAACTTTGGATTCAAAAATAATTGCATATACTGCATGATAATT